>CABPRJ010000001.1:1150611-1484919 GCA_902439185.1 Cinara cedri
CCCCCCCCCCCCCCCCGTAAAAAACACCCCATAATCCGAAAACCGTAAGCGTTCGCACGTTGCGATTACTGCCGCGGCGTTTGATTTTTCTCCGGGCGATTTCGTCCCGTTCGATCATTACGAACCGCGATTGCAAATACCGCGCGCTAATACCCTCGTGACAGCACCAATAGGTCCCCTGTTCGCGGTTCACCTCAACCCCGCCCAAACATCCCCGGTGAATGGCATCGGTGACGATCGACGAGAAACGGCGACCGCTATAATTGACGTAGCACACAATAACGCGCAGAGGATCGTCGACCGTTACCATGGTCTTTACGGCTGCTGTGAAAACGTATGCGGTCGTAGTGCAACGGCGCCACGGTAAAACGCACCGCGATTTCGACGACGACGTGCGGACGGTCAAGGTGAGTAAAGTCCGATAGCGGTTTAAAGGCCGAGTGTGGGGCGAGCTGGGGGAGGGGGCGATACGATACTCGAGTTTGCGAGTTTGCGAGTTTGCGAGCAAACAAAATATTATACTCCCTCGTATTCGAGAGTTCTTCTCCGGAGTCTGTAGTGTACGTTGTTCTTAATAGCCGAGCGTAACAAGTGCGTTTCCGGAGTGCGCCGAACGGTTCGTGTCGTTTTACTTGGTGGTGGGAGGATGAAATCCCCTCGGGCCCTGCCCCCGAGTACGCCACTGACTCGGCGCACTCGCCGCGTACGACTCGCGGACTTTTCGTTACTGACAATTCCCACGTACCGACGGCGTACAATGTAAAATACTAATGCGTTATAAGAGACCCGCCAGTGATGTTGGATTTCAAACGAAATACGCGTAACGCTCGACCCGCCGGGTAATTTTCCGGACGTCGGCCGACACGACCAGACGCGTTTACGACGCGTTTTATTATTATAATCACAATCGCATACAATACGATACGAATTTATTGTCAATTTTTACGACGCGTACGGCGATCAATTCGAAACGTTATCAACACGTAGACATTAATAGCGTGAATAAAAAAAAAAAAAAAAAAAAAAAATGATTAAAAAGCCGCGACGATTTCTCGATAAAAATAGCATACCGTGGCCGAGAAATAATTACATCCGCGCGCAGGCTGTCCGGCATATGACACGTAATATGCTTGATGCAACGACGACTGCAAAAGTCGGTTTTGTCGCGCTGCAGCGTTATCCGAAAGAAATAACGGCAGCCGATGTCGACCTCTTTCGTTTCTGGTTTTGTTTTCAACGGTCGCGTTATTATTAAATTGCAGGGGAAAACCAAAGTCGCGCCCCGTCATCGTCACGTCTGCTACGACTACTCGACGATGCTGATCCTGGTGGCGGTCGCCGTGGCGATACTGTTGGCCAGCTCCGGTTGTGCGGCGAACGCGGAACCCACGTCCCCGCCGCAGGTGGCCGCCGCCGTGGCCGCGGCGACCGCGGGTACGGCCGAGAACCGCGAGCACCCGACGGCGGCGGCGCAGGCGACAGCGGCCGTGCCGCCGCCGCCGTCGTCGTCGTCGTCGGCGGTAAACTCCGTCAACGAAGTGGACGCCACCGCCAATAACCCGTCGTCCGCGGCGGCACCGTCAAAATCGGAACCACAAACGCCCGCAGTTGCGGTGGCTGCGGCCGCCCAACCGCCGACGACGGAAGACGTCGACAACAACCACAAAGTAAGTCGCCCGCGTTGGCGGAAAACAATAAAAAAAAATATATTAAAAAAATACCCTACACTGAGCTCTCGTAGGTCACAATACTCTCAGAATCCTCTTGTGTCGTACACACCCCGAGAAAACCAAAAAAAAAAAAAAAAAAATAGCCGAACAAATCTCGTATTTTCTAAGATGGTTTTTGAGATAAGTCGTGGTTTTTCCGTTTAAGTTGTGTCGCGTACTTACTGCAATGGTGATGCACCGCCCGCAAGTACGCCGTGCGAGAAAATTTAAATAAACTTGTCCAATCGTATAATGCGTTTCCTGAAACTGGTGTCGATTAAGTTAGGTCGCTGGAAAATTATTAAAATCAACGTGCATATTGTGTTTAGTCACTTTGTATTTAATAAAATGATACAGAAAAATGTGGAATTTTGAACGTAAAAGTATTAAACTAATATAAAACACTCCGAAAAAACTCGTAGAATCTCACAGTACTACGGCAAAATGTTAAACGGCTGTTCTTGCGTTTTCGGTTATAATTTATTTTTGCTCTACTGAAAAGTTCTGAAACATTTTCACTTAACGCCTTTTTCACGCGCGTCTGCGAGTCACAGTAATAATGTGGGCTCGGATTTATATGTGCGTCGAAAAGTCGCGAAATATCTTATACCTTATAAAAATATGCGTACACGCGCCGAAAACCGTAATATACGATTGGATTGGCTCGTAAAAACGGCTTTAAATCGTAAAATATGCCAAAAAAAAAAAAAAATGGTTGAATATTTTTTTTTTTGTTTTGTATTTCTATTCGTGGCATTTTAATGTGTAACGTTTTCGTTCTTATTTGGCATCAGCGACGGCGCCGGGCAGATATTACAGCGAAACTCATTTTACACACTCTGAATATTATCATATTCATTTAGAGAAATTAGTGGACAGAGGGCTACCGCGTACAGTCCGATATTGACACGATATTATCCGTTTCAATTTTCGGAGTAGTTAAAATCATAAATTCGAGAAAATCGGTCTTGAGAGGACGCCAACATCGCAACTACTGATTCGCACATAAAATAGTAATTATTTTATTTACAAAAATTGTCATGCCAAAATGTTATAGTTGTTTTCTTTAAATAACCGTAACTTTTTTGTAGAAACTTTATTTTTTTTTTCGAAAAGAGCTTCAAAAATATTTTCCATATTAAATTTTGTTATTCCGAGTTCTAACTGTAATTTCAACCTAAACACCGCGATTTACGTTCATTGTAAACGTAATTTTGCTATGTTCTCAGTTTTAGTTAAATTAGCGATAAATGCGTATCGTCTTTTTAAAAGTATAGACACATTAAAAAAAAAAAAAAAAGACAATTAAAATTCGTATTGCTTCGCTAGATCAATCGGTACGTTGGAAATAAAAGACGACGTCTAAATTTCTATACCTGCGCACGTGTCGTGTCGTGTCGGTAACAAATATAGAAAATCGCCTATTTCGATTCGCTTAAAATAAATCCTGCCGTCAAGACGACGACGAACAATTTTTCCATTTTTTTTTTTTTTCTAGACGGAGGATAATAATAATATACAATTTGAGACGTCGTCTCGAATTCTCGATTACGTGATGTGAAATTTAAAATCTGGAATCGTCGTTACTATAACTGTAGTAACGATGTGACTGGCCCGCGGCCAAAACCGAAACAGAAATCGTTCTGCACGGGGATCAGTTGGCACGGTGTGACTTTTTCAGGGGTTTTGGGCGTTGGACGAATCCGCCCGGTCTGTGGCAGTTTATTAATCGAATCGCCTTAGAAACCCGTTGAGAGTAGTGATGAGACGATTGATAATATAGACGACAAGTAGAATATAAAAACGCATTTGTATGCGACGGCGGCGCTCGTAGCGACGGATCTCGGTAAACGGACGTTTCAGAGTCGTAGAAACCGACCGAGGGAACGGGCGGGATTTTCGCGCGGTTTCGATCGGTCGGAAAACGACGGATTTCAGTTTTCCCGACTCGTTTAAGGGAAGGGGGGGGAGGGGTGTGGGGGGTTTCGAACGAATCCGATCGAGACGCATCCCGGCGGTTTTCGACCCCGCGGTCCGCTGTCAACGGCTGTCCGCGTCTACGGCCTGAAATAACGATTGTTTTTCGCGCTTTTACGGGATATTCGTTCGTCTCGGTTTTTGCCGTTGCCGTTGTTCGCGGGTGAGCGGCCAATGTTCGGGTTTTCGGTAGAGCGCGCCGCGACGGGCCCGGGGAAACGTCGGAAACCGCGCCGGCACCGCGCGGACCCGGGCCCCGTGTGCGACGGCGACGGTGTCCCGGGACCGTGCAACGCGCCGTACAACACTCGGGTGCGGTACGGTGTTAATACCGCACGGCGTTACGCGCGCCAACGGCGGGCGCACAATAGCACAACGTCGCCGGACGTTCGCTCTCTTGCGCGCGATTATTATCGTAAATTCTCGGCTTTCGGCCGGGCACAACTGATACCTAACCGCCCACCCGCCCCGCGTCCGTTCGACGTACGCGCGAAAAAATATCGGATTTCGGGTTTTCGCGACGCGCGCTCTCTCGTACGGACGTACGGGCGAGAACTCGTGCGTTTTTTATTTTTTTTTTTTTTTATTTTTTTTCCCCTCCCCTTCCCCCCGCGCCGCGCGCGTAAAAATAAAAATACAGAAAGAAAGTGAGAGTTCACTGTTTATACATATTATATATAATTTAGAAAACTATACCCGCGGCGAACGCGACGCCGCCGCCTAAGTCGTATTTACACACACACGTGTCGTATTATCGTCGTCGTCGTCGTCGTCGTCTCCGGTGTACGTACCGCGGCAGTCGACTCCGGAAACCGGTCTTTGCTTTTCGTCGTTTTCATATTATTGACGGTCACGCGTTCGTGTACTATATATATATACACACACACACACGTTCGTATATGTATAAACAGGCCCTCCGGCTCAGAATACGGCGCGATCTTATTCGCCTTGCCGCTTTTTTTTTTTTTCTTTATTATTATTTGCTCGATACGAACGCGCGCACGCAAAAGCAATCGCTCGTCTCCGCCGCAAAGACCGCCGCCGCCGACCGGTTTTTTTTTTCCTGTATTTTTTCGTACATTATATATATATATATATAGTTTATATTATATTGGGTGTGTGTGTGTGTGTGTTAATTTGCACCGTGTTTTCTAGTAAATAGGTACTACTACTACTTCCATTACTGCTGCTGCTACTACTACTAGTACTACTACTACTACTATTACTACTATACAGGAATATACGAGTCGTTGCCGCCGTCATAGAAAGCGCGAGTGAAAACGCGGCGGAAATAAGATCGCGCAAAAGTTGTTTGCGTACCATACGTACAGCAGTAGTTGGGTATATAGTGCGCGTGCATGTGAGAATAAAAAAAAAAAATAAAACAGGGCAGAAAGAGAGATTTCTGTATATTATGCTCGTATATGATATACGAGACGGACTTCTTCGCGATATTTCGTTTAATATATTATTATTATTATTATTATTATTATTATACATATATAGGGGAGAGCGGGACGCGCTGAGAACACTCGCGATTTTCAAATGGGCGTATTAAATTATGTCTCGTTCGATATTTCAACGATGCGGTCTTCTTCGTTTTGTTGCGAATTTAGTGCACATCCGAGTGGAACTTTCAATTCCACGGGAAAAAATATGTGTATATATATATATATATATTTTTTGTTAATTAATGTACGGTTTATAAAAAAAAAAAAAGTTCCAACGTCTCGGTGCATAGTACAATGAAACGAGGGGTTTTTTTCCGTCCGTACGTTCGTTAATCAACTTAAAATACAATTAATTTTATTATTTTGAATCGCACGAAATATACTATAAACAATAGTCACAATCCCTCGTTTGAATGAATCTTTTTATTCATTTATTTTTGTTTAATTTCGAGCCAACGACATTTTAAAATTGAGTTTACTATTATCACAATGAGTCGGTAAAATGCAAACACAACGGACGCTTAGATTCGTCTTAGATTCTAGACGGTTACATTGTAGCATTTCTTATTTTGATTATGATTATGATTTGAGATGAAAACATCTCGTCGTCTCATTGAACCCCGTTTCGCGTTGCCCAACATGTCTATTTCATGTTTTAAATTTAAAACAAAAATACCAAGATAAATAATTCAATTTGCGTTATCTAAACAATATAATATCGTCCGTACATACCTCAAACAAATAAATAATGATAACTTTACTAAACAACGGAATCTCCCGTGTTAAAAAAACATAGTTTCGATAGCGAAAATCAAAGAAATTGCTATCATAATATCGATCCTTTTGATGCGATCATCAACGCTAGGTTGTACTTACCAAAGTCACAGTTATTACAGCTTACAGCGTTTTCCATAATACCTTTAGGCGCGATTAAAAAAATATCGTATGGATTTTAGAATGCGCGCGGTCATTTATGTACACAGGTTTGTTCGTAATAACGAACGGTGCAATTTATCTATCTATCTTCAGCTTCAAATGTCATTAAGGTCCATCGCTAGGCCGCACAGCTTTCTCCGTTCGTGTCTTTATTGTTAACCACTTCTTTCGGATTATTGACTCTTAGTTTCTGTGAAGTTCTTGGTTCCGTATATCCATATTTTTTTCGGTCTACCACGCAGTAGTATTTTTCCTTTTGGCTTCTAATCCATAGTCCATCTTTAATTACGATATTTGACCTCCTGTCCTAGCCAGCTCATTATTCTTCTTCCTTCAATTGTCTGAAGAATAATATGTCCTCTTCTCCAAACACCTTTTTTTTCGGACTATTTTCATTCGTTTTCGTTGATTTCTACGTATTTCTTTCTGACAGCATAACTGGAATGTAAACGCTACATAATATATTTTAGTCGATCCCGATAAAAATTTAAATCGAACGTCGATCAGTTGACGCGTATATAGATTTACTTTTAAGTATGTGGTAAATTTACAAAAATAATAATTCGAGAAAGCAGATTTTTTTTTCCCACCGTATTATAGATATTATGTTCCGCGATAACATTTCGGTTCCACTATAGCTATACTACATTGTCACTGAGATTCTCGAATTTCACTTGATACGAGAGAGAGAAAGGAAACGATCCGATTAGCGGATAAATTATTATTGATGATTTTTTTGATTTTTCAGTTTGATAAAATTTTGCATCAGTTTAATAACATGCGATCTTTTGTCTCTTATAATAATTTCTATTTTATTTTTCCGAGTGTACCGTCATTATAATCATATATTTTCTTGAACCGTAGGACCAGTAATATAAACTAAATCGTGTGTACCTACCAGTATTATTGTATAAATAGATATATCTCCAATAAAATAAGACAAGAGATAATTGCCAGTACAACATTATCTAGATCAGTGTTTCCTAACCGTTGGGTCACGAAGAAAGAAAAATATTTCGATTATAATATAATAAAATAAAACATTTTATTGAGAAATATTAGGAAAAGAAGCGGCAAATAAACTAAAAATACTACCAGCTTCAAATAATAATGTTCAGAGACGCTTTGTCCGTTGTCAAGATTAACGAAAACATAAAAAAACAAGTATTATTAAACAGATTAAACTCAAAACCCATCATTATTTTTTTTTAATTTAGTTTTACGAAAGTACAGACGTTCAAAATAAAGTTTTATTGCTTGTAGTTATAAGATATTATTTTGACGGAATTATTCATAAAGATTTCTTGTACTATGATAGTTTGAGTACAACAACTGTTGCAGATTTATAACCATTTAGAATATTTTTATTTTTTTTTTTTTGAAAACAATATTCAGTGGATAAACTGTATCAGTGTGACTACTGATGGTACAGCACCGATGACGGGTAAACATGTAAACATGTTGGTGTGGCACGACATATTAAAGAAGTAGCCACAGATGCTAAATGGACGCATTTTATGCTTCACAGAGAAGCACTTGTATTAAAAAAAAATTCTACAGAATTAAATGAAATTCTTAATGTAACAACTTTCATTATAAATAATATTACTTATATTATGTATTGAGTATTCCATTATGGAATACTTGATTTTATTTTATATTTTATTAATAAAGGGTCGCATACCAAAAAAAGTCAATGTTTGTGTCATCGTAACAAAAACGTTGGGAACCACTGATCTAGATGAAGATAAAAAATATAAAACAATTGAATTATCTAAAAGATAAAGTAATGACAAAAAAAAAAAAAAAAAAAATAAAAGTAAATTTTGTTCATTACCTATACCATAGAACTAAGTAGTAAAAGTAACAAAAGATTTGGTACACACATCTAGATTTTATAAAGGTTAATGGTCGTGCGATTGGTTTAATTTAATAATTTATTTATTGAACCGTATATGAATACGGTTAGCGGGAATCATCGGGAATCGCCAGGAATATTGGAGAATTTCTAAGGGATCGTTTCTTACTATTAATAATCTTATATGCCTAATTGAAATGTACGTAAATTTAAGAATAAAAGGATCATAGGCGAAACTGGACATTGATATGGTTAGACTTTAAGTAGGATATTTTACAAGTAAAAATATTTTAATTGACAAGACTTTCACAAATTGATTATATCAATTTAATCAAAGTTTTATTAGTTTTTTTTTTCACTTAATGTTAGTATCTTTTAATTGAAAAAATTAATGATAGCAATATACTATGAAAATAATGTAGGTTTAAAATTGCATAACCAATAGAAACTAGATACCTATATCTATAATTACAATTATAATTCATAATTTTTCAGTTTGGATTATAATTTATTCATAACAACTACCGTAAATTATAACGAATCTGTTAGAAAAATATTAATGAAATTATCATTATTATTTCATTTTTTTTTTTTTAAAATTATATGTATGTATTTAAAATAATTGTACCTAATTCAATTCGGCTTTATGAAAACTATAGTATAAGCGTCTAGTTATATTCACGTCGAATTTACGTCGATGCCACTGACTATATTATTAGAGTAGAGCGAGCAGCATGGTGTTTTTTTCGCCGTATCATAAAATACGAGTAAAAATCGTAATAATATTATAATACGCCACTTGGCACTTGATGTCGATGGCCGTCTATTATGTCGTTATTAAAATATACGAGGAAATCGTCCGTTCGTTAAATGCATAAAAGAACACGGGGAGAAACGTAGTTATTGTTAGGTAGCGTATAAAAAAACGTCGATCGCACGGAGCTCCGGTTCGTCCGCGGGAGATAATAATATTATATTCGATAAAATACTATAATGCGCGTTGTCTATTAGTGCGGGTTTTTTTTTTTTTTTTTTTTTTCTATAAAAAATGAATCGATTGATTATATTAATATATTAATCGAATATTACGGAGGGGCTTTAAAACATAAAACAAAAAATTAGCGGCTTTTACAACGATTGAACACGACCGTTAAACCGGCGGGGTCTTCACCCCCGCACCCGCCCGTACCGATTTTACAGACATCATTCAATTATAATTAATAATTTACGAGGGGGGGAAAAAAAAAAATAATAAAAAAAGAGCTGACACCGGGGAAGCGGTGCAGCCACTGTTGTAGGCGGATAGTCGAAAAAGCGGGATACATAAGGTTATTTATAACTGTATGAAACGAAAAACGATTCTGAGCGAAGAAAAATTTTAAATAAAAGGAATAACAAAAAAAAAAACAAAAAAATTATGGACATACTTCGCACGATGGGTGTAGCGACTGTTGTAGGTGAGAAGTTGGGAAGGTAGTAGAAAGGAAATTGAATATATATCTGTAAGCAACGATAAACCATTGCTAACGAAAAAACGATTCTAAGCGGAGTTCAGTAGATAGTGTTGCTTTGTCAACAATACAATGCATGGTATATATCATATTATGGTAAAATGATTACAACAATTTGCGTTTCCATGTCAAAAACGATTGTTTAAAAAAGGTTTAAAATAATAAAAACGGTTGCCAATGACATCCTTTTAATCGTTTCGTATAATTTTCGTAAAATATCAAATTTTAATGTTTAAATTTTGATTAAATTACTTACATCAATATTAATAAAAAAAATAAATATTTACTATTGGAATTGAAACGTTTTTTTTTTTTTTTTTTTATCTTCATTATCAATATTCATAAGAGACGCGTCCCTGTATGATTAATATAGTAATGGAACGTTAAAAATAAAAAATTGAAATTAAAAAAAAAGTAAATGAACTCCTCCGTCCCCTGCGCATAAAATTCGAGCACTGTGAACAATGCCATAATCGTTTTCGAAAGTATTAAGACTATATAAAAAAAAAAAAAAAATTATCATTATTATTATTTACTAATGGAGGGTCACTCCGTTTGTGGCGACATTATTTGTTATAAATACATAATCGCTAAAACCGCATTGTCCGTATTGTTAGTTGTATAACTCCCGCTATCGATCCCGACAAACCCCCACATTATATTGTAAATAATAATATCGTGTACGGTCGTCCGTGGTTGAAAAAATCGAATGGCCCCTGAAAGCCCCTGGCACGTCCTATTATAACACGGCCGTTATAACAATACAGGTAACGGGTACAATACAATAACGTCACGGGTCGGGTATATTAGGAAAACTATTATTTTTTTTCCGTTGTATAGCCGTGTTTGGTTAAAAAAAACCGAAAAAAGTTTCTCGTCTGTGAACGCGCGACGAACTTTTGTACAATAAATCGCGTTAAGTGCGTTCGGGTATTTTCCGCTCCCGTCGCCGTAATACGTATTTTCGGGCACGCAGCCAGTGAGCGATCCGTGCGGTCCGGACCGCCTCCCGCCCCGCGAAATGTTTAAATACCCAGACCGGAACACCCAGGCACGTTTTTTTTTTTTTTTTTTGTAGAAGAAAAAAACAAACCCGTACGTACATAAATCGCGGGCTTATAATATTATTATTAGAATGTTTTTTTATACGTTTTTTCCTCCGGCAGGTTACGGGCACGTCATCGCCACCCCGTAGATACGTTTTATAAATATACCTGTGGATTTCCGAAGGGGGAAACATAAACTCTAATCGGCTGCTTATTTTTCATAGTAAATTTATCGCGTTACGTGTACCTGTGTGGTTTATAAAAAAAAAATAATAATAATAATAATTTATTTACCTCCGTTACAGCAGCAGACGAATTTCGGCAACGCGTTTCAACAGCAAGACGAACAACGGCAACATCAAGCCCTGTTGGCCCCGTTGCTCATGCCTTCTACCTCTTTGCAGTCCTCGGTGTGGCCATTCCCGGCGTCCCAGGGCCAGCAACCGGCCGGCACCGACGGCGTCTCGGTGATACCATCGCAGGCTTTTGTCGTCGGCCGAGAGCGCACGGAAGTGGAAATCGTTTCCGTGCCTAGCGCGTCGGAACAGCACCTCGTCGATTCGTCGTTGCAACAACCTCAACCGGAATTCAATTATATACCGGTCGGCAGTCAATCGGGCGAACCTGATCAACCGCAACAACAACAGCAGCAACAGCAACAGCAACAACAATCCGATCCGGAACGGCAACAAATCAAACAAACCGAATTGTCGGAACACCAGCAACAACAACATCAGTATTTGTATTATTACAACAACAACAACAACAATAATAATAATAACGCCGTTGTCAACAACAATAACAATATAAACGATGACGACCAACTACAACAGTATTCACATCACTTGTATTATCAACAAGCCCTTGCACAAAAACAGCAACAGCAACAACAACAACAACAGCATCAAAAACAACAGCAACAACAGCAACAGCAGCAGCAGTTAAACAATAACAACGCAGCCGGGACACTGCAGATGTATTCGCCGTCGCCGTTACTACAGCAATACGGCGGCGATCAGCTAAACTATTATCACAACTACGCAAGTCTCGGCAAATACCAGCAACAGCAATCGCAACAGCAATTGCTCGCGAATCTACACCACTACCGCACCAGAGACGGCGCAAGGCCGCCGCCGTTGGGACGGCGTAACAGTAGATCGCAACAAGATCGGGAGACGGCCGCGGGCAAACACCCGCAGTCAGTGCCGCCGTTCAGGCCCAGCCACCCGGTGTGGGCGTCCCAGTACCCGGTCCCTTGGACGTACTACGTAAAGTCGTCGATGGTGGAGCCGTCTAGGCCGCAGTCGCTGATGCCGTATTCCCAGCTGGCAGGCGGCAACTATCACGGCGCCGGCGGTGCCAGAAAATCGCGGTACGTATCGCAGGCGGCCGGCAACGGCGGCGTCGGTGGCGCGTCGTCCAACTGGATCAACGGCGCGGCCGGGTATTCGCCGGCGAAACCGCCCCGCACCAAAGTCGTTTACATCGAGTACGGCGGTTTCAAGCCGAAAATGGTGCCCTCCGTGCAGATCTCGTCCGTCGAAGACCCGGACCAGAACCGCCGTCATTCGGTTACGGTGACCGACGACGGCGACGACGAGATCTTGGTGCAACAGGCGACGGACACGCGGCCACCGGGCAACGACACCGCGGCGGTCGCGGCGGACGGCGCAGGCCGTCACGACGGCTTGATAGCAGACGGCGCAACGGCCACGACGACCCTGACGACGGTGACGCCGGCGGCGACAAGTTCCACGACGTCCGCGCCGCAACAACAATCCGATTCGGAACAGCAACCGGAAGCGGAACAGCTACAACCGGCCGCGGCGGCCTGACCGCCGGGACCGTTCGCCGTGGTTTTTAATTTAATTTAATTTAATTTAATTTATATCCTGTACATATAAAACGTAATGCTATATAACTATAATAGCACTAGGGTCCGCCTGTAGTTTAGAAAACGATTTTCGTTTTGTTTTTTGTTTTTGTTTTTTTTTTTGTTTTTTTTTTTTATTATTATTATTGTTATTCTCGAACATTTTATTTAACAAATTTATCATTGTAACAAAATTTAATGTCAAAAATATTAATTAATATGTAGATGTTACTTTTAATTGAACGCGTTGAATCAAATGATAATATTATACAATTATACGAACATTGCGTTTTATCAATATTATTATTATTCGCACGCCGCTGTAAACCATACTGCGCCGCTTCAAATACTGTCGGAATCAATAAACTATAATGACGGTTGGATGTTACGCGTTCCCTCGTTATTTTGATATTTATTTAGTCGACTTGGTTTATTTGTGAGCCACGTTGAGCACGCTCGCGTGGTGGCCCGTGAATCTGTTTGAACTACGCAGAGTTTTTTTTTTTCACAAGGTATTAATTACGTACAGATTACAGTTTTAAATATTTACCATTAGAATACAGAAGAGCCGAGACGAATTAACGTGGATCGTTGTGACTTCATGAGACTGTTTTCGTTGGGTTTACAGTCTGTTTGCATTAGCCGTTCTGGGCGATCTTATTTTTTATGAGAGCTGCTACTGGGAACGGGCGAGGCCACTGTTGTTGGTGGACAGTTGAGACGGCGGGATACATAAAGTTATTTGATGCATACCTGTAACCAACGATAAACCATCGAAGTTCGGTTATGAGTGTTTTGAAAGGCCGTAATATTTCGTCCAAATTTGATTTTAAAACTCTAATGTAATAAAAAAAATAATGATAATACATTACACTCATTACTACATTAGAATATTTTTATATTTTTTTTTTATCACTTAGTACGACTTTTAATGAACATCCTGTCAAAATTTAGAGCATTTCTATATAGTCTAACAATTTTATCCGCAGAGTATTTACCAAAAAAAAAAAAAGAAAACGACGTAACAAAATCGCAAAATTAAAATGTCCGAAATTGGTTCAGTTGTTTTGAAAATTTATCACGTCTAGAAAAAGCAAATATGAGTTTGTTGTCGAAGTTTCAAGTCTCTATGAATATTTTTAACTGAATTCTATCGGAAAACAAAATTCAAAATAATTGCAGTATATGGGTATTATTTTCATGCATTTTCCCGAAAGTTCTACGTATTTTTCGTGTACGCACCAGCTAGAAAAAACTACCTTTCATAAAAAGTACTATACTTTATACATCGGAACAAAAATTTCTTTTCGAAAAGTCGGTTATAAACCGGAAAAAAAAACACATACACATAGTAAAACAATAGTAGGTCCCTCGCTACACTCCAAATCTGAAATATTGTGTTACTGCTGGGAAAGTTTATTTTAATATGTAAAATGTCTTACAAATGAATGTGACAATTGGATGATAGTTTTATATCAATGATAATATTTTTAATTATACATTTCGTGTTAAACATGTGGTTGGTTGCTTTAATTTTATTTTATTTAGAAATAAAAAACGAGAGCTGTTTCATAAAATACGTTTTTTTTTTACTGTTAAGACATTCAATTCCATGTATAGGTGATTTTTCGATATAGGATAAATAATTTTTATTCAAACATATTATTTTTGCGCTATTTGAAGACGATAAATATTCGTATTTTCAGCATTATTACATACATTATATTTATATTGTTATTACCTCAAGCGATAATCCCACATAAAAACCTCATAAATCATTCTTGTTTGATTTATGTTCACTATATTTTTCAATTTCCTAAAAAGCATAGGAAAGTTTTTTTATATTTGTTACTAGTATTTGTATATTATGGTCCATCCATTTTATAATCCTACACATTTCTATTCCTACATACCTAACATTATTATTTATAAGTGATTGTTGATTACAAGAACAATTACTGACATTTGTACAGGCGGTTGTGTGTAAAATAACGTTGTTTCAGAATTTTTCGAATATTTTTGTAATATATGTTTGATATCATATATTGTTCGATAAGTTTCAATATTTCAACGTTTCCTTTTTTAGAGAAAATTATTATTTTTTTGTTTATTTATATGTTTTGCTTAATTTATTAATTCCCAATAACGTTGTATTATATTCATCAATGTACATTAATATTTTTACCATTTTACTTTTATACCATATATAACCGAACTCCGTTCAGAATCGTTTTTCGTTAACAATAATTAATCTTTGCGTACAGATATGTATTAAATTCCCCTTCTATCTTTCCAATTTCTCACTTACAACACTGGCCCACTCGTCGTGCGAAGTATATCCGTTTGTTTTTTATAATGTAGATTATATAATATTATAAAAATTACATTTCCAACAAACAAAATCGTTTTTGTTTTTTTATTCTTATCTTTAAACAATTCTTTAAACTTTTTAATATTGATATGCTTATGGGTTATTATTAAATAGGTACATTTTGAATAAATGATTCATTAAATTTGGCTTAAACGAATATATTTTGTTTAATGAAAGATACAGTTAGTTTTTTTTTTTTTCATTTTGTACAGCACACTAACTAGGTTTTATAATAGCTATTTACCGCGGCTCTGTGGACCAATTTGTTCAGTTTTGACATTCGGCTTTATTGTCATATGATTAATCTTCCAACTAAAATACCAAAAAAAAAAAAAAAAAAACGTTAAAACCATTTTATAGTTGGTTTTTAATGATTTTATCATGTTTCATTAAAATCGGTTCATTAGTTTCCGAGTTACGGGCAAACAAAACCTTAGCCTCCCATCAAGCCCGTGAAGATTTATTAGTATAGATAACTCGACTCCTTTTTGATCTATCAACACAGAATAAAGTGGAAATTCTTCGCTAGAATAAGTTTCATTAAATGTTTTCCGTCAAGATTGCTATGAGTAGATATTTAACGCAAATATACAATTTGACCTTTTACACTTCAACATTTTTACTAGAAAAATAGCGTATATCTGGCAGTAGGTATGTGTAGAATTCGAGTTATGATAGGGTACTTTTTGTCATAATATTTTGAAATAATACAATATTTTACTTTATATAATTGATTTTTAATTATACTAAGAGAAAAAAACCGATACTGCTAAAGGGTGTAGTACTATGTTAGGATTCAGTGGCAAGTCTGAAGGGAGCATAAAAAGTAATATAATTCATACCTATACACAAAGATAAACCATTGATATTTGCTTACAAAAAACGATTCTGAGTATTATCAGTCGTATTTTTTCTTTAGCAAAACGTATGCATACAAAAAATGACCAGTTTTGCCCATTTAATGAAAAACTCTAAGAAGAATAAAAAAAAAAAACATAACCAATGTACCATCTAGATTCTAAATAAAAAATTCTACAAAAAAATGTTTTTAATTTTTTTGAAGCAAGATTTCTGGTAGATAAGATGTATAATATAGACACAACAAAAATCATACCATATTAAAAATTATAATTAATACATTCTCCGTTTCCTTCAGAATCCATTAGTCAAATAACCATACAATATCATAAATTTTCCAAATCTTCATTTTACTTGTTTATCAAACTTCTGGAAATTACACGACATTTTTTAATTTTACATAAAAAAAATAAACTATTATTCAACTTTAAACAAATACAATGTTGGCCAAAAACACAAATCCCTTCTGGTTGGAAATCTATTATATAATATTGTATACGAGAAATGTATAATAGGTAAGTTTAAACAATGCAGATTTTGCTTTACAAATAAAACTTAAGCTTTCATTCATTTCATTTATAGATTCCTTCCTTTAATGTAAATTGAAAAATCTGATGAATTAATATCAAAATGCTGCTTTTTTTTCGGAAAATGTAGATCTATTAAGTCCATTAACTGATTACTTCGATGAGACGTGAATAACTGCTGTTGACCAATTAATAGTGGTCATCACGAAAATTTCGTCATCCACCTGCATTTCATTAGATATGTATGGAATCCATCTGTAACGGCGTACTTTAACGTTTGACAAAAAATAATCAATAACCAGGAGGATAGGAAATGTATTTCAAAACAAGTATCTATAGATACGTTGATTTTCACTACTTCTGTCACAGTTATAAAGTGTATACCTACTGATATTAACATTGTTGATTCCATCGGTGCAATATTTTTTTGTCTCCCCACCCTCCCGATCCAGCGTTCGTTTTCGTTCGATTTTATTTGCACGTGGGCCACGGTATAAAAAATTAGAAATAAATAACAATATAAATAAAAAATGTCTTTCGGCGTGCCTATATATTTTTTCAGTATGGACAGACGTCGCTGTCAGCACGGTTTTTTATTTTATATTCTAAGATAAAAATGTGTATATACAGAATTCTATCGTAAGACACTTATTATTCCGAAAAGTATTAACTTTTTTTTGGAATTTTTTTTATAGAACATTTAAGAAACAATCAGCTTTAGAATTTTACATGGATGGTATTTTTGGCACCGTTATTTTTGGAAGTAAAACCTCTACCTACTTAATTTTCAAATGATCGTAACTTATATTAAAAATTCCAAAAAATGGATGGAGTATTATTTCAAATAAATGTTGGTGTTAAATTCTTTAAGATAATGAGTGTTCCCAGTTGAGTGAAATTAATTCTTTGTTGAGTAGGTACCCCACTTCCTCATAAAAAAGGAAATAACTAGGTACGTAATAGTTTAGTGCTATAGACAATTTATTTGAATGTACGATTATGAAATTAATTGTTTTATATCAATAACATTAACCAAGTAATCTATTAGAAATCCGCTAAAAATACTAAAAACATATCAATATTTCCTTTTTCTATACTTGAATTTAATAAATAGTTTTTTTGATTAGTTAAAAATATTGAATATTTTACCCTTGCGTCGAGAAAAATATCAACTGCCAACATCATCATTAACTATTATTAACTATACCTACACAATCACAGCCACAAAAATAATTTTTCTAATCGGAATTGTTCTTGTTAAGGAATCCTAACACTTCATGACGAAGTTTAAATAGACATTTTCCACGAGAAAGCTAACAGACTTTAAAGAGAAATAAAAATGACTTAACGTTTTGTTCTTAGTTTTCGCAAATTTATAAAATATTTCACTATTTAACGCTCCAGATTTAATAAAATGAATAGTTTTAATATAGCAATTTTAATATATTCAATTCAAACATTTTGAATAAATACAAAATTTAAAGTTCGTGAAATGTTATTTACGAATTGTTTCTCTCGAAGCATCTAAAATATGAGGTTTACATATCATGACGTAGGTATATTAATATATATTGTAAGCAAATAACATTGTTGAAATATTTACTCTTTTTTGGCATTTTATAAAATAATAAAAAGAAAGAAAAGGTCGAAATAAGATTTTATTTTTTATTAGAATCGAATATATTATTACAATATTCAACTATTATTATTTGACTGTTTTTTTTTTTTTTTTTTTTTTTTTTTTTTTTATATATACATTACATAATACCTATAGGTACAATACACGGAGAACCTTTTATTTGCCGAAATAGAATTGTAATAGAATATAAAAATTGATATTTCTCAAATAATAATAAAATAGACGCGTTACAATAAAAAATTCAAAACGGTATATAACGTATTCAAAACGTATTTATTATTTATCCCAAGTATACCCAACAAAAGACGGTGAAATTACTGAAAAGGTCATCGGTTCAACGGTCATAATACGTATTATTGGTTATATCGTCAGTGGGAGTTTTCTTCTCCCTCATCCACTGTTCAATACACTTTTAACCACAATATACTATTAGCTCGATTCATTATAAATGCGTGCCTATATTATTTGTATTAATTTAAAAAAATATACTCCCCCCTTCGTTATCTAGTCTTGGATACACCCTACACCCGTGCTATTCCTAGAGAACATTATAACAGTTTTCAAAGTCCTATAACATCATTTTGCAATATCAATTATTATGATACAACGAAATTTAAAAAAAAAATTTGGTTTTTATGACAAAATAAATACAGTGATTTTATTGCTTGAAAAATATATTTTTATTATAGTCCGTTCTTTTTGCGAAATGTCAATAAACATAGATGGTTTTGGTCGAGCAGAACATTTTGAACATTTTACTCGAGCTTCATTAAAAGTTGCACTTAATGGTAAAAAAAATGAAAGTTGTGAGTAATGAAATAGTTTTTTTATACGTGTTTAAAGTTATTTCAACGAAAATCGTAAAAAAAATAAACATGGCATTTCGAGCATTATTTTTCGATTTATGTAAATACGATTTTTCGACAAAGTTAAACTATTTAAAATGTTAACACGAAGTTTTTTCATAAGTTATATTTGAAGGTTAAAAAAAAAAGTTGAGCGCAATGCAGTACTTTTTTTGTAAACATTTTAGGTTCAAACTTTAACGAAAATCGTAAAAATCCCGATATTCATCGTCGTTTATACAGAATATATAAATTATGTACACTTATATAAGCTTACCTTCCCAATTTCCTACTTACAACAATGGAGCACCAGCATGCAACTCTTTGTTTTTTTTTTAAATTGACTCAAATCGTTAAAAATAAACGATAAATATTATTTTGCAGTACAAAAAAAAGTATAGTAAAAAAATAGATATCACCAGCAGACAAACCTCTGAATTCTCGAATATTAAATGTTAGTCCACATAAAATTAAGTAGATATACCTAGCTAACCAACATGTGACGTGTACCGTATAATCATAAGTGGTTAATAAAATAATAAAAACTTATACTACAGGGACACGGTTATGGGTTGTTTTTTTTTTAGAATAAAAAAAATTAACGAACAAATAATAACGGAAAAGAGTATAATGTTTCTTACAAAATTCGAAAAGCATTCCTTGTATTATTATTGATCACGTCTATTGTGATTGTATCGTAAAAATCATAATTATTATTATTAACATAATTAATTTTTATTCGGTTTCCACTATCATTTATTACGATTCTAATATTTTATTCGACAGCTGCTCGTATTTTGAGGCATATCACCAAGCCCGGATTAAGATGATTTTGGGCCTGGGGCCAAAAAATTCTAAGGGTCCATAAACATATTCAAAATATTAGTGTTCATACAATACTACTAGCAAAGGTCAGGTGCCAACAATATTACGATATCCAGGGGCCTGGGGCCATGACCCCCTCTGCCCGTCCCTTCACCCGGGTCTGCATATCATATTATACAGAATAATCAATTTATCGTAAGACACTCGTTATCTTGGAAAGTATTCATTTTTTTCGGAATTTGTTTCATAGAACATTTAAGAAAAAAGCAGCTCTAGAATTTTATACATATGTTATTTTGCGTCATCCTTTTGGAGGGGGATATATCCACTAAATCTACTTTTGATTTTCAAATAGAAACCTATGTTTAAAATTCCATAATTAGATGGAGTATTAGTCAAAATAAATTTTGGTATTAATATTTTTGATTTCCATCAATCCGTTGACGAGATATTCTACTTTTAAGTTTAAGTCTGAGGAGTATAGTGGAACACCATTTCAATTTTTTAAATTTTTAGTTTTTTTTTTTAATTTACATAAAAAAATGTATCGGGAAAATCTAACTTACGCAAACTGCATAAAACTCGTTTAATTCTGATTTTAGAATAAAAGCGCCTATTACAGAATTAAAATAGGACAATATTCCGGAGGACAAGACGATGCCTTTTCTTATTGTTCTAATTACTATTCCGGATATAACGATTAATATAAATCGTTTAAAAATAAAAACTAATTTGTCGTTTTTAAATTACTGAAGCATTTCAAAAAAAAAAGAGCTGATACTGGGGATGGGAGTGGCCATTGTTGTAGGTTAGAATTTAGGAAGGTAGGATACATAAGGTTATTTCATTTATATATGTAAGCAACGATAAACCAATGCTGACGAAAGACGATTCCGAGCGCAGTTCGATAATACATAATTTGAAGTGCCGTAATTTTTTTTACGATTTTGTTTAAATTTTATTTTAAAACGCTTATTAAAAAAAAAAAGACAAAAAAAGTCCAACATAAATATTATTACCAAGTTTCAAGTCTCTACGTGTATTTATAACCGAATTACAGCAAAAGTATTCCTAAAAATTAAAATTTCTTAAAAATTCAAATGACGCTCAAAAGTTTTGGCGATGATACCGTAAAAAAATAAATCAAAAGGAAACAAAGAATTTTACGTGTAATTTTTCGATTAAATCATTTTTTCCAGTAAAAAACGTCGTCCGTGTTTACATAAAATAATGAAATCGTGAAATTGTACGTTTTCCTAGGGTTTTTCCCATTTAAGTGATTTTATTTAAAAAATAGCGTCGAAAATCATAAAAATGACCTCGTTCAAGTACAATCTAGACAACTTGAGCTTTCAGAAAAGTGGCTGTATTTTTATATCAGAGCCAGTTTTCTAGGAGAAAAATTGTCCACAGTCTAGAACAAAGAAGAATAAGAATAAAAAAATAAACAGCATTGTAAAACCATTGGCTCCCTCGCTGCGCTCGGAATCTAAAATTAGTTTCAAAAAGAAACTTGTCGTCTGGCCCCCCGGAATATATTGTCCTATTTTAATTTTATAACAGGCGCTTTTACTCCAAAACCAAAATCAAGCGAGTTCTATGCAGCCTGCACAAGTTAGATTTTCCGACACCATATCATGTAAAAAAATGTAACCACGGTTGGTCGTAATCGTGTAATTGATAATAGATAGTAAAAAAAAAATAGGTCAATGGACAAGATAAATCTCCCTTAAGTACGCCACCGCCATATTGTATTTTGTGCATAATATACTGTATATACGATATACCCCTAAATAGTATAAGAACTAGTAATTATTTATTTGTACGTTCGGCGTTTGAATAAAACAATATAATTTAAAATGCAGGCCAGTATTAATACCTTACATCCGGCCGTCGTATCCGACAAATCCGGGCGATATTGCGAACACGGTACAGCTACCGATTTCCGACCGGGTCTACGGACGGAACGTGGATTTATTATTATTTTTTTCATTTTAATATTTAAGTTCGGTAGGTAGCTAATACCTACGTGTAATAACTTATGGAACATTATCGACCCGCGAAACGCATTATTATTATAAGGTGGGCTGTCTACATAGTATTATAATATATATACACGTATTATTTTCTCCGGCCGTGAAAAATCGTCGAGTTCCGAGCCTCGCGGACTCCGTAGAAATAATAATACAAAAAATCGCGGGATCGGACGCGATATTGGACTTTTGAAAGCACTCGCTCCTCTCCTTTTCCCCGACAAACTGTCAATGATGTATCGTCGATTATTATATACTCTGGCATATATATATATATATATTATTCGTTCAAAGTCTGGTAACCGATTCTTTTCCGATCGATCACTATGACTTACCTCTCTCTCTCTCTAAAGGTATGTAGGTATATGATATAAATATACACGTATACCGATAAAACACGGAATACGCCTTTCGCGGCACTTCACTTCTCCGAAATATCCATCACTGTTGGGTTGTAAATGTGTTGTATTTTTTTTTTTATTTTTTTTTCATCGGGCACAAACTCATCGATTTCCATAATAATTAAGTAAATCTATTGGACTGTACAGGCAGCCTCACAACTCCATCATCGTTATTCATTTCCAAAGTATACAGGAGGTAGCTGGGTATACTTGCCTACATTGCAAACGTATCGCAAAAAGTTTTTCCTTAGCTAACAACTACATATTATAATATTATATATATATATATAAGTAACAGCGGGTTATAACTTGTACGTAATATATTATTGGAAATTCGGAACACATAAAGTCTGTAAACATTTACCAAAGTTCTTTCGCAAGAAAAATAAGTACCTATGCCTACTAAATAAATAAAACAATGACAATGACTAACGGTATTTTCAAACCTTTAAGTCAATAATTATACCCAGTGGTATTTGGGAGGATATGTCGGTGAATTAGCGTATACCATGTAAAAATAACATAAATATGCACGTATACGATTGTACACTTTAAAATTATAACGCCATGAAATTCACAATTTAAGAAATACCTGTATTCTCTATAATTATTTATTATACAATGACATTTATTACAAAAATCAACAATAATCATTTATTATTAATAATTGTGCGAGTGAGTAAATTTATACGTAAATTGCTGGAAATTCCCGTGAAAATTTAAATGTCGCCGAAAATCGCCCTTTAAAAAAAATGCTCCCGGGGCCTTTGGTGTAACAGGCAAACACTGGCGGTAAGGTGAAGTACTGAGACAATAGATCCCTCACTGCTGTCGATGAAACAAAAAATAAGTTGGAAAGGTAGAGAGAGGAATAGTAATGCATATCTGTAAGCAACGATAAGCCATTGCTAACGAAAATACAATTCTAAGCGGAGTTTATTCGATAGCGTTGCTTTGTCAACAATTTATATGACATATTATGGTAAAATAAATATATAAGCGTAATACCTATATTTTCTTTAATAATATTTCTTTAATATTGTACCTATTTTTCCGATTTTCCTACGTTTCCCCCTTTTTTTTTCCATTTATTGGGAAAACTGAGAAAATCAAAAGATGATCTCCCCAGTCCGATTTCCTTTCAGAAAAGGTATTACACTTAAAAATCGGAACAAGATTTCTGTTAGGAAATTTGTCTACAGCAAAAATAAATTAAAATTAAAAAAGTAAACATTGTAAAACTATAAGCTTTTTCGTCCCACTCAGAATATAAAAGTTTAACAAATTTATCTCTTACTGTTAAATTTGTATCCACAATTTTGGAACTCGCGTCGTATACTATCTACCGCAATCGCAATCTACACCATTTTCCGCGTTTTTTTTTTTTTTTTTGACGTCTGAAAACGACTTTTAATTCTAATTATTATTGAAAAAAAAAAACACCCCGAATGAAATAGATTCGGGAATTGGGTCACATTTTGTCTACCTACTTCGTAAATAATATTTTTGTACATTTTATTACCCGGGTATTTGACCACAATTAGAAGGTTTATTTTTTTTTTTAAGGGTACCCGGAGATTGGGCAACAAATGTATAACACACAAATATATAATTTTAAATATATTAAAATATAATATAAAATTAGT
Organism: Cinara cedri; assembly: GCA_902439185.1. NCBI lineage: Eukaryota > Metazoa > Arthropoda > Insecta > Hemiptera > Aphididae > Cinara > Cinara cedri. Next base: position 1,174,118 of record CABPRJ010000001.1, read on the forward strand.
CAAATAATTATTAATTTTTTTTTTTTTAAATAATCTGATACAGATTGCTTTGTTAAGTATTCAAAATTGCCGTCAACATAAATCGATTACAACGAACATAAGAAATTTAAATTTGTATTCGTGGAAAAACATAATAATATGGTTTGAAATAGTGGCCCAATCACCGGGTCTATCTGCTATAAATGCAAAATTTTAGTGGCCCAATTGCCGTATACCTTTTTAAAAAAAAGTTCATTACGGCCCAATTCCTGGACGCCCGTAGATTTAATGTTCTGTATCGGTTGCTGGTTCGACCATACAATTTGCATACATATATATGAACATCGGTGTTTTATAGGCTAAACACATCTGGTGTAAAGGATAAACTAGTTAATCCAGAAATCGGATTTGGTCGGTACCATGTACATAACCGTACCTACGACGCACACCGTCAATGTCCGACCCACATTTGTCGTCCGAGACGCAGATAACGTACAACGCGATCCACGTTCGTGTAGATAGCATATGACGCGAGTTCCACAATTTCACAATGCGTACGACCACTGTTAAGTGATTCAGTGTTGATTGTCAGTACTTTCGTCTGAAATAATTGAAATTTTTTTTTTTTTTTTTTCTAAGATTTTGAATTATATTTGTGCTGCCTATAGTCCAAACAACATTTGTAACTATTGCCGTAGTTTTTGTTCTGCTACATTTTAATCATTTTGCTATTTGTGAATCGAAGCATAGAGCTTGTATCAATTTTGGCAGATGGTCCATAATAATTTTCACATTGACGGTCATGACTAGTTACTAGTTGTAATATTACAATTTACAGCAATTTCAATCAAATTAAATCGCTTAGTTTTTTATAATATTGCTACGTAATATAATACGTTAATTTTTACGTACACAATATCATATATGTACAATTATATTGATTATATTATATTATATTGATCAAAAACTTATAAATCTTGACGGAACATTCACTTCGAAGACAAGGAAGCTAAATCGGTTCTAACGGATCAAAGGAGGACAAACTGATATAAAGCCTAGTGTGAGAGAGAGCATATATGCACTCCAAGGACAGCCAATTAAAACACTCCGATTATTATCTCACGTGTTTCTGTCCTTAAAATGAAACTCCACCACTCCAGAACGTGTTTTCATGCCGAATGTTCCGTCTAAATATTTTGTTAAGTCTATAATTATGATTTACATCTTATCACAATACCACAATATTAAAAACATTTTATTATCACTTCAGTTATCATGCCCCTATATGTGCACATGGTAACAGTATACCTAGGTATATTATCAAACACATTGTATAGTAATCACGATTAAACCGAGTTTCCATAACACCGTGCATTAATCTATGGATTTTTATTGGCTGAACCAGGTAGTACACGGTATCAACCAAACTGTTCAGCCAATCAGAATACGTAGATTTATGTACGGGATACAATCAGTGTACGGGGTAACGAAAACTCGGCTTTATAGATATAATGGTTGCACAATAGCATATCCTATAATAAGGTGGTCTACTGCCGAAAAGGTTTTTATGAAATTTAACATTTTCTCCCTGATTATAAGCAGAGCACTAGAGCTCCCGGTGGAATCATTAATGAAATAACAGATTATTGTCGCAATCATAATAATAATATACTATGGGTATAATTAAGGTGGATTATTCCACTTTGGGACTTGGGTAATAGTAGTGATACTGTCCAAAATTGTGGAATTTTAACTAGATGGCGCCATATTTTTAATAAGAATCTGGGGCCGCTTTTTGGCGTTGTGCAACTATTTTATCTATAACCGTGATAGTAATTAACACTATTAACATTAACAGTATTGACAGTAATGACGTAAATGCCGATATTTTTTAGCTCAACCCAGAACCTGACAAATATCCCGGTATGAAAAGCTTGACCCATTAGAGCCCATCGGTATTCTAATTTATGAAACCCAAGCCCTCCTAAGTATAGAATTTTAAAAATAAGCCTATCCGGTCCTGTTCATTTTAATAAAATATCAAACTCGGCCTAGCAAACGCCCATCCAAGTCCGGTTAGGCCTAGTGAAAGCCAATTTAAGCCCAGCTACCGTAATATAGCAAATAATATACTTAACGAATTAATATTTTAATCTAAATGCATAATACAATAGGCCAATATTTAGTAAGTAGAGTAATCAGTTCAGTAGCATGTTTTAAAAATAGCCTCTCAAAGTAAGATAAGCAGATAAAGACAAATTAATTATTCTAGTTAATTTGAAACATTATTTTTAAATTGACAATGAGAAAATTAATTATTAAAATTAAAATTCACAGCTTGTTAAATATTTAATATTGTGTCTATAATGATCATTACTGTAATGAATAATGTCATTAATTATTTAATTATAAATAAACAAAATACCAATAATATTTTTAGACAAAAACATGTTCAAATTGAGGGAATTTATAACTAAATTAAAATATGAATTAAACGTACATATTATTACATAGTCAAGATCCTAAATCATGGATATGTTACTCAAAACAATTATTAATACTATAAATACGTTTCACATGACTTTTGTCAAGAAATTTTAACCGAAAAACTGCAGATATGATGAATGAAAGTTTTTCTGGAGAATATAGATAAAGTTCCCAAGTTCAGGTTAATCAGGAATTTTTTAGTACCTATGGTAAATGATAATTTTTTAATATTTATCATAATAATAGACATTGCCTGTTATATTACCATCAAAATGAAAGAAAAATCATCTCTATCCAACTCCCCCTCCCCCAAAAAAGCTCTTCTTTTAGATTTAATACAAAATCGCCAAATGCAAAAAATATTTTAAGAAAACATCTTCAAACACATATGTACTAAAGAGAAGTCACAGAATCTAGTAATATCAATCTTATAGTTCTTGGACACTTCATTGGCGCACAATTCAAATAATCCCGGAATTTTTTGAACAGACCTCGTAGATCACACATGTAGGAAAAAATATTTGACAATGATTAATGAATTGAAAATAAATAAATAAATACAAATTTGACTTTCTGCAAACTAGAAATGGGTTTCATCCTGCTGCACTACATGAAAGTGCAATTCCTGTAAATAAATTTAATGTAGTAAACACAACTATAGATATACCTAAGAATGCAATACTTTCAAAACTAAATTTAGGTAATTATTTCTAATAATTGTAAATAAAAATTATCAATTTTAAATGTGTCAATCTTTTTGAGACATTTTAAGTAGATCAAATACATCTCATGTTCATTGTTATTACTTGGAGGATATTTTCCTTTAAAGCAGTGATGTTACTCATAAATCCATCATAATATATGCCTACCAAAAACAACTTTACAAAACAAGTAATTAATACTCTTCTTTCATTAAAAACTTACTTCAAAAAAATATTAAGGTGAGTATTTATTTTAGCAATTACTAAAATACACTTAATTCTTAAATTATATATCCACTATTTAATTCACATTATATTAATTATGTATTTGTATTTATTTTATTTAATTAAAAGTTAAACAAAATATGACAAGTAAAAATGGGTATTACGGAAGAAAAATATATTTTTTATAAAAATCATTGATTTATTACAATGGTTTTTTAATAACTGATTGCTAAAAATTATATGTTGTATATTATATTATATAATTTCAATTTCATTTATTTATCTAATTTTAAATTTTGATATCAACTTTAGTTAACAGAATTTTGCCTACATAAATCCTATAGTTCTGATATTAAAATTGTATTACATTTGAAGAATATAAAATATCACTTAAAACTAAGATGTTAATAAAATATAAATCATTTAAAATTAAAACTATTTATACAGTTTATATTATTAAATATAATAGGTATTGTGTATAAAACATATAATCTATTATAGCTTACAATATTGTTATAAAATACATTAAAAAATAGATTAAAAAAAAATATATTGAATTTGGTTTTTATTAAATATGTTATAATTATTAATTAAGTTATAATTGTAAACCTATAAAGGTAAAAATAAAATATTTAATACAATTATTTTAGGCACAAGAATAAATGTTATTAAGAAATTTTCTATGTATATATAATTTGAATTTAATAACCTACATCAAATGCTAATACATGCAATGCATAATTATTATCTATACAATTTTAAGTATGAAGCACTCAAATAGTAAAGCTTGTGTCATTGTTCATTGTATTAACCTCAGCATTCATATTATTTGTAATGGTTGTATCATCTTCCTCATCTTGATTATCATTAATATAATTTATGGCAGGCATCATGGTATTACACCCACCGTTTTGATTGTGGTTGTAGGGTGCACGTTTACTTGTTGAATTATTGCCATAGGAACTATCACCCTGAGGAGAGGAAGTGGAGGCTTTGAGCAATGGGGCCAACTGATCAGTAAATCGGCGGTAATTGCGTTCTAATTCACGCTGATAATCCAGCTGATCAGGACCAATAAGAGTTTTGTTTTTCGCTAAAGCATCAGCACACCTATACAATTATTTATTAATTTACTGTTTTAATTATAACATGGGAGAGAACTATATTAAGGTAATTACTTTTTTGAAAAATCTTTGAAACATAGTCTTAGTTTATTTTGTAATCGAGGTGGTGGCGGTTGTACAGCAGAAGACTCTTCTGGGGCATCTGAACTTCTACGATTACTATCATATAGCGGTGGAGATAAAAATACAGTAGCCATTTCCATAGGTCCCCGATTCACAGTAGTACCTGTTAGAACAAATATCAATAAATTATAATACTAAGAACAATTTAAAAAAAAAAAAAACTTTCATAAATCTAGAGGCTAGAGCACTGAATTTTGTATGGTAACATGTGTCAAATAAACAAAGTAAAACTTAGAAAATAATATCAAATAACATTTTTTCCTGTTCGTCATCTAATAACACTTCAGTGATAATGTATAACAGTTGGACGACTTTGTTTGAGAAAAGAACTTCATTGCATTTTAAAATTCAAGTCAAGACATGTTATGAAAAATATAACTTATTGATACTAAAATTCTAGATGATTATTAAAATTCACATAAGGAACATTAACAAGATTATAAAAAGAAAAAAATATGCAAGCATCAATCATTCATTATACTATAGTTTATATCAAGACTGCTAGTAATCATTATTTTTAAATAGTGTAAAAGTGACCAACATTTTTTTTTTTAAGAGAATTTATGCTGGTTTTGAAATGTTTTCCAACTTTGTAAAATTAAAAAAAATATATTATAATAAATCTTAATTAAAAATGAAAACTTTTTTACTAATCTAATTTCAGTGTTTTCATTTAATATTCCAAAGAAATATTTTCCCAAAATTGTGTAAAATAATATTAACCTGGTTTGTCCAAGTAACAAGAAAATACAATAAACTTAATAATTATTATAATGATTTCTAAATTTGTATGAAGATATTTCTGATAACATAATTAATTTATTCTACAATAATGGCTAAAAAGAGATCCCTAGAATAATTAATAAGCTATAGAAAATAAAAAGTAAAAAATTGGACTTACTTAAAAGATAAGTGGGCCATTGTTATAGATGAGAAGATGGGATATAGAAGGGAAATTTATGTATTTATTTATGTAATAATTAATCATTGCTAACAAAATTGAAAATAATAACATCATTATTTTTTAAATTTTCCCGGTTTTCCCAATTCTTTTGAAAAATCAAAAAATGACCTCCTTAAACTCCTTAAAGTACCATCCTAAATAAATTTAATTTCAGAAAATGTGCTATACTTAAAACTGGTAGCAAAATTTCTGGTAGAATGTATACAGTATAAAAAAAAATAATAATGAACATCATTGCCAAAACCAATACATTACTCATTTTACTTTGAATCTAAAAGTGATTACATTTGGATTTTTCTAATAAAAAGTTATTAGCAGTTCTGCTATTTTATAATCAATTTTCATATGTTAGCTAATGTGATGTTTGAGTATAGTGTAGTGATGACTTTTATTTAGTAAACACATAACACATAGTTGCTTTAATAATATTATTATTATTGGATAGTAGGTACCTATGCACCCTTGAAGGACCATTTGTAACATTTTCGGATCAGCAGGATGCTGGCGCACACTATGAGCTAGTTCGTCAGTCTTTTTTCGCAAATCTTCCAAAGCCACCTCTATGGGTCCCATTACAACAGTTCGACGACTCTGGACACGTATCCGTGTTTTTAAATATGGAAAATGATGCGAAACTGTTAAAATGGTCTTGCGTTTGTACTGCTGATTTAATTGTCCATGAGCTCTGCCATCAGGTGTAAATGGTGTAAAAAACACAAAGCGTTCTAAAACATGGGAGATTTTTAAAATATTAATTTTGGTAAACATTATATTCAAGGATTCAGTAAATAATTACTCAGGTTGAAATTTTTTTGAAAATGTGTAGTACGTCTGCGCCGTTCATATGCGTCAAAATATGGTTCTACATACGTAATTTGTATATATGCTTTCCTTGGATCCAGCGTGTTTACATCTACCAAATTGGAATCTTTGATAATGGTAACACAATCTTCGCCAAATCTTCCAGAATAAAAATTCTAAATTTTATAAAAAAAAATAAAAATAATCAAAATAACAAGAGAAGTCTAAATTAGCTGTTTACACTTGTATTAAGTAGGTAGTACTAGTAAAGTATATATTAGTGATATACAAATTGGATTATCCAAAAATCTAAAAATTAAGATTTCGGATTTCCAAATGTAAATTTTGGTTTAACATTTAATTATGTATTCCAACTTAAAAAATCAATTTTTTTATCTAAATGTAGTTATGAAAACTTCATTATAAGTAATACATAAAATAATACTAGTTCAATGTTTCTAAATCTAAAATCTGGATTTCGGATTCAGAATTTTGACAAAACTCGATTTTTTCCATCAGTAGTATATTATATACTAGTATACTAGTTACCTGCAAACGTCCAAATATTTCTGATAGTTTTGTAAGAGTCGGTTCCTTGTATATAAATTCTTCTCCATCTAATCCATCTGGTCCAAAAAACTTGGCACCATAGAATCCCACTCGGAAATATGTTCCGAATACTCGGCGGCCTTGTAAACGTTCCAATTTTCCATATGCATCATGTAATTTTCTACATAAAATCATTATACAATTCTTAAAAATATCATAATAGATAAATTATAATAGCATAACATATTATAAACATTAAATAACCTTACCATGCCACAGTGTCAGTTATAATATCTAATAATCCTATCTATAACTTAAGTGTTTCATTGATTTTATAATTTAATAATCTACATTATCTACATGTATATGTGGGTCATGGAAATAGGGACAAAAAACAAATAGATGTGCAATATTTTGTTTATATATTTTATTTTGGTAGTGAAATAAGTGCCATTTTCAGTTTCTCTTGTTTCTATCAGGAAGAGCAAGTGAAACTATGAATTTGTAATGAATTTCTTTGTAACTGCAAATTAAACAATCATTTCTGGGCTGTGCAGGGGTGTAGTTTGTGGAATCTCAGCAGGTTTTCTGCTGCATAATAGTCAAATTTACTTGTTGGCAAAACTGTTAAAGTGAAAGTGTGCACCCCTTTATAACAGTCATTCATTTGGAATATAGAGAATATTTGGAATATATACTATGACTATGACTACAACAAATTCATTCCTTTCAGATTTATTGTTTTTCATAAATTGGTTAATACATGTTAATACATGGTAAATGACACTCTACCGCCAATTTTTATTACCATGTTATTATATTTTTAAAATATTGCTTTTTTCTACATTTCAGTACTCCATTTTTAATTTTAAATGCAATCTATAAAAGTTTTTTAAGAGTGCAGAACACAGGAAAAATATTCCCTACTATTGTTTTAATAAAAGTATTTTTTTTTTTTTGATATCCCACCATTGACAATGTTTTATAATAGTCAAAACCTTACTTTTGTTTTTATTTAAGATATCAAAATATATTATATAATATAATATCACTATATTATTAGGTATTTGTAACTGCCAACACAGTTAAAATATACATACAAATACGTATCCGATAACTTCTTATAATTGTTAGTTTTTTCTATGAGAGGTATTGCTAATTTGTTGTAGACTTGGCTCATAACTTCAAACATACCAGCCTGTAAATATTAATAAAATTAACATTTTAATGCTAATATGAAATAGGAAAACCCAAATTAGTTTATATTTAACCTTCTGGAATAATTCTGCTGCTCTATCCAATAAGGAGACGAGTCCAGTTTTGGTGAATTCATCACCCAAACAAATTTGATCCGTTGCTTGACTAACTACCATAACATCATCTGACACTGCACATTCTTCCAAGACATTGGGTGACACACACTCTAAACAAGTTGCCCCTCTACCACCAACTAAATCCAGATTTTCAGTTGTAGTGAGATACTCAACAACTAAGGCAGCTCCATGAACCAAACACATTGCTGCTTCAGTAAAATTATTTCTCTAAAAAATAATATATATTATATCATAATCCATTAAAGAAATAAAATTATATACTAGTATACATACATAGATACATTTTCTTTTTTTTTATTTATAGGAAGTGTTATAAGCAAAGACCAGAATCATATGCATGTTCATACTTGAGTATGCAAGACCATAACAGTTTAAAATGTGAGCGGTTCAAATCAAGCTGATTTTATAAATCAAATTTTATTCTGCATAATGAATATTAATGCATATAATTTGCATGTTTTATACTTTTAATAATATTATAAAAATGAGAATTAATATTGTGTTGAATGTTGATTACAATTTAAGATATTAAAGATCAGTTGTACTGTGTATAATAAAACAGTAGTTAAATATTGTAATAGTGATATTTATTAACAACTAATTTAAAATTATCACTAAATAAATTAATGACAATCAAAAATAATAATATTAATACTTCGCTGTGAGATACAAATATAAATATACACGTGGGCATCTATGGTTTCAATATATATATAGGTTTAGATGTAAGTAGGTACATCTTATAATTCAAGTGAATACCTGTCTATATACTGTTCTAATGAAGCCAAAGTAATGCTTCTTATTCACACATAATCAAGAGTGCATTGAACACCAGGAACACATTTTTGTCACAGTATAAAAAAAATAAAACAAAATAAACATCATTGTAAAATCAATACATTTTTTGCTACACTCAGAATCAAAAATCTCTGTAGCGAACAGATGGTCACAAACAAATTTGAATGTTTTTTTTTTTTTTGTATTATAATATACTATAATTTGAAACAAAGTTAATTTTTAATATTGAATAGTTCTTTAACTCATAATTTAGTTTAAGTTTATTTATTTTAATTCATAAAAAATTTGACATTAATTTTGTTTTTACTATATTATTTCATGAATAATACCTGCTTTAAAATAATCACTGTGTTGCATAGATTTAAACAAATAATATTTAAAAGCACATTATTCAAAACTGGTTAATATTTTTATTTTATAATTTGATAAAATTTTTAAAATGTGTGCATATTAGTAAATATATTGTAATTTTTCTTTTGATAGAGGTTCCCAAACTTTTTTTTCCGTAAACTACATGACAATTTTTTCCAATTTCGTAACCCCTAAAATTAAATTTTTACAAATTCATCTAGGTGTTTTTTTATAGCTCACATGGAACATAGGCCAAAACGTCATCATCACAGTTCATATGTGACAATTTGGGAAACTGAGAAAATTCATGTGCTTGCTTCATTAAATTAATCCTGACCAGAAAAGCTGCAATAATTGATTTTGTTTTTATTAAATTCAGATTATCACCTTTTAACTGCAAGTTAACCTCATTAAATTTAGCAAATAAATCTGTTAAATAAGCAATGTGTTGATTTCTTTGGATCAATTTTTTTTTTATATAGGATCTTTATTACCCAAAAACTCTAAAATAATCTCAAAAAGTAAAAATATCTTGTCAAACAAAATTCTTTCGATAGTCATCATACTTTAATGTGGAAGAGTAATTATTGAAAATATTCGTCATTTTCTTTACATAACTGCAAACAATCTAGAATTCAATTACAAATTTTCTTTACTGTGTTTATGATTAGCTGAAGAGATTAATGTAATCTGGCACTTAGATTTTTAGCAACTAAATATTGTTACTGGATGACACAATGAATTGCAAACAGCCCGGGTATATACTGTTTTAAATGATTTAGAAAACCATGATAGCGCCCAACCATGGCAGGTGCTCCATCTGTTGCTGCTGATATATTTGTTAAAGGGATCGCTTTTTCCAGGAAATAATCTTTCAAAACATTAAATATGGATTTGCCTTTTGTTTCTGTAGTCAAAGTTCTTGCAGAGCAGTTCTTCATGGATTTTTTGGTCCAGAACAAAAGAAACTTATGCCAGTAATAGTGCTTCATTACCAGGCAAAGTTGACTCATCTAGTTGTATGGAAAATTAGGTTGTTTGCAAATAATTACACAAGTAACTTTCAACATCATGACTCATTTCATTAATATGTCTTTGAACTGTATTGTTGCTTAAAGGAATTTTTTTGAGTAATCATATGCAGATCTGTGTAAAACAGTTTTTAAGACCTCTCCAATGGCTGCCAAAATTAGTTGTTCCTGATAGTATGGGGCTTACCGGATTTTGTCATGAGCAGTGAGATATTGTAAGATGCCTGCAAGCTATCATCATATTTTTTGGTAGCAAACATACTATCCATCGTGGGAGGTCTCTTCTGAAATTTTTCTTTCAGTGTTTAAAAGTATATTAAATCTTCAGGGTGTTTTTTCAGGGTGACACCTTTCCAGATGATCTTCTAGCTTGAATGGTTTCATAGTGTCCTTGCTTAAAACTTTTGCATGGATGAACTAAATTACTAAACGTACAGTAATAATATATTCTGACCATAGGCCGATATCATGTTTATCATTCTTATGATACTTATTAGTTATTAGTGAGACCTAAAAATATAGGTTGAATGTGTAATGTGTACATTTAATCTTATCTGTCGTTATCAACAATGTTCGTTATAATAATCATTATCTTTTGCATTGTCACACACATTTTTTGTAAAAATTACGACACACACATTTTTGACTTATAAATTATTTTATATTATTTTGGACCCCTATTTGATGCACCCCCAATATTCTTTTTCGTTGACATGGACCCCTTGCAGGTCAGAATCGACCCCAGGGGGTCGATATAGACTACTTTGGGAACCTCTGCTCTACATGTTAGCTTTTGTTTAGTGCATATATAATTCTGGTCTATGAGATATGATTAAAAGTACTTGGACTGTTTAAACTGCACTCCAACACAGTGTCAAAGACTAGTAGGATTCATCTTATTGGCTTCTATGGCTCCCCCTGAGCATATTGATTTTTGTAGATTCTCTATAACCTTCTTAGTTTTGATATAACCAGTTTTATAAAATATATTTTTTGTTTATCAACTATTTTATAATGAATTTAAAAGATCCCTTATGGAGAAGGAAGGGGTGGAGAGAATTTTTCTTGTTGTGATGATCTCATCTTGGTTGGCAGAAAATGCAACATTTCACATGATTCATGTTGAAAAATTGTAAATGTAAAACTGCAAATGCACCAAGTGGCAGCAAAAGTTATGTCCCAAGAATGTTGAGGAAATATCAAGGAAATCTAGGTTTACAGAAAATTCAGGTTGGCCAGAAACTTTTTGGTTTTAAAATTATTACCAGTATCATTATGAAAGAAAAATCCTCTTCAAAAATTTTAAGTGACTCTTTTGGATTCATTACAAAATTGCCAACACTTGAAAAATGTATTTTATAAAATCATCAGTTACATCAAAACTAAGGTTATAGAGAATTTATAAAAATAGATGGATTCAGAAGCCATGAAAGTTAGTGCTATTAATCCTACACATCAAATTCAAACAGTTTGGTTACTTTTTGATCACACCTCATTTAGTTAACAGTAACTTATAACTAATATAAGTATTTATTAATATCAATTTATATTACCTGACTATGTTTTCGAGCCATGTTTTCTAACCATGCAAGACGTAGGTCTGGAGAGGATGTCTGTTGATAACCCTTAGCAACACGATACATCAAATCCATTAACATATCCGGATCCTGACTATATTCTTTCATTTGGACAGTGTCTGATAGAATTGTGTGTAAATTTAACACTAGATCTTTTACCTACAATTATATAAATTTAAACAACATTAACAATAGCTAGTATAAAAAATTATAGTTAATAAATATAAACAAATCATTTTAAGGAAATTTAACTTTGAAATACTTACTGTTAGAACAAACAAGTATATGTATTTATTTAGTTGATTTATTTTATTTCACCTGATCGGGGAATGTAGTATTTTGCACTTCTGCAGAATCACGTTCAGCATACAAAAGTATAGTCTTCAATACACGTCTCAAATATTCTTCATTGAAACACATAACTTCTTTCCTGCCTTCAAATGTAGTAGTTGATGTTCCAGTCCCTCCTATCAATGTACTTAATGCCACAGTAATTTGCATCTTTACTCGAGCAAAATTCTTTAAAAAAAACATAACAAAACTAATATATTATTGTAAGAACAATTGTATTTTTGAATGGGTTAATAATTAATTATAGAAAAAAATAAGTGTTTCAGAATACAGATGCGAAAAAATATGAGTTAGGAAATTAGTTATTATTTAAATAAATAAATAAATAATAAATGTATTTACATTACATTATTTTTCAACTTGAAATTTTTAAATAGAAAAACTTAATTTTATTATATTTTTTTTTTTTTACAACATGTACAAATAAAGGTTAATGAATAGATAATATACTTTTTGAATATATATATTACTATGAATGTCCACAATTGGTGAATGCTAACAATCACCTAGTGAATGTAAACATAGATGAGGCGAAGCAGCATAGCATGCCTGGTATCTGAATATAATAAAAGTAGTTAAGGTAATATAACATTTTATTAAAATAATCAACTTTTACAATACTCAATATTAAGTAGTATGTCTACCTAATATTGTTATATTCACTAGTATATGTTTACAAACAGCATAAATTTAATAAAATTGCCAGCATGTAACATTGACTTTGATGTACCAATGGCTATCAGCATTCACCAACTAGGGACATTCACAGTAACATTCACAGTAACATATACATACATTTTCTACATCAAAATTTTGACGCATCAAGGAATACAAGGAAGCAGCTGCTTGTGCTCTAACTCCAATTGTGCTAGAGTTTATAGCACAATGACGCAATAACATTAATATAAGGTTAGCACACCGATTAGATGATGGACTACTAGTAGAAAAGTGGTAGTTTTCGATTCCTTTATTATCATGATCAGTATCCACATCTAAATCTATTTCATCTCGATCATCACCAAATAAAAGTTCTGGAAACTTGGTGACCATAGATCTTTGAGTACCAAACATACATTGCAATGCAGCTGTTGTTAATGCAGAATTGAAATGTTGCTGATTGTTGGAAGTAGTAGTAGTAGTAGTAGTAGCAGTACTAGAGTTGGTTATAATAGTAGACATGGCTCTAAGAAGAAGTTCAAAAACACGATGTATTGACCAATGATTGGGTCTAGAATTGTTTAAACCTGAAGGCAAGGAAGCCACCTATCAAAAAACATTTATGAACCAAATTATAAATTTTCAATTAAAATTATATTTTATAGAAATGAATAAAAAAACCTGAATAATCTGCTCAATAGTGTCCAGTATTATGAAACCGATTTCATTAACTAAATCCAATTCACCATCAGATTGATCTTGGTTAATACCAAATATTTTATCGAACTGATGTTGGCCATCAACGCTACAATAACAAGATTGCAAGGATGATGGTCTATTATATGTTAACACATGGTCCTTTCTCCATCGCACTTTACTGGTAGTATTTGTATTTCCAGTGCCTGTATCTAGACCAGCTGATTTATTGAAAAAAAAAATATTATTTAATATACAAAATGTAATATTTTAAAATATATCATATTGTTTACTAATTGTACTTTACTTTCTTTACCTTTACGTCTCATCAACTCTGATCTTGCTGATCCTTGACCTAAAATCACATCTTCAAGCCTTGACTTAACATCATCTGTAGTGGTCAATTGAGATGTTGATGAATTTGACAGTGATGTAGAGGAAGCCGTTGTAGACAGGTTATTAATACTATCAGTATTACAACTATGGGTTTCGCTGTGAGGGGGTTGAGTGGAGTTGGTAGGTGAACCAAATGAAGGCTGAGAATTGCAATTTGCACATTTATAATTTCCCTGAAATTTAATAAACTATGTATTACTTATTGTTAAATATTTGTATTTATAAAATATAAGTATAATTAAGCGCAAAACCTTTTTATAATTATAACTGTTATTATAGAACCGATTAATACACAAAGTAAGTATTGACAGTGTATTTTGAGCTCTTTGACGGGATGAGTTTGCTAGCCATATGTGCATTACATCATTATCAAGATTTTTCAAAATCCACAATATAGCAGCCAATACTTTAGTAGATATAAACGAATTTAACTTAGATTTCTGACAATTAGTTTTATTTTGTCTGTAACAAGATGCAGTGGTGTTTTTAACACCGATTAATGAGGAAGCAGAAATTGCATTTACATTATCTTCAGAATTTGTATCTGATGCTGAAATTAGAATACAAAATAATTATTATTTGCTACAATGATGAATATTATGTAATATTTTACATTTGTAATTATCAACACTGTCATCAAAACAATTTTCATTTTCGGTATTGTTAAGTACAATTTTAACTGTATCAGTGTTATTTTCGAAATCTAATTGTAGTAAATTAAGAAAAGACGAATCTGTTGTGACTATTGTTAAAAGAGGTAAATACATAAGAGCCACTCGTGTAGATGCTTTACGTTTGGATGGCCACTTATCTTGATGGTAGTTAGTGTCATGGGTCGACATAAGCCCTAACAATAAGTTGACCACTTTTTCTTTAACTTTTAAATCGCTTAAAACATACAAAACAAATCAAATTAGTCAAAACTTAAATTGTAATAATATATTTTTAAAATACACATATATTAATTTTTATTATTTTACCTTTTAGAGCACTGCAATACTGTAACAAATTCTGATAGGACTAAACCAACCAAATAATGATGCCGACGAAATCCTAATGATAATTCGGTATACTCTTTTACTGTAGCTTGTATAGCATTTAATGTTGAACCACTAGCCATTGATAGTGGCTGACTTCCAATATTAGATGTCACAGAGAAAATAGGTGAAAGATTGTTTAGATTATTGTTTATTAAATTTAATGGAACATAATGTTCATGGTTACAAATAATTTTTAAAAAGTCCAACTGTAAAATTTTGTTTAAAAATAAAATTATAATTAGTAAAATATTTAAAAATTTAACTTAATTTGTAAATACTATAATTGTATTGTCATTACTTTTAGACTAGATAAAGAGGAATAATTTTCATGATGTGGCACTTGGTTAAGGAGACTTTGCTGTTTTGAAAATA
Source organism: Cinara cedri (assembly GCA_902439185.1). NCBI lineage: Eukaryota > Metazoa > Arthropoda > Insecta > Hemiptera > Aphididae > Cinara > Cinara cedri. The sequence goes on from CABPRJ010000001.1 coordinate 1,189,674, forward strand.
ATGTTTTCACATAAGTGTTTATTAGTCCAAATATAAATCCTCTATCAGCTAAAGAGAGCAAATCATGCAAAAACCATGCTAAATTGCAATTGATAATATTCACCTGCTAAATATTAAAATAGTTATTCGATTTTTCATTTAGATTCTGAGCAAAGCTATAAATGTATTGATTTCACTATGAAGTTTTTTTTGTATTTGTAAATAACTTTTTTTATTGGATATCTGACCCCAATAAAAAATATAATAGAAATTTTCTTATTGATGCATTGGGTGGGGGCATTTTTTGATTTTTTATAGTAATTTTCTTAACAAATAAAAAAAAAAATGGCAATTTATGATATAACTTTTTGTTAATTTCTGAGTTCCCATGGCAACAATGGCTAACAATACTCTGCTTAGAATCTTTTTCATCGTATACAAAATAAAAAAAAAATAAAAATTTAATATAAATTAAAATAATTACTCTATATACACCTTTCAATAATCCTCCTAAAATAGTGGCCCACCTATCAGCTGTATCAACCTTTTTTTTTATATTCTACTTTTATCTTAACTAAGACACTACAATAAATAAACAGTTCACACATAAGAAAAACAAATCATCATTTTTGTTTTTTTTTAGTTAAATTAAATATTAAACCTTTTTAATATTCCTTTATTTCAAAAAATTATAATCTATAAATTAGTAAAACAATCACAGAACACAAATATACCCTACCTATTCTATAGTGTTGATAAATGGCATAATCTATTATAAAAAAAAAACCCAAAAATGTATAGTATCCATTTAATATCAAATTAACTATTTCTGTTAATTTTCCTACTGATAATAAAATATAATATAGTATTGAAATGTATTTTTTGGTGTTCAAAAATGTGTTATTTATTTCATATTTTGCAGTATTGTATTAAACTAATATCCATTATAAATAATAAAAACCCCATTTATTATGTCATTAAAGTAAAAACACTTTGTTAATTATAATTATTGACTCATGTGTATACCTTAGAGTCTTTTTCATAATTAGATACAATATCTAATGCAAAACTTGTACATAATGTTGAAATATCATCGAAAAATTGATCACTAAACCGATTTTTACGGTCACTATCTAATCCTCCAGGTACCATTGCTAATGAAACAGCCATACTCTTGATTATGACATCAAAAAAGAATCTAAAATTAAAAAAGTACATTTTAATTTATAATTTATAATGCTTAAAATAATCAAATTTAAGATTAATTTATACCTTGAATTGTTAGCTGCAGCATCTCTGCGTACTGCACTAGTTGCAACTACCCACTGCAAAGCTAATTCTTCATGTACACTTTTGATAGTATTAGGTCTTTTTTGATCAAAAGAAAACTTCTGATGCTGTTCTTCTTCAAATTGTGATGTAGGAATAACACCTTGACATCGACCTGCAAATTACAAGCTTAATTTAATGTAACACTTAATTAGTGACTTATATAGAAACTTAAATTATTTTGAGCATCATAGTGTAAAATTAAACATTTATTAATATGTTAAATATGTAAATATATATACCAGTTTTCATGCTACATGCTCTGTCTAATCCACTGTTTTTAAAAGCAGCAAAGGTATTACCATCCAAAAGTGGTGAAGAACAAGGTTTTTTTGTTGTATCTGGATCACTGTTACTTCTACATAATAGAAAAAGTATTTACACAAATTAAATTATTCAAATATTATTTATTATTTGAATAAGTTAATCACCTTAAACGAAAATATTTATCAAGCCTTTCAGAATACTGATGTTCAGTATGATAACTATCATCCTGTTCATTTTCACAATTATTATGCTTGGCGTTTGCAGCTGCAGCAGCAGCTACATTACAGCAACAACACTGATAACGTACATAAGTAGATAATATTTGTTGACCTTGTGAATGACTCTGTTGAAGAAATAATTTAGATTTAAGTAATCAATATAAAAATGAATTCATTGTTTGATAAATTTGATTTACCATAGTCATTGAAACTAAATCAGATATTGTACGGAATATTGTCTGTCCCAAATTCATAGGTTGTTGATTTTGAGTAACAGGCGATTCAACCAAAAGAGAAAGTAACTTATCAAGTACCACAGGTATAAATTCAATCAGTGGATCAATTTTACATCTCACCAAATTTAATATTCTTGAATAAAATAAAACACAGTTTACTTCATAAAATTGTGTACATTTGTATAGTGATTAAGATATACATATTTAATTGTAATTCTTTTTGGCTAATTATAAATGCAAAGATAAAAAATTTAATATTGCAAACATACCTATGTTTTAGTTCAGCTTCGATATTAGATTCAGCCACTCTCCTTGGTAAAGGATTATGTTCCAAAACAGAACAGTAGTTGAAAAAATTATTCAAATGAATATCCTAAGCAAAAATTAAACTAATTTAATACAAATGTTTGTTCAGGAATCTAAACTAGGCAAGATACAATCAAACCAATTATATAACTATAAATATAAAACATAACCAAATTAAACAATTATAAAATCTATAAATCAAAATACATTCAAATGTGCAAATTGTAACTGTAGGTTAGCAATTTCAATCTACTTTGGAAATATAAAAATGTATATATTAGTATAATATAAATGTATACCCTAGGATGAATAGATGAAACTGGTTCCAAAAAGACTGTAAATAATCCCTTATGATTTTCTACCCACTCAATTCCTGGTAATGCTACATCAGGGGTAATATAAGAATAATTTGGAGGTGGTGGTGGTTCTAATGCAACTGGTAAACATATTTCTCCAGAACTCAAACATCTATCTTTTAGTAAAGGCAACCACTAAAATAATTTAAACAAATTAATACAAATATTTAAAAAAAAAAATTAATTAATTAATCAATACAGTATATCCTATTGCTGTTTCTGGTGCTATCTGTGAACGGTTTTGATGACTTTCTTGATTGCCTACAAGAGTTCCACGACGTCGACAGCTTACATGATAAAATGTAAATAATAAATGATGTCTGTCATCTATATCAGCAGGTAACTTGATTTTTATCTCATCATAAAATGATGGGCAACGTTGATGATAACTAACTGCTGTATATGCTTCGCAAACATATCGAGGACTAGACGATTTCCCAAATATAACACATGCCGCATCCTGAGGTTGCTTTTCACCACACATCAATTGAACTTTAACAGCTATATTTCTAGCAGAACCTTTAATGTATTTTATAAAAACAAATATATTAATTACAGTAATGTATTAATAATATTTTAATTTATTAAAAACAAAGTATATAAAAGTATATGATCAAGAGATAATTTACAATTTACCTGTTCTTCCTGCAAAATTTAACTCTTTTGGATAAACATACAACAAATTTCGGTACACATAATGAGGAGTTGTAACATGACAGCTTGATAATGGAAATTCCAATACTTCTCTTATTGGTCGAATTTTGTCCTCAGCTATTAAAATTTTATTCACATAAGTAATTAATGTATTAATGTTTAATTTATTGATTGGAAGTATGAAAACAATCTTACATGATACATCATATGATAACAATGGTATTAGATCTGCTGTCAGACATTGTTTAACATCATCAGTAGGACAAGGTGATATGTCTAATTTTAGTGAACCATTAACATTTTTCAACTTTTTTGATGGACAACTTGATGGTTTTTTTAATTCTTGTAACAATTTATATAAATCATCATCTTTGAGTTTATCTGTTTCCTACAAAATTAAATTTAAAAAAATAATACACAATAATACATTACTTACATGATTAAAATTGAGCTAGATTTTGGAAAAAATAGTTGCATTTTCTACATAAATAATATTCAAAATGTAATTTGTTCATAAAAATCTGTAATCTTACACTTGCAATAAATACCATTGAAATAAATAAATTTAGATATTTCAATTATTATGAAAATGATACTAATTAATTCTAAGTTAAATAAAAACAAGTATTATAGATAAACCAATAAAACAAACTAGGGTATTAATAAAATTATACGAAATACATATTACATAATGATATTTATAACTGGTATCTGTATAAATTATAACTTTTGTAAGACAGGCCCTAATCTGAAGTTAAAATTTACAAAAAAAGGATAAATAAAATGTACTGCATTTAAAATAAACTAAATAATTTATATACTTGTTTGAAAAATCCATTAACAGTAAGTGTAACTGGGCGAAATGCATCGACAGTATATTCATCAGAAGACCAACTGTATCGGTTATCAGCAGTATTTACAGTACCTAAAGTACCACTGGAAGTAACTGTAGAATATCTGCGATCCAGTGATCCTCGACGACCATTAGTGTTGGAATCTATGTTACTACCACTTGCAGCCCATTTTTTACGAAACCGATCAAATTCGCTGAGCCCAAATCTACCATCTATAAATAGTATTAATTTAACACAAAAAATTAATAATTATACTTAAATAAAGCTAAAACTAACAAATATATTTATTATAATACTAAACCAGTTGTACCTTAATTGGGGTACTTCAAAATAATTTTAAAAAATCAAATTATACATTTAATTATACAATTTTAATTTCACAGTTGTTGTAATTTATAATAAAGTGCTAAATTTAAGGCTATATAAAATATGCCATTTTCAATTTACACAAAATAATAAAATGCCTAGGTCTCCACTAACACTGGAAGAAATAATTTGTTTGTTTCTCAGTAAATATTAATTAAATATTAAAAAATTGATATTATCTTTCTGGAAAACTAGTGTATTATATTCATATTTTATACAACTAGAATCCTTGAAATAGTATTAAAAAAATTTACATATAATTTCATTTAACTTACCCAAACTGTTTGATCCACTTCCAGCACTATTACGATCTAAACTATCAGAACTATTAGAACAAATTACATCTGCTATATGCACTGCAGTCCAAGCATATGGCATTCGATACTTAACATTATTATGTTGAACTGATTTAGTAGTTGATTTTACATCAGTCTAAATAATTATTTGTATTAATCAATACATTTAAATAGAATGTAATATAAATTAATACAAACACACACCATATCACTATTAGAAAATTTTGATGAATCTGATGATGTTTCAGAATCTCCTCGTAATGGTTTCTCTAGTCTAATAACTAAAAACAAATCGTCTCCAGAATTAGATCCGGTACCATCTATATCAAGTACACACGTACGGCTACGTGTATTTGTATCTATTTCATTTCCAGCTGTACTGGAGAATGAATTAAAATCAAAATGAAAATTTTCTGACATTTTTTTCCTGCGCCTGACATCATATAACGACATATGTGCATAAATAGGTTCAGTTTCAGTATCTAATGAGCACCTTAAATTTTTTTTAAATACAAAAACAATTATTATTATTAATATAATGATAAAGAAATATTTGTATTAGTTTGTTTAAATTTACTCGAGTTGAAGACATTTGACTAGAATGCGACGGTTAGAAACAAATTCACGTGGAATAGATGGTTTAGCTTGATATTCAATATAATTATTATATTTTGTCCGAGTTTTAACAATAGGTAAATATGATCCAAATAGACGACTCTAGAACAAAACAAAAATCAGTATGTTCTTATATAAATTGTATAAAAGTTAGGACTAACTTGTCTATTTTCTTGTCGTGTTGTAGCATTTAATCGATCAAGTGTATCAATAGGTAATCGCTGCAATACAGTACCAATTAAAGGATCATTCGCGGTATTTATTAGATCTGACGAAATACTACTGATATTGTTTGATACTAATGTATTTTCACTATTTGAACTCGTACAGGATGGATTTTTAATAGTAGGTTTCATTAAATCATTAGGCTGTTGTAACTACAAAAATAAAAAATAAAACAAGTTATTATTTAGAAACCTATCTACGACTAAAATAGTAAAAAATAATTATTATAACTTACATAATTATGATGGTCATTTTTATAAATCTGACGTTGTTGAGCCCGTTGTGATACTGAAGTGGTAGACGACCTACTGTGAGTGCTGCTTCTGGAAGAAGGTATCCAAGTATCTTCATAGGTCAACTGACTAGATTTATCTTCTTCAACAATATTTGTTTGTCTATATACATAATCGACAACAAGCCAATCTCGAGTGTAAGCTCGAACAAAGTCACGTACATGAGGTGCCAATTTAGAGCTTTATTTTAAAACACAAAATAGTTAGAATTAAGAAATTCATTCTAGTTTAACTACAATTTAATTATATTAACTTTTAATGTGTGTTTGCATGCATACAGAAAAAAAAAATTTGGATAAACTTCTTTTGGAGTTTTTGAGCATAGGTATTTATTGTAAAGGCAAAAACACACATTTTAAAAAATCAAAATAATTTTAATAGTTTTTAAACTAAATTTGTTCCAAAATTAAGAACAATAATTATTTATAATATACTTAGATATCACACATACATATCTTCTTCGGGACCTGCTGGAATAAGCGTGCGTACTTTACGAGCTAGAACATATACATCTACATCATTTGAGCCTTCTGGAAATTCCATCAGAGGGTCATCGTTATCAATGCTGTTTATACCACTACAGTTGTGATGTTTATAATTTTCATAGTCTACAGGTTCCACGATTGTAGGAATAATACCGTCCATTTTAGTAGAAGCATTTGGCTTGTTGTTTTTTGCATTACCAGTATGAGAAGGGTTAAGAGTTGTGTCTTCAAACAATTTTGGTGGTGTTGTAAAACTAAGGAAAAAAATTAATTTAATTTAATTTGTATTGTCATTTAATTTAATTAAAACATTAACTACATACTTGCTACTGGTAAGTTTTTGAGCAAATGCTCGTTGCATTTGGGACACCATTATTGTACCTATTAGGCACAAATACTAATAATATTAAGAAATTAAAGCTAAGTCCATAATGAGCCTTCTTATGCAAACTATATGATACCGAATTCTTGAAATAGTATAATTGACTAATGTGAGTGCACAATTTAAAAGTAATTTCTTATAAGAAAATCACCAAAAGAAAAAAGAAAACAAAATGATTAAATAAATTGATTAGAACGGTAAAAATAATCCAATATTTTAGACAATAGTACCTATCATTATTAATGATACTTATTCAACGAGTGTATTTTGGCGTTGCAGTTTTAAGCTACATGTTTAGAATATAAAGTAAAGACACTAAAAACAATTTTATTGTTTACTACATTCTGTTTGATAACTGATTATAGTAGGCGATAATCCGGTTGTCAGAAAACTGTAGTGGTTGAATTCGGTAGCTAAAAATCTCCATGATAAGGATTATTATCGCATGAAATTACATAAGGTCGTCCGGTCGTCGATCAGCCACCTTATAAATTATAATATTTTCTTTAGTCTGTACCACAGAATTATTTTCTGTGAACACTGCTATCTACATGAAACTATAAAACATTTAACATTATTATTATTCCGACGGCATCACCATTATAATAATTATTATTTGTTAATTACCTATTATTTATTTTTATCTAAAGACTTCTCACAATACGTGTTTTACCGGGTCAAATGTTTCTTGCCTACCCCTCATAGATAAAACGTTTTATCAATAAAGGCAAAATTGCCAAAATGACATGCTACCGTGATAATTATTTTCGTTGATCATTTTCATACTTATTTAGTAACATATTCCTAATTTACAAAATGCATAAAATTGTAATATAAACAGTATCTATCGTATGTAATTAAAATTTTCCCAAGGTGGGAAATATTGAATTTGGAAATTATGTCATATTACATAAAGTGTACCTACATATAAGCTACCCTAGCTAAACACAAAATTACCTATCATGATTAATGGTAATCATTTTGTTAGACACGTAATTTATATAATTTTGTAAATTATCAAATTTCGATTTATACCCTGAAATTATTATTAAAACCGAACAGGACCAAACTGTAGGTAGATAGGTAAATAATTGTTTACAATTTAGGTATTAACAACGCCGGATAGGGCAAAATATCAGCTAACCGACTTTCAGGATTTTCACAGGCTTAAAATTATTAATGATCAAATCGACATAAACTTGGTTAGAAAAAAGTAGAATTTTTCGTGGCTCACAGACATTTTCTCTGTAAGACTTGCCGGTTCAATACTTACGGATGAGTATTAACCACTAGGTACTAATCTAATTGCTTCGTAATAAACTTCGGATAGACTTAATTTTAAACAAAAAATTGTAAGTGTACTTACGTATGTAGGTACAGGTTTTTTTTATCCAATGAATTATATTTTAGTTGGTCCTTGGTCCGTAGTTACACAATTATTTCCGTTTAATTATTCAAGTAGATAATTTGTTTTGTTTAAATATTTTCCGTAAAATATGAACATTCGAGAGTTCATAATGAAATACGTAGGTAGGTATCCTAAGTTTTCTAAATTTTCTATTTACCACCTATTCCAACTTATGATCAAACTCTCTTTAATTTTCGACCATCTTTATTGAGCCGAACAAATGTTATTCACATAAGACCAAATAAAAACTAAACAAATTAATAGACAGATTCTTTCTAAGTAAATAACGTGATGGGCATTTGAGTATAACCAACAACTACAACCTACAACCATTGATTAATACATAAGTACTATACTACTACGTATAATCAATGATACAACTATAACTATTATAACGTAATGATGTTGATGATAGCAGTAAACAGCAACTTTAGTATTCATTAAAATGGTGTCTCAAAACTAGTTAACCAATTAATTGCCTCCGTCCCAGCTTAGTATAGTTTTGTTATTCCGGCTTCAAATTGTGTGTCTGGACACTCTTTAGTGATATGCTTGATTGTATAGTACCTACCGCATAAGCAGAGGAGATTGTGCTATTCCCCATTAGTAGAGTAAACTTTTGCATCTGCCTTGTTCAGTTTTTACCTTATTCAAGTTTGACCACAGCATTCGTGAAAGTCTAACATCGGGGACTTCACACTCTAAAAGTGCATACCCAAACTAATTTTACAAAAATGATAACGAAGTACCTCTAATATGTATTTCAAATGGAACGCATAAGACGGTAAGAAGGTACCCTACATATTTTTGCATTTTTAACAAAATACTATTTTCATATACTTATATTTGCATTTTCTAAACGTGATCAAATTTTCAAAACATTTAAGCTATTTTGAGATATTTATAGAGGCATTTTAGTTTGCGAGTTTTATACGTAGTTTTCATTTAGTAGCTACTCTGTGAATAAAATTGTTTGCTTAAACCGAATTGCTTAAACATTTCAACAGAGGGTTCATTATAAGTTGTACTCAGTGGTCAACAATAAAAAGTTGAGATGAATGTAGTATTTTTTTTTATAAGAGTTTTAATGTCAAATTATGACAAAAACCGTAGGTATTACGGCCTTTTAAAAACATGAACTCCACTCAGAATCGTTTTTTGTTAATAAATATTAAAAAACGCGTACAGATATACATTAAATTTCTCTCTATATCCTACCTTCCCAACTTCTCACCTACAATAATGGCCCACCCATCGTGCGATTTATGTCAGTCTTTTTTTGGTTCATTCTTATGTTACCGACTCGCATTTTACCAACAAGCCATTTGCCAACAACATTTTATTTTCCTAATATTTACCTGTGGCGTTCGTTGCTTGAAGTACACCTACTTATGACTCCATCCCACTATAGCTTATGTTAAAACAACTCGTTTTTGCACGGATTACACTAGTTTTATTCCACTAGTAATAGTGTAATAAGTCTAGTTTCACTTTACTAAACTGCAAAACTGTACTAAACTTAAATTATGAAAATTATAAGAAAAATGACTTTGAACATCTAACTAATCATTGATTACCTATTGGTATTGTCAATAGTTTTTGTATTTTTGATAATACCTATTAAATGTATTTATTTATTTTAGCTCATTCTGCTGAAATGTCTTTATTAATAATAATTTTATTACAACAATAATATTTCAATTCAGAATAATATAACCGATTTATATGTCGACGAAATGAGAAGATTTTCAATACCTGATAAAACCGATTTATTATTCGGCAAAATAGGATGTCGCAAAATGGTATTCGGCAACGTGGGAAGACACGTTTTTTTTAAATATATAAATACTGACCATTAAGGAAAAAAATTGTGTCCACTGTACACAAGGTACTAAGTAAATGCAATCTAGTTTATTGTATTATTATTTATGTGTCACTACTATAAATAATAATGCACTATAAATAATCAAACTAATAAAAATTATAAATATAATAAATGTAGGCAACTAAAAAAAAATTTTTTTTTATTGCTACAAACAAATTATACAAGTGAAACATAAATAAGTATGAACATATTTCGCATTATGGGCAGGCCACTATTTTAGATGAGAAGTTTAGAAGGTAGAATATAGAAGAGAAATTTTTTTTATACCTGTACTCAATGATTAATAATTTTAACTTGAAGATACTAGTCTTAAATATTCTATCAAAAATAAAAATATTCTGGTTTTAATATTGGATCATTTAAGAACAGACGCATTTAATATCATCAAATTACTTAGATATGATGGACATGCTTATAGACTAAATAAAAATAGAATATAATTGTATTACAATCCAGCCAATCCAGGATGTATTTCTTTTATTGTTTTCAATTTTGTTTTTTCATAAATTTTATTAGAACAATAATATCCAATTTTTCTACTTCTATATTAATATACTTATTAATACTTCTATATATTAATATTTGTTAAATCCTTAATAAAAATATTTTTTTTTTTTTTTTAGAAATGAGACTTTTCATCTGTAAGATTCATAATAGATAACTGAATAGTAATAAGAGAATAATCGAAAAAAAAATAATCGAACGATAAGTAGTCCAAATAAAAATAATTGATTCTTTTGATTTGCATTGTTTAAACTGGTTATATAAATAATCGAATAATAACCAATTAGTCAAGTAAAATTGTTTTTCAACAGTAAACATTACAAAAATACAAACGCGAAAAAAGAATACAAGTAGTATATCTTCATATAGTCTGTTATTATTTAATATTTGACTGTAGGTATATAGTATTTTTGTTTTCGGCAGTAGTTGTTTTTGAAAACAATGTGATTAAATGACAATCACTTAGGTGGTTTTATAATTTTCGATAAATTTTTATTTAATTTTGACAAATATGTCTGTAAGTGTAACTATATTTTTTTTACTTCCAAAATTATTCGATTATTCCCATCACTACATCACTAGTTAATTGAACCCAAGTCGGTAAATAATTTTAATAATAACTAAATAACTGTCTTGGGTGTAAGTTTTATTCTTAAGATGAAATAAAATAATTATTCGATAATTCATTATATGACTATATGATTATTCTGTCACTCAATCATACAGTTATCACTGTAATGTTCATTGTCGATTATTCTGTTTATTAATTAACAATAGCTTATCGAATCATTCAATTAATCGATGTTTTGGTTATTCAATTAATCGATTATTAGATTATTCGAGTAGTCAATAAAAAATCGCCCACTTACTTATATTCGATTAATTGGTCATAATTGCGCAGCCCTGATACCAACTGTATAAAACTAGGGTTTACTTATTGTCGCCTTATCAAATGAAATTCTCTAGGAGCACCCCACTGCGGTTCCTCTAATATTTCACTGAACAAATATGGAATTTTCATTGAATTAGGTTTAACAAATTTTGCTGCATTCGCTCCTAGCGAATTACTTTTAATTTTTACTAATCATGGAAAGACGGCAGTCACTAGCCTTAACAGTTATCTATTCATGATCTTTAGGTAATCTGTATTTTGTTCTGCTTATTAATTATGAAATACACGGATTAAATATTTAATCATTTAGTGGATAATATAAAAAATGTTATTGTGTATTTTTAGAGGTGCTAAAAATCGCCTAGCGTTCTCCCTAGTTGCGCCTATGAATTCTTGTTGAATTTTTGAATTGTGGTTTTTACAGTTTTCATCAAAATTTGAACTTATTGTAAATAATGGATATTTAGCTTGGTCGAGTAAAGAGCATAAATTTTGATTTGATCGATAGCATATAGATGAATATAGGGCTTTTTGACGATTGTTATATAATATAATATTATTTTGGTAGTGAGATATAGTGAGTTCTTGTTAAATTATGTAGGAAAGATCTAAATTTAACATTTTGTTATTATTGTACATCTTAAGATTATCACCTATTATTATTAATTAGTTAATCATTATCAATATACCTATAAATTATTGCTATAATTAATTTAACATAAAAATTACTTATCAATTATTCTTACTGTAGTCTGTAACCATTGTCCATTGATTATATACCTAGTAGGTATACAAGCTTTTTGTCTATTCTATAACCAATTCTACAACTTACCAACAAATCGTATTTAAATGCTTTCAAAATTGTTTAATAAAAAGTCAAAATCGAAAATGACGAAATCCATTAATGTCATTAACTTTTCTATTTTCCATTTTTTTAACCGACTCCAGATTATTTTTTCAATCCTATCTATAAAATAATTACATACAAATTGTTGCACGTTCACTGTTAAAAAACATTTAATTTAAAAATTGATCAAAATCAAAAGAAACCGATAGTTTTGGTTTTATTTTTCTTTATTATTCTCTTGTGTAGCATTATCAGTGGTTGTGTTTGATTTATTTGCTGTGTAAAACAGACTTAATTTTTATGGAAATCGACTCCTTTACTGTCAATATAATCCATCAATCTCGAATTATTCGGCTCGTACTGACCAGACGGTGTTTTAATTGTACGTAGAAATTGTATAACTGAAATAGCTTGCATTTCATCAAAATCTTTAGTAGGCGCATCCGGATTGGATGCTAACTTTACAATCAGATTAATAGCTTCTTCTAGATTGTCCATTAGATTGTTATTATTCGCCGGTGCAGTTTCGTCTAACCATCTTTCATATTCACCGTGATTGTCTATACATATGATATTGTATATATTAATGTATTATATTTATTTTAGAATTTACGGAAAAAGTTAACTAAAATAAAATTAAAATAAAAATAATAATAATAAATGTAATGATGTAAACGATAAAATATATGAATACACAAGATCCGAACTCAGGGGAAGGTCCCGTGAACAAGTTTATAAGTTAGGTAGCAAGTTTAATAGAAATCGGACCAAATACGAGCAAAGTTCGGTTAAACATGTTTGGAATAAAATGTTTTTTTCCGATTTTCATCAGTTTAAATTTAAAATACTTATAAAAAAAGAACTATATTACGTTCTGCTCAGAATCTTAAGGTAATAAAAAAATCATATTGAAATTATTAGACGACAAAACAAACAATTTGATCTGCCAAAAATAAACCACGGACACAATTCGATCAAAATAATATTTCAGACACGATTCGAATGTATACTTAATTAATTATCATACTTACCATTTTCGTCATTTTCGACTAGATATTTATCGAATAGAGATTCTTGTGAAATTTTGGGTAAATTTAAATTTCTAATAGGTGTAATCTTAGGCGGTATTGGAATTTTAGCAACGGTCTTCTCTGTTCTATACTTTTGTTTTTCCATATCCTCCACTCGACTAGTAATATTTTGGTATTGATCAAATTGGAGTACTTTTTTTTTCTTTTCTTTAACATCTAATTTTATTTTTATGTAACCGCCTGGTCGAGGTGTAGGTCTGAAATATTATTAATAAGTTAGTATTTTAATTGATAATTATTATAATATCATAGTTGCTTGATGAGGTGATATTTGATTTGCAGGCAAATAAAATGATCAAGTACCCACTACTAAAAATTAATTCACTGGTTCGTAGATTTTCGTGGTTTTTACTATATTTTACTGCATTTTAATACTAATATATAAACATATATTTATGTTTGAAATGATTGGCCATAATTTACCGTGAACAATTATTGCACATTTAAACCTATGCTTGCCATGCCACTTTGTATCGTATTAAAAAGCATTAAACATAATATTTTACTTATTATAACAAGCACTTACACAAATGCGTTCTCGGCTGGTTTCTTTTCTTCACCTTGTTTAGAAGCCATTTTAAATATTACACTTAACTTATTTCAATTGAAAATTTTTAAAAAATTTAAATAACTATTTAATTTTTATTTGTAGTGTGTACAATTTGTATAAAATATTAAATTTAAATGTTTGTTAAACTAAGTTTTTTTTAAAACAATCGAGAAATGTTATTAATTTTTTATTGGAAAATGTTTAGCCAGTATAATATAATATTTGAAATTTACAATTATAATATTAGTGTTCCATTATAATTATTCGTCATCAAATTTTTTTTTCTAATATTAAACTAAGTAACTATACTATTAAAACATTGATACTACACATGAGTAAGTCATTGTTATAGGAAGTTACTTGAGAAATTAAGAAGGTAAAACGAAAAATGATTCTGGATGGAGTAGTATTAGTCGTATTTTTTTTCAATATTGCTAAGAAAAATAAAAAAAATTGGTTATGTACTATTTAATATTTCGATAAATATTTTAAATAAAGTATCACCAGACAAAAATAATTCATTCATAAAGATATGACTCCAATGAAAACAAATTAAAGGCTTTTCTTAACCAAAAAAATGTGAAAAAAAAATATATTCATGTGTAAAGCAATTTTTTAAAAAATATATAAGGATTTTGACAATTTGTTCAAATTAATTACCATCAGGTGAAAAATCCGCATCTTTTAAAGAATGATGTGAAGTACAGTTTGGAACAAGTTTTAATAAATTCGAACTTTTTTTTGAAGAATATTTTGGTGACTTATAGTATTAATAATTTAACGTCATTTAGAAATCGAAATAGATAAGGAATTCGAAATTCAAGTTTTATGTCGATGAATTTTTTAAAATCCTAAAAATCCTGAACTTTAGTGTATCAGTTCATTTGTATGATTCATATTATTTTACACGATGAATTGGATGTTAATACCATTTCTTTTATAAAATCTACAGGTTTATTATTCTTAAAACAAATAAAGGAATTTTGTCCTGCACCCATGATGCATCTAGAAAATATGAAATATGAAATAAATTAAGAATCTATAAAAAATGATAACATACTAATCAAAAATATTATCAAATATAGATTTAAAATTATAATTAGTTAGAATTAATTTAGAATTAGCTTTAAATCTAAATATATTAACAAAATTATGAGTTAAATTACATTACCTAAATATAAGATAAAATATGTTGTTGTTTAATGTACGTTATGTAAAATGAAAATATTCATATTTCTACTCGTGAGTATGAAATGGTAAAATTATGTTTGAGAATTCCTCTCTAATAATTTTCATAATTTATAAAGGCAACAAAGATGAACTTTTGATGAACAGCGTATGAACTTTTGAAACCCGGGTGATGAACATCTGGTCTCTGGTCTGTCACTTTTGTTCACTCGTCTGTTCACGCCTTAAATGAGCACAACAAACGGCCGGCGTGTCACATATGTTTATAGAGTTTCATATACACGACACCCGACTATTGTAAAATTATTTCGAAAGGAATTTTTAATAACAAGAATAGTACGTGGATTTTATGTAATATATTTTTTTTTGTTAAATATTAACGACAAGAAGGTGGACGTTGTTAATGTATAAAAAAAATCAAAAATCAAAATCATGAAATCAAATGTAAGTTTAAACTTTTAAATGATGAACACCAAGGTATTTCATTTCTAAATCATAGATTTTAGTTGTTTAGTATAGTTTTATATGAAAAATAAGATATCTGTATGATTAATATTTTTTCTCTGGTTTTTTTTTCTGTAAAATATTTATTTTAAAACAACATTGTACAATATATAGATAAGTACTAGGTACCTATCCCATGTTTTAAATTGTTAAAATAGTACAAAGTTCAAGATGGGTCAGTATTATTACAATAATCTAAACTCAGTGGCGTGCGCAAGAAGGGGGTTGGGGTTATATTTATATTCCGCTTCCATTGTCCTAAAATTATAACAACTATGAGTAATTTACTATTTATTTGGTAATTTAATTTTGAAATGTGTAATATATAGCAGCCAAGTTATAAGGAAAATCACTGTCTAAACTTAATAGCAGTGAAATATAATGAAGCATCAAAATAATTAATTTCAAATTCTAAAATTTAGTTATCATAGAACCGTGAGATTTCGAATTTATATTAGGTTAAGTACCTATGCAATTATTACGTCAGTGAAAAATTGCCTATATATAATTGTTATTACGTTTAAATATTATTAACTATTATAAGCAGAATAACATAAATATAATTATTATTATTTTATATTAAATTTTAATATAATATGTAGTTAAATTAGATAATGTTTATAATAATAAACATATAAGTATGAGTTACGGTTCTTATTTTTCCGTTTGCCAAGGCTAAACTATTTTGTGCATAGGTGTAGTTGAGTAATTTTCGCAAAATATTATTATGATACGAATCCGGCGTGCCGTCAAACGTATAATTATTAAATACGGTTTTTGTTATCCATATCAGCTCTCACCCGTAATTATTCTATACGCGTATCATCATAGAATAAAACAGATAAAACAAAAAAATAATAATAATAGGTGCGTGTATAAAGTCGTATTATACGTAATTAATTAAAAAATACTTTCTGAATTTATACATAATGAAAAACAAAATAGGCAGAAAAAAATACGATCCGGCGATGACGAAAGAAACGCTTAAATATTACAGTAATGTAATTGGCTCACCAATGAAATATTCCTACTTTTACAGAACGTTATAATAGTTACGCTTATCGTTCGAATTATATTCTATATTTATATATATTTACATAATAACATTATTCTAGTCATGGCTTCCGCGGAATTAACCCGAGGACATTTCTGTCGGGTTAAGTAGGTTTATCTAACTGTAATTATGCATACTGATAAAGGATATTTGTTGCAAGGATATTTATATTTTAATATTATTACTTGGGCGTTATAAATGTTACTATCGGATTTTAATAGAATACGTTATAATGATAATGACGTATTATATTATTTATATATATATATATATGTATGTTATATTATATTATACTACACAATATATCAATCATATACGTTACATTATATAATTATGATTTTTTTCGTCAATAATATTGATGTTCATACGTCATTCGCGTTGATAATATTAATAAAATGGCACACAACAATATATGTAATTGTAATAATAACGTAGAACACATCTGCTGGTTAATTTTTTTTCCCCCGAATTTTTTTTATTTATTTTTTTTTTTTAAATTAGTATTTACACTATATACGTATATTATAAATATGAATACACAGCGTTGATAACGTTATATTATTACTAATGACAATTGCAACTGGCCGAGCCGTCGAGAAAGATCTCGTGTCATTATAATACTATTATTACGACCGTCGCGCGTCGGCGTGTTAAATTTCGCACGCAACACATACGCACCGGATGAATGAAACTCGCTATTACGCAAGCCCGGTTTATATATTTATATAAATTGAATGATAATCGCGTATTATTGTTAACGGAAATGAAATCACCGTTGAATTTAATCGCTCGTATATATTATTATTATTATTATTACTATTATAACGCGCGGCATATATTAGATATAATTTAAATTTAACGAATCATTAATTCAATGGATCGTCTCAACTATTGGCTCGCCAACTGCCAGCGTTATAATAAATTATGTACAATATCTATACAATAATTTTAAATTTAAAGATTTATACTGACGTGCGATTTTATTACTATTATTATTATTATACAAAAAAATAAAGTGATGGGTAACTGCTGAGATTTGATGGACGCGTGTTTGTACCTACATTTGAACCTGAAAAAGCCTATAAAAACAAATTAAGAAATCCCACTCTGTGGCCTTACAAAATTCTTGGTTTCTAATTCTATTTTAAACAATAAACTATAATAGTCATTAGCCAATAATAAATATAATAGTTTTATAACACGTATAATATGTGGTGGTGGCTAGAAGTATTTTAACGTTAAATCATCGATTTAATTTTCCACCCACCCACTCAACCCAACACAAAAATACCCTTCCCCTACTAAAAATGAATTGAAATTTGTTAATGTTTAATCAAATTCGTCAAATTTATCAAAAATTCTTTTAATGGCTTTTATTTTGTAAAAACATAATAATTTTTATTATATTTCTGAACAACCAGGTATCCACGACCTATTTATGCGTTTTTTTTTGTGAATCACGTGATTCAAATATTATACCTAGGGTTGCCACATTTGAAAGATGGTAGACCCGGAGACAGGCTGATAAGCAAAAAAAAAAAATAAAAGATCATCAGCAAAAGATACTGTGACTTGCCAATACGCATATACATACATTTAATGCATAACAATAGTCAATTATATTTTGGCCAATGAAAAATATTGTTCTCGTTACTTATTGACAAACTATACACAATTATATGAATAGTACTAATTTTACGACGACCCGGAGAATAATTCACTGAATCTGTAGCTTGTAGATTTGTGTGTGAAACCGGAGAGTCTGGGTGAAACCCGGAGAGGTGGCAACCCTAATTATACCCCATTCGAGTTACCACTATATCAGTGGTCTCAACCAGTGGGTCGTGACCCAAAAATGGGTCGCGCAAGCTTAAAAATTGGGTAGCATTAAGTTTTCTTTTTAAAATAAAAATTTAGTTTATACAATTTTATAAGGTATACAAATAATTGTTTAATTATTATACTTAAAAAATTAATAAATGAAAATACAGTTTGAAAATGATTGTATTATATTATGTATAAACAATATTATACAATTTATATTCAAAAATATGAAAGCATAATGAATTTAAAATCACAGTATATATTTCATATACTGGTATAACTCTACGTAGTATGACATTAAATATAATCATTTACAAGTAAACCGGGCTATTCATTTAAATAAATGTATTATATTACTATCGTTAAAGAGTCCCATAATTTGTCAAAGAACATTGTCGATGTTATCACTGTGTTTAAACACAAATAAATGTCATGTTATTATTCTAGTCATATTTACGTATCGGCTAAAATGTTTTTTTTTATTTTTATTTATTCAGTTATAACAGTACTAATACATAGTATTAAGTAATTTTAGATTTTTTTTTTTTGTTTTTTTACAATTTTTTTTTTATGTATGCCTTATGTGAGTCGCGAGTAATGTACGTTTAAAAAAGTAAGTAGTGAGTCCAAAAATATTGAAGACCACTGGTGTATACTGTATATACATGGTTTTTGAATGAAGGAATCAATTTCAGCGATTTGGGATCAGCTCGTCACTATTATTATTATTCTTTATTTAACTATGGGTATTAAATAGACATTAATAATGGTAAATATTTTAAAAATCTAAAGTAATTATATAATAATTAGTGCTTAAAGAATTTAATGATATCCGGTCAACTGTTAATAAATAAAGATTTTGAATTTTACAGGTTTCTACACACAAGTATAATATATGTAGGGCCATTTACGCTACAATTTAAACGTTGACTTTTAAAAAAAACTATCGGCCATCAGTAAACTCAGTTTAAAAATCATATAAACGAAAGCGATTATGTTATTGAGAACGTCCCTTATTATACTATTATTATATTATAATACTAGATTACCGAATCCGTTCAAAATTGTACAAGGAAATATATAGTTAAAAAATACGTTTATAAACCGGAAACTTGGACTTAATACCAAGGCTGTGGAGTATTTGGGGGAGGCTATGGGGGTGATCACCCTCCTCCAAATAATTTGTGTAGGTATTTGCTACATATATTTGCTATATATATATACACACAAATTTTATATTGCTAGAAAAGTATCAACAGACACAAAAATAAAAATGAAAACACTTCATGGTAAGATTAAATAGGGTGGAATATAACCTTGTGTATAACAATTTTAGTGTTACCCCCCCCCCTAACTAAATCAATTACGCCGCTGTAACCAAGAGGGACAATCCTTGGATAAATTCTTATAATTCTCTCACACCCTCCAGTAATTTTGGCTCCTTTTTGATTGATTTTGAATTATTTTTTATTTTTTTTTTCAATGAAAACCAGAAGCCCAATAATTATATAAACAAAATAATATAATATGATGGAACTGATAAAATTATTATATTGAAAAGAACTTTTTCTTAGTTTTATTTACTTAACATTGAATTTGAATAATATATTAAATTTGTACGATAGCTAAGATAAAATTTGATTGTGGGGGGGGGGGTTGTTAAATACTAGTAGCGTGTTTAAGATTTTACATTAGAAGAAGATATTGATTTTGTGTCATATTGTAAAACGTGTAACCATGTAAATTAAAAAAAAAATTTAAATATTAATTTATTATTATCCAAATTAATAACCTATATTATAATTAAAATATGTGCTTTTTGACGTAGCTTAATAAAACACTTGTACTTGTTAAATTATTGTCATAAAAATGCACTCGTATTTCCGACTAAACCAAAAATATTGGGTTACCTACTCAAAAATAACGTTCAAATAATGATATACACAATTATGACTGCATTTATTATTTTAAGCAGTCAATTTTTTTTTCCGTAGTTAGATGGTATGCTGGCGTTGTTTAATGAAAAAATGTGCAACAAACTCAAATATTTTCATTTCATTATCTTTTATATTACCAAACAATATAGCCAATTCGTCATATAATGAATTAAACCAGCAATTAATTTGTACAAAAAACATCTGGATACTTATGATAGCTATGATAATTAACTTGAATTGAGGAAACAAGAATTGTCCAATGAAAACAATTGCGTTCCAGAGAGCCCTTTAGTTGTGTTATCAAAATGTCCTGAAAAATTGTATTCAAATATATATATTTTGCTGAAACCACAACTACCCATTACTAAGGTTGCCACCTTTCCGGGTTTCACCCAGATACTCCGGTTTTACATAAAAATCTACGGGCTACGGGTTCGTGAATTGTTCTCCGGGTCGTCGTAAAATTAGTACTATTCATATAATTGTGTATAGTTTGTCGATAAGCAACTAGAACAATATTTTTTATTCGCTAAAATATAATTGACTACTGATATACATTAAATGTATGCATATGCGTATAGGCACGGTATCTTTTGCTGACGATCTTTTATTTTTTTTTTTTGCTTATCAACCTGTCTCTGAGTCAACTATCTTTCAAAGGTGTCAACCCTACCCACAACCTCAGTTTTAATGACATCATGCAAAGAAATTTTTCTACATTAAAAACGAATAATAATCTTTTCAAATAACTCAAAAAGTGAACAAGGCTAAAAATGGTCTAGCGCTTTTGAATATTCAGGCAAATAATTATTGATCACGAAACTAATTAACTAAATAATTAATATGTTCGTCCCAAAAAAGAGATATGCTTATTAGTTTTTATGTTAAAATGAATTTGTTTTAATTATGTAAACATTTTATTTTTTTTAACCTTATCATTTTTATATAATTTACATGTGACCTTGTCAGAAGTGCAGTATAACCTTCATTTCTTATACTTATTGTTTGTTCGTGAAAAACTAAATTTATCCACCACTGCCCACCACTGGTAGGTAACCTAACCTAACATATTATTTTAGTTCAAATTTAACCAAAAACATTTTAATTTGTGTTTATGTTTAACACTCCAAATTTAGTTTCAAGATTTGTTAAAGGTACCCTAAATATAAATAAAAGCGAAAGAGGATTTTAACACTCGAATCCCACCTACGATTACACCACTGAACACTGGTTAGGGATATACTCGAGATAAATCATGTTTAAACAGGCAATTATAATAAATAATAAACGCTACGGTAGATTTTGTACAGAATAATTGTCATGGCCGGTTTCCGCCAAAAATTACCTTTTCCTTTTCCGCCAATTCACGTTTCGAATGAAAAAAATTTAGTCTAATACCCAATCAACATTAATGGACGATTGTATCTTTTACAATTATTAATCAGACAAATAAATAAATTAAAATCTAGAAAGATTTTTCTATCTATATATGTTACAAATTTCGTTTATAATTTATTGAATACAAGATAAAAATAATTGTTAATATTCATAACAATATTGTTCTTACTACAAGTTTTTACACAAAAAATATCAAAAAGATCTCTTTTTTTTTTTATTATTGTATAAATTTAAACTTAATTTTATTCTTACTTTTTCGTCATAAGATATCTATAGCGTACCGTAATTTTCTTCCAATGATAAATATTTATCACTGATTATCGTATTTTTCTAATACTACCGATTATGTTGCTAATTTTGCTTGTGGTATTAATTGATATTTTAATTAAATGACATTATGTGTATTTAAATCTTAAATATCATTTTACTTCGTAGAACAAATATCACTTAATTACAGTAGATTATAAAAATGTACTATAGTAAATATTTCTATATTTTTATACTTTTTATTTAATTTAATTTAACCACCCCTGTACAACCATAACTGTACATTTTTTTAATATTTTGAAATTTTTTTTCAACAGCTAGAAAAAATAAAACCATCTCATAGTATTCGCTACCATCATTCCTCGTTACGCACGGAGTCTAAAATAATATCGTATCAATGCTCGTATACTACAATAATATACTTATAGGTTATCAAAATTAAAAAAAAAAAAATTGCAAACTATTCGAACTCATTAGTCAGTTATCATATTTTAATTTACAATAAATTCTTGTTCAGCATTATTTTTATTATTTGCTCATTACAGTTTATAATATATTATTTAATCAGACTTCTTGGAACCATATCTGTGGTGTACATATGATAATAAAATATATACGTGTATAATTTATAGTAAAAAAAAGACTGACTACTTTACATGATGGGTGGGCCACTTTTGTAGGTAAGAATTTAGGAAGGTAGGATGTAGAGGGGAATTTAATGTATTATTGTTTGTATCGAATAATTATTGTTTACGAAAAACGAATCTATGTGAAGTACACTTAGATATACACTAGTTATACATGTTTTAAAAGTCCGAAATATTTAACATTTTCGTCAAAATTTGATTTTGTGTAACTGAAAACAAAAGACGTGTAAAATATTTAATAAAATAATTATTTCTTTTTAGATTTTGGTATCGTTGTTTGAAATTTTTTTTTAAATAAACACGAGTACTATAATAATAAATACCTATAATAATTATTATAGGATTAATTATTAATTCTAAAAGTTTTGTATTGTTATTATTAACTGCTAAGTAATTTTTATTCATCCATAAACTAGCCACTTCTTAATTAGTTATGGTTTATTTTTCTTTCTACTAAAACATTATAAAGTAATATTAAAAAAGACAGACATACTTCGCACGTATGTGAGTCATAGTTGTAGGTAAGAAATTGGAATGTAGAGGGGAAATTTAATGTATATCGGTCAATAGTTTTGCTTTGTTAACAATACATGTCACATAATGGTAAAATAATTACGCATACATTATATTATATTTTCTTTAAAAATATTTGCTTAACATTGTGTCTATTTTCCCGTTTTTACCTTGTTTGCACAGCAAAACTGAAGACATGTTTGCATGCTCACAGAAAAAAAAAGCCGTAATATTTACTTAAACATTTCGTACGTTTTCTCACTTTTACTCCGTTTTTTACCGATTTTTCCCATTTATTATAAGAACTCCTATAAGAAAATCAAAAATTGACATCCCTAAAGAACCACTAAAGTCAGTTTTTCTTTCAGAAAAAGTCCTATACTTGAAAATCTGAGCAAAATTGCTAGTAAAAATGTTGATCTCGTGTAAAAAAAAAATAAAAAAACATCATTGTAAAACCAATACATTCCCCGCTCAAAATCTAATTTTTAAAATAAGGGAATGGTAGTGCAATAAATTCATCAATTTTCATTTTTTATCATTTTCCGTCTTTTCTCAATTAATACAAAAACTACCAAGAAATGTCTCGTCTTTATTGGACCAATATTTATGGTAGAAATCAAAGTCGTAAAAGTTTTAAATAATGAAATCGTGTTATATTAAATTCGAATGAAATTATATTTTCCATCCTTTTTGGTTTTTCCCAGTTATTAAAAAAACTACTTTGGATATAAAAAACGACTTTCTCTGCCAGTGACTACGAATATATTAAAAGAAACAAAATCGATCTCTTTTTGTTTTTCGATTAGAGTAATATTTCTGATAGAAATGAACACAAATTGACAGCTAACAATGAAATCAGTAACACCACAGCGCGTCGTAAATATTTACCATTTTATCTATAATTTTCTTTCCAGTTATTTCCCAATGATTATCGGAATCCCTTGGAAAATCAAAAAAATGACCTCTCTAATGCACCAACTTGAACAAATTTTCTTTCAAAAAAAGTATTATATTCTATACTTTGGTGCAAAATTTCTGGTTGGAAAGTTGTTTAGATATATAAAAAGTAAAAAAAAATACACATCATAGTATAACCAATAGATCCCTCGCTATGCTCCTAATCTAAAATGTTAACAATACAATATTATAAGTAGGTTACAGGTATATAAATATTGAACCATTCAATGTAGAATTATTTTTCAGATTACGTTTTATATGAATATAAAAATGAAAACGCAGTCATAATAATAACTGTATAACTGTATAATAGTTATAATTCTGGGGCAGATTAAATTTAAGGTGAGCAAGGTCTACTCATGCCCTCCCTCAGCTACATGCATGAATATAATCAAAATTTTTAAATTTAAATTAATTTATAATTTTCATCATATAATAATATTGGTTGTTGACTGTTTGCTGACTCACGTCTTTCCTGAAAGCGATATAAGCGATGTTAAATTTATTACCCT
The DNA here is from genome assembly GCA_902439185.1 of Cinara cedri. Taxonomy (NCBI): domain Eukaryota; kingdom Metazoa; phylum Arthropoda; class Insecta; order Hemiptera; family Aphididae; genus Cinara; species Cinara cedri. The sequence goes on from CABPRJ010000001.1 coordinate 1,214,516, forward strand.
TCCCAAATCCCAAATCCGAACATTTTTAATCGTTATAAATATTATGTTATGTGTATCGGCATTTTAAGAATAATTTTTTGAAGCACCGTTGAAAAAGAAAGGTGTGTGGGTTGTTGCCGTTTGAAAATTACAAGTAAATATTCGTTCTAGATAATATGAGTTGTTGGGGTAGAAATTTGAAAATATTGTTAAACAATAAATTCCATACCGATTGAAAATAAAAAACAACAAATTCACATAAAATCTCTGGATCGTGATGGTAAATGAATCATTCTATGTCATCATTGTATAGGTATACAATGGATATTTTATTTTATTAGCTAATGTGTCCTCCGTCGGTAGACTTTTTTTCCTGTCTAAATAACGCGTCCCACCACTTTTTGCACACGCCGCGTCGTGCACATACCCATCTATACGCTCGGCGCGCGCGTGGTCCGTAATAACAATGCGGACGGACGGACGGAACGGCGTTGATTGTAATGACGACGACGGTAATAATATAATAATAATAATATAAACGCGAGTGTGCGTACATAATGGTATTATAATATAGACGTAATAATTATTTATTAAAAAAAATATCAGAGTTCCATTGTGTTATTCGCGTTTCCTGAAGGGGACCGCTGCCGGGCGTCACGTGCGCGCGCGCGCATTCACGATTGTCCTCACGACCCGACGTCGTCGTTCGCAGATGTGTCGGTCCAACACACCGCGACGGCGACGGACGTTATCGCCGCACGTTCTGACCACCATCTACCTCCCTCCCCCCATCACCCGCCCTTTACTGTAGTTACCCCTGTACTTCAACTCAAGATACGACGAAAACCGCATCGTGTAAACTAAACGAATGTCGATCGCGTTTCATGTGTTACCTACATAATAATATACAGATAACACATGCATATTCTAAAAACCAGTCATCGTTGTATTTCATCGACTAGGTTTAAGTTTCACTTAGGTATAAGTACTCAAGTGTGTGTCTGTGCACGATCCACTGTCGAATCTATCATACGCAGAGATCTGAAAACGTACACATACATTAACGGATAAATGCGTTCGTGTGTGACAGGGTAGACCAAAACAATTTTTCGTTTGATTTCTTCAGTTTTATAGTATGTATAGTTCTTGGGAGTGTACACAAAATCTTTTTATAATTTTCGGATGATATTTAGAGTATGCGAGCAACCCTTTTTTGAAAAAAAATATGGTTTTTGTTTTTAATTTTTTTAAAGCATACATAATAATTCTATCAAAAAATTGATTTTATTTTTTTTTGTGTGTAAAACCATTATTGGCCAATTCTTACACTACATTAAAAACCGATATTTTCAATAATTATTAAAAACCAACTATTAATACTGCCCTTAAATAATTTTTATAATGGTTTAAACTAAATACTTGCCGAATTATTCTAAATTTGATTAGGAAAATATAATGTATAAAGTTGAAAAAAAAACAGATTAATTAGTAACAATAAATTCACTCAATCACAAAAGAAAAATATAATTCAGAAAAATTAAGAAAAACTGAGATGAAGTAATAACAATCAATATCAACAATAAATAAAAATGAGAAAGTCGAAAAAAACAATAAGAATAAGTACTAACAATTAATGAAAATAAATAAATTAAACAATAAATAACATTGAGACAATTTAGAATTAATCTAAGATTAATTAATAATATTAAATCTATATAATGTAGATATATTTTATTGTATTTAAAATATTATACTTATTAATTTCAAATATGTAAATTTAAATTTTGATAGATTCCTTTTTTAATAAAAAAATGTGTTGCACATGGAATATTCTTCCTAGGTAACTTTACAATGTGCAACAAAAATTGTTTTTCTTTTTCTTTTTTGATCAAAATGAGAGTTGACCTCTTGATCCATGGCAACAGCTCTATCCGAAAAATTATTTATCACCATTCAACTGTGAACGATCTCTCATGCTTTGATGTACTCGGTATCACTATTCCAAATACTTGGATCATTTTCCGAAAATTCCAAAGAGATATTATTGTATGTAAACATTTTTTTGCTAACGAAGTCGGGTAATTATTTTTTTGGAACTGTCTTTTTTTCCAGCTGAATGCAATCGGGTGATCAACGGTATCATCATGAATAATTTTTTTTTATCTTATATATATTTTTTATCTTATAAGTGAAACATGAAAATCGAACAATGATAATCCTAATAACCACATTTACTTAAATACCATAACTTTCCTGAAAATTGTTTTAATACTACTTCTCCAATTTTATATTAATACTAGGTATTATATAGCATTAAATCGTTGAGCATGTCTTATCTTGCTCTGTGAGGTTTGACACGTATACCGATTTCACAGGTAAACCCGAACAATAAAAACATTAAACTGTCGGAATCTATTAAATTCATTTTGAGTTGAAGTTGGTCTTTGAAAATATATATTTTCATACAGTATATCAATTTTGCCTTATGATAAGCTCCAGGAGAATAAATTGTTATTTTTCTTTCATTTCTCACGCCCAGAAATACCAACGCTAAGAATAACAACTCTTCATAGTTACTACGTGATTGGAATGATGATAATTGATAACTGTGTGATAAAAATAATTAAATTATTTCTTACTAGTAGAACAAGAGCTGAAATTGCTTCATCTTGTTCAGTGATATGATAATTATTACAATCCAATTTATCCCAACTAAATATCTGGAACAATTTAATATTTATTCCAGTACTGAGTTCAGTAAGATAATCAAATACTGTTCTAGGAATAAGCTTATGTACTTACATGGTGCCACCACCACGAAAAGGAACATAGTTTTTCTCAAATTTTTGTAATTGAATACAATAAGCACCATTGTACTTGCCAGTAGATATTATTAACAGTCATATCAAAAAAAAAATGGTCATAACGAAGAATTTGTGTAATTTCCATAAGTATTTATTACTTTTTTTTTGGCTCTGAGAGAGGACCTGTATCCCTAGACTGTATACTGTAGTCGCAAATGAATAAATCAATAAATAAATGTATTATTTTTAATTAATCTAAGTTTTTTTTCTCAACCATATAAAACATTTTTTCCTCTTCAAATTTAGAATAATTTGGCAAGTATTTAGTTTAAGCTCTTAAAAAAATATTCAAGATTAGTATTAAGAGTGGGTTTTTAATAACTATTGAAAATATCGGTTTCTAACGTCTGAGAATTTGTCACCAAAAAGAAAAATATATATACATATATAGGTATGTATAGGTGAGTCTATTCATACTTATAATTTTATTTATAAATAAACTTGTTGATATATGCTTTAAAAAAATTAAAAACTAAAAAAAACATATTTTTTTTCATTAAAGGGTTGCTCGCAAACTCTAAATACCACCCAAAAATATGAACAAATTTGAAAAATTTGTATATACTCCCAGATACAACAAACTAAAAGACCAAAGAAATCTAACGAAAAAAAGTTTTTTTGGTGCACCCTAGTGTGTAGTGTGCACCTCAAAGCCAGATTTTTGAAAATTTAATTCCTAAAAGATGACTCACGTACGGTTTTTTGTACGAAAATTGAATTTTTCTTTATAGTTTTTTATTATACTCCTTAAAGTACGCATATTTTTTGGTATAACACCAAAGAAATCCATTAAAAAAACCCATATTTGTAAAAATAATACTATAAATAAAAACGACGAGCAACAATTTTCATATTTAGGTATTTAACATAAAATTTCATTGATACTCTCATTAATCTCAGAATCATTTTTTCGGGTTACATCCGGATGGTTTTTTCGTTGGAAAACAAGGACTGTTTGTAGGCTTGGTGTTGTTCGTGGCCTCAGGTTTCTTTATGTAAGTGTCCACAGGTTTCTTCGCAGAGTCCACGGGTATTTTCATGCACGTGCTAGACGTGGGTGGTTTCTTCGGGGTGCTGAGGTTTTTAACAACGTTTTTCATGGTGACTGCCTGCAACATCCGTCTTCTGAGAAAAGCGAATCGATTGCTTAGCATTATTGTGTTTCGGTTAGTATTTTTTTTTAAAAAGTTAGTTTAAATAAAAATTGGTTTGTTTTTATTTTTTCCAAAAAGTGTTCAAAGTGTCTAAATAAAATGTTTGGTCACTATGAATATCGCTTGTAAAATTACGAATAACTATTAAATTATTACTGTATTGTTTAAAAACCTCGTTACCAGGGAATTTCAATTTGACCGACAAAAGTATTAATAATATTATTATTGTACATTAACTTTATAATATTCGAGCCAATAGTATAATATTATACAATAAACATACTATTGGACGTGTTGTTGGGGTCATTTTTAGATTCTGAGTGCAGCGAAGAATTTATATTGGTTTTACAATGATGTTTTTTTCTTTTATATATATATATATATATAATGTGACAAAAATGTCTACCAGAAATCTTCCATTAATATTCACCTTTTCTGAAAAAAAATATTGTCTAGACTCTAAAATCTAGATGGTACCCGTTTTAGCCAAAAAATAATTTTGTCAAATATTCGAAAAATAATGAACGATCGTATCATAACTTACCTATACTATTATTATTTTCAATCAAATTTCAAAATGTCCACGAAACATATTATCTTATGTAAAATAACTCTATATTGTCTTCTTTCGAGTATATTTATCGTAGTCTAATGATCATACATATCTATCTATCGTATCTAGCCATCCTAGAGTTCGCGAGTTCAAAGTTTCAAACTCGTGTTTCGAAAAAAATTGTTTGCATTTATTTTTTCCTTTTAACCTAAACAGGGAAAAAACAAATGCATTTTAGGTCTACCTAAGGACCCAGCTATCGCTTGCTCGGGCTATTTTAATCGAAAACTAAAAGTGCAAACTTTTCTGCCAGAAAACTTGCTCTAATTTTTAAGTGTGGCACTTTTTTTGAAGAAAATTGGACTACGGAGGTACTTTAGCGAGGTCATCATTTGATTTAGTCTGGAGTTTTCTCAATAAACGGGAAAATGTACGAAATGTAGGTATTTGTTAAAACATATTAACGCCTTTTATTTTTTTCCAGTGAAAACCATTTTCTACCATTTTCTACTATCAATTTTGCTTCAATTTATAATGATGGCACGTTTTCTGAAAGTTAATCTAACTGGGAAAATACTTCAAGCAGATAATTTTTTAATTTTCCCAAGAATTTTCCCAGCAAATGTGAAAAATCGGGAAAAAACATGAGAAAACCGAGAAAAACGTAGAAAAAATGGGAAAATCAATACGATTTGAAACAAATATTATTAAAGAAAATATATAAGGTCTAATTAATTATTTTACCATAATATGACACACATATTGTTGTCATAACATCAGTATCAACTAAACTCCGTCAGAATCGTTTTTTCGTTAGCAATGGTGTATCGCTGCAGATACAAACTAATTTTCCTTCTATATCCTATACTTACAATTACTCACCAGCAACAGTGGCTGCACCCATCATGCGAAGTATGTCCGTCTTTTTGATATTGTTTGTGCAAAAAATTGTGGTAAGAACAATCGTTTGAGTATTAACAATTATTTTTACCTTGTATTCAATATATAATAAACAAAATTTGTAACATACATTATATAAAAAAAGCTTTCTAGATTTATTTATTTGTCCAACTAATAATTGTAATAAATAAAATTGAATGATTGATTCTGGCGGAAAAGGAAATCGACCAATTTTATGATTTGGCGGAAAAGTGAATTGGTAGAAAAAAAAAAGTTAAATTTTCGGTGGTAACCAGCCATACCCATCCAAACGTGATGTTCCATTTTGAGTCGACAAACTCAAACTGTAACGACCTCCGAGTGTGTGTAAAAAATGTTACCTGCAGCATAATGTTTCGAGTGCGCTCACATAGAAAAGGTAAAACGCGCGCACGTTCCAAACTTAAATTTAATTTTTTTTATTGCATAGTCCAAGTATGTTATAAATTTATGAGTTATCTCAATAATATGAGCGATAATAACACTAAGACGATGCCAATATAATATTAATTATAATTAATTTTAAAATGATTAAAACGCCTATGCGTGTGTATATGTATGAGTACGCGTGTGTGTGTGCACACTGTACGTGTGTTACACCTACCAATACGACTCATAATGAAATGAATGAAACCTTAAATTCCAGCCGTTACGGGTAATACATTTTTCATCATATTTTAACTTTTGTTTATATAATATTTAATCTTTTTAAAATTATGCGTTTTTGGAGCAAAATATTCGTATACATATTTATGAGATGGTATATTTATTTAATCTATACACGAACTTCAAAGTCCTTTAGTAATTATAGAAACATACACAATTAAACGTCAAAACCGACGAGCGTAGTATAATATACGGAAACGAATGATCTAACTAGACGTATTTAAACATTTCCTCGTAAAGATTTGCCGACTTTAACATATTGACTATACCTACCTACCCATTTAATAATATAATAGTGTGTATTTACAAACAATTTACGATTTGTTATAACTTACATAATTAAAATCTAAGAATATATTGTATGCATTCATAATTTACGTATGACAGCTATAATAAATTTTCAAAAATATTATGGTAATATTTTTATTCACCATCATCGTAGGTGGGAAAACGTAGGTATTTATTAGAAAATATAGATAAAACATAATATTACCTATATACGAGGTGTGGCTATTAAATAACGAGACTGCTCGCCTAGAAGGCGCTCTAAATGAGTAGTGAAAAAAACGAGTAATGCGTTGGGTATCTAGATATCTTATCTATGCACATACCAAAACACGTTTTCGTCACTATTATAGTATTTGTGCAGTAGTGGTTTGAAACGAACGTGTTTTTTTCTCGTGCCGAAAACCATGTGTGACGAAAAACATGAACAACGGATAAATGTACAATTTTCTCGTTAAACTAAAAAAAACCTCCAACTGAGTGCTATAAGTTGTTAAAAGAGGCCTATAGTGAGGATTTCCTATCTCGGACGCGTGTTTTTGAGTGGCATAAATTATTTTCTGAAGGTCGAGAGTGCACCGGAATCCAATTCAGTCGTAATCCAAATTCAAAACCGTTTTCTTCGATATCAACGGCATCGTGATGACTGAATGGGTTCCAGAGGGTCAAACTGTGAACCNGTGGAAAAACAAGTCGTGGATCTTGCACCAGGATAACGCACCTGCCCATAACGCGCTGTCTCTGAAGCGTTATTTGGCCGCTTAAGGCACTCCAGTACTCGAACAAGCGTCTTACTCACCCGACTTGGCACCCTGCGACTTTTACTTGTTTCCGAAGATAAAGTCTGCCTTAAAAGGAATCCGGTTTGAGTCGATGGAAGAGGTGAAACAAAAATCGGCGGAACTCCTGAATGGTCTTACGAAAACAGACTTCCAGCACTGTCTCGAGCAATGGAAGAAACGAATGAAACGGTTTGTGGTGAGAGGAGGGGAGTATATTGAAGGGGAGCATTTGAATGTAGAATAATTTTTATAATAAAACACTATTTCTTAACCAGTCTCGTTATTTAATAGCCACACCTCGTAAAATTGTATAAATTGATAAAAAGTAATTCAGATCACGTATATAATAAGTTTCGAATTATATAGGTAACATAATATTATATAGACGATAATTGAATAAAATATTCTAACCTGTTTTAAAGATTAAATACTATTTCTTGAATTGTATTTTTCTTTCCATTCATTCCTTATTTTCTGTATTACTAAAAATCGGTGCCCAACTATAAAACTTAGTCTTATTTGCTGAGAATTGTGACTAATTAATAAATATAAAAGTTAAAATACTCTTTATTATTTACATTAGCATCTATCATTTATAATAATATATTTCTATAATAAACATACAAATAAAAAAAAAAAAAATTAATTGAAAATTAAATATAAATTAAATAAATCTAATATTTCATTTATAGATTTTCATCTTTATAAATTTAATTTAAAAATATAAAAAAAAAAATAGAGAATAAGAGAATCGAAAGGCTGCCTATCATTACACATAATTTTTATAAAAAAATACTTGTTATTTATTTCTTAATTTTGGCGAAAATTGTAGAATATCAAAAAATTAGTGATAATTAAAGATCAAAATAGAGAAGAAAAATAAAATATAATAAAAAAAAAAAACGTCCTAGGATATTGCAGCCACTATTATAGGGGATTTAATGTATACCTGTAAACAACGATAAACCATTACTTACGAAAAAACTATTCTGAGCGGATTTGAGTAAATAGTGGTGTTTTGTCAACAATATTTATGTCATTTTATAGTAAAATAATTAAATAGGCTTTATATATTTTCTTTAATAATATTTGTGTCATGTTGTACCGATTTTCCTAGTTTTACTACGTTTTTTCCGGTTTTATTATATATCCAGATTTTTCACATTTGCCTGGAAAACTCTTGAAAAAATCGAAAAAGAACCTTTTTAAAGTACCTCTCTATTGAAATTTCCTTTTAGGAACATTGCTATCATTATACATTGGAGCCAAAATTACTGGTTGAAAAGTTGTGCAGGAAAAAAAAAATCCTAAAATTTTAGTAATATATTTCCCACATTTTCCCCGTTTATTTTTTCAGTTTTTCAAATTTGATGAGAAAATCTAAAAACCATTTCCATAAATTACCTCCCCATACAAATTTCTTTTCAGAAAAGGTGCTACACTTAAAATTCTGAGCAAGTCTTCTGCTAGAAAAGTTGCGCACAGAAAAAAAAAATTAAATTAAAAAAAAAACATCTTAGTAAAACTATAAGCTTCTTCGATATACTCAGAATCTAAACGGTATTATATTATAATGAAGTGAAAAATTATATATTGTTGAAGTTGCAGGTGATGCGTATTGTTGTATATGGGGTTCTCAACAGAGTGATTATCCAAAAGATTTCCCGCGCGAGCATTAAGGAAAATACCGTTATTTTTTGATTTAAGAGACTTCAGGGCATCAGAGCCGATCAGTAGTAACCCGTTAATCATGAAACCCCTTTTATATTAATAATTTTTGTTATTCTACGGCGGCGGTCATATCGCAGATGCGCCGACCGTCGTGTGAATTTTATTTTTCCAACTATATTACTAGTATAAATTATGTATATTTTCTCGAATAACGAATATACATTGTATTTATTCTATCAACAACTTTTTTTACTAAAATACCAATACCAAGTACTCAGTTATATCTAAATATTATAGTTACACTTTTATAAATATAAATTATTATACGTATACGTGTTGTGTGAGTATAACATTTAAGTAAGCAACGATAAACCATTGCTAACGAAAAACAATTCTGATTTCTGAGCGAAATTCATTTATACATGATTTGTAAGGCTCTAATATTGAAGATTATATACATAGTATCTATATCAATTACGTAAAATATTCGTAAATATAAAATGCCTATAAAATATAAATAGCTGAAAAATCACTCAAATGTTTTTAAATATTTACGATAAACCGTTGTTAATGAAAATCAAAATCAATTCTAAGCAACGTCAGGCATAGATAAATATTTTAAAATGCCATCACTTTTCCGATTTTCGTCAATATATTTTAAAACATGCCAAAATAAAATCTACCAAGTACATCTAAAAATGAACCTCGCCTTTCAATTATTATTATTCAGTCAAACAATACCATTTAACCACACAATACATACCAAATAAAAACTTAAAAAAACTCGAAAATGTCAAGTGCCTATAAATAGCTAAAAAATTATCAGAAAATTTCAAAAATTCACCATGTCTGGAAAAGGTAATATAAATTTGTATGAAAATTTCAGACTTTTGCAACAAAATCGAAAATAATGAATCCACTAATGTTGTAAACTTTTTCATTTTTTCCCAATTATTAAGAAAACTGCATAGACCATTTTGTTGAAAAATGTTGACAATTTTTTCCCAAACCCAAAAGCAAAAGTTCAATGTCTATTATTTTATGATTCATATTTAAGACAAATACCTATATATTATTATTTAAGCCATAACACATTATCTAGAGTCTAGACCGATTGGCCACCAATTTTAATAATATTCCGAACTTGTAAAAATTATTATTTTTTATTATGAATGACAAGAATGCTTATTGCGAAATCATTAAAGATAATCACGTGGTTGCGAAGGCTATCCAAATATAAAATAATTCCTGGATTCATTATATCCAAAAGATTTCCCGCGCGAGCATTAAGGAAAATACCGTTATTTTTTGATTTAAGAGACTTCAGGGCATCAGAGCCGATCAGTAGTAAATCATGAAACCCCTTTTATATTAATAATTTTTGTTATTCTACGGCGGCGGTCATATCGCAGATGCGCCGACCATCGTGTAATATCCGTGTAATAACCGTCATAAAGATGTTCTAATTTGTAATAACTAATTGGTTTATATTATTAAATTGAGTATCATTTGTATCACTCAATACTTTAATTTATGCAAATTAGAAATATTCGTATTAAACTAATCAACTAATCGACATATTAATTATAATCCGTGTTTAAATAATTATAGATATAAAATGTATGATTATAATTAGCAATATAATTATGTTTTTTCTCTGAAATTACTTAATTAACTACCTGCAGTTAATTATGTAATTGTATTACATACAGTGTGAAAACTGTAGGTGATTGAAAACACTCAAATCTCTGCCGTCGTAAAATTTGAATTTTATTTTTAGTTAGTAAAGTTGTTGTTATTATTATTTACATATGATATAATTGGATAAAATAGAACAATAGAAAATATAATAGTTGTTATAATTATGTTAATGCACGTCTATAAGATCTCTGAATTTTAATAATCAGTTACACGAACGTTCAACAAAACTTTCGCATTTTAATTGGTAACTCCCCATTTTGACCATAAAGTATTGGCTGATGTACCGAATTGTTTCACGTTTAATACCTACATTTATAAAATAAATACAATACTTGGAAAACTATATGACAGAATACCGGGATATTCACACAATTAAAATATTTGAAGAAAGTTTACTTCAAACTATCAACTCAACAATCAATTTATTAAGATACAGAGCGTAGTAAAGGATCTGTTGATTTTACTATTGGTTTATCTGTGTTGTTTTTTTTTCTGTGATCAACTTTTCTACCAGAAATCATGCTCCGATATGAAGATGTAATGTCTTTCTTCAGGAAAGTTTATCTAGTTGGTCTATTAAAGAGGACTTTTTTGATTTTAGAAGGAGTTTTCAAAATAATTGAGGAAATTCGGGAAAAAATTATCGGAAGAACAGCAAATATGCAATGACGTTATCGATGTCATTGTTTTTAATTTTTGTAAACTACGTCTTCTACCGGAAATATTACTTTAATCAAATATTACCGAGTGACCTTGGTATTTTAATATATAGCCTTTGATAAGGAACCGTTTTTTGATATTTAAAGTAGTTTTCATAATAATTGGAAAAAATAAAAAATAATAACATTGATTAATATTTACAGCAACTTGGCATCCCGATTTAATTATTTGTATTTTTGCAAACGATGTTTTTTTACTAGAAATCTTACTCCAATTGAAAAATGATAAAAGATCGACTTTGTTCTATTTAATATCCAGCCACTCACGAAGAAGGTCATTTTTTAACATCTAAAGTGATTTTCATAATAATTGGCGAAATAAAAAAAGACGAAAAATCTAATTTTTTTTTCAAATTACGGAGCAACGATTTAATTATGTCAAATTTTGAAGATTAAATTTTTTACCAGAAATGTTTGTCCCAATTCCTAGAATAGCATATTTTCTGAAAGAAAATTTTGTCTAGTTTGTACGAGTTAGAATGTCGTTTATTTTTTCGTATAATTTTTTTTATAATTACAAAAAAACCGAGAAAATCCATAGGAAATACGGCAAAATGAACAGTATTTAAGTTTTCAAAAAATAACTATTTTTAGGCTATCTATGCGTAATTGATATTTTCGTGTTTTTATATAAATTTTTATCTGTTATTAAAATTCCATGACTTCAGAGAAATGTTTGAAAATTTAACACAAAGTACATTCTAAGAAGTTATACTTAGTAGTCTTAAAAACAAATTTGAATTTAATCCATTTTTTTTATCAAAAAATCGGTTTTCACACGGATTAGTAGAACTTTAAATGGCTGTTACTTAGAAACTATTTATCGGATATAAATGTGTGATATATTAAAATTTTCAGAAAAATAAACTCTACAGAATGGTTGTCTTAAAATTTTCGGAAAATAATAAAATAAAGTTATTATTTAAATTTGTTTAATAAAAAAAAAAATGAATCATGTATAAATATTTATACTCCACATTCTTGTGAGTAATATAAAAAAACCATAATTTGATTATATTTATATCTCCGAAGGTATATCTTCATGGGACAGCTTGTATATTGAGTGTTTTAAATTTCGTTTCCACACAGTTTAATGTATAATACTTAATAGGTATAAAATAAGAGTAAAAACAAATTATAAATCGTACTATAATATAAAATAATGAGTGTTATAATTTGTATTCCAGATGACATTCCATAACTCGAAGTCAAAAATGCGATGGGTACTGCAATAGGAATTATTTATAACTAGAATTTTAAGAAAAAATTCAAATATGAAATTATGACAAATTGGAAAATAAACGGAAATTCTTTACGTGTGTGTAAGCGTTTATAATATATTAATGGGAATTTAATTGGGTCCTAGGAAAAATTGTATACAATTTGTAAATAACGATAAATAATTTAGAACTAAGAAAATCTAATGTTATGCTTACATTACATCATAATAACACGGATATATGTAAAACATTAAATAATTCTTTATAACACCGAGTCTTTGGTGTTTGCAATTTAGTATTAGATCAATTAGTTATAATATGTATAATAAATATAATGGACGTTCTTTGTTCGTGAAAGATCTACATATTTTTACATTCAAAACATTTAATGTTGGTAAAATAAACTATACATTTAGCACGCTAGCAGCGTTCTGGCGATATTACGATCGTCGCGATAATCACATGCACTTATGCATACTTCCGAAATAATCCGAAATTCAAATTTTAATATTGTTTATATATAATCTGTTTGATTATGTTCTATTGGCCTCGACGTGAAAACCAATGGGGCTTTAAAAATGTATTTAAAAAAAAAAAAAAAAACGATTTCCTCAGCATCTCAAGCGCCTGTCGAGAACCCTGCAGTTAAGAAAAAATACATATACGCACCAACAACCTTTTACGTAAAACTATCTTGAATAGAATATAGATTTCAACATTTAGCAGCTAATCATTCGCATTTAATTTTTTCATACATTTATTATAAATTTAAGGTTCAGGACTTTTTGCACTTCAAATTCACAAAAAATCTCTTAAAAACGTCAAAAAAGCTTTGAAAGAAAGCCCTTCAAGCAAATATTATTACACCAAATGGTAAATAGGTTTAAATGCCCACCATTTAATAGCTTTAACTTATTGAATACACATTTCTAACACTACACAAATTATTAAGCCAAAGTTATTTTTTTTATAATATGTACCTACAATTTTATTTAAACAAAATACATTTTTAAAAATAATTTGTGTCATGTGATAAAATAATACTTAATTATTTAGTTTTTAGACAGGGGACATTTAAACTCTTCTACAATTTGGTCTAATAATATTTGGTTGGCGTGCTCTTTTTTAAGGCTTTTTTGACGTTTTTAAGTGCTTTATTATGAATTTAAGAGCAATAAGTCCCAAGCTCTATATTTATAATTAATGGATAAAGTTGGAAAAACTTTAAAGAGGTAATATATTTATCGAAAATTGAGTGATGTTCCCGAGAACTAACTAAACCAAACCAAACTTTCAGAAAACCCATCATAGCTACAAGACTTCTAAATTTGTTTTATTTCATACACATTAATTCATAAAAATATTATACGTGTAGGATTTAAAAATAAGCTAAAACCGCCCCAAATATTCTCCTATATTCAGTTAAAATGAAATAAAATTGAGTTCGATTACGTATATAAATCAGGGAATAAAAAAGAGTTTGGAACCGGTTTTAATAACCGGGTAACCAGAAAAAAATCGAAACCTATTTTGTACGTTTTCCTACGGTTTTTCCCACTTAAGTGCTTTTATTTAAAAAATGGCGTCGAAAATCCAAAAATGACCTATTTAAAATACCATATAGAGAACTTGAGCTTTCAGAAAAGTTGCTACACGTAAAAAGTGGAGCAAGTTTACTATGAAGAAACGTGTCCACAGACCAAAAGAAAAAAAAATGAATATCTTAGTAAAACCAATATCACTTTCGCTACGCTCCGAATCTAAAACACTATATTAATTACATTATTTTTTTTTCTGATAAGTATAACTTATAAATCTTGGTCACCAAACACATTCAAAATTCAACAAAAAAAGGCACTTGTTTTTCTATTGGAGTAATAATTTTAGTATAAAACATAATCCTTAATCATTTTAAATAATGAAATCATTGCGCGGTAACTTGAAAAAAATTCGCATTTTTCGCCGCAGCGCACCGTAAATATTTTCCGTTTTACCAATAATTTTCTTTCGGATTTTTCCCAATTATTTATAAAACTCCTAGAAAAATCAAAAAACGACATTTCTGGTAGAAATGTTGTTCGCAGACACAAAAAAAAATTACAAAACCACGCATCATAGTAAAACCAATAGATCCCGATAGACCCATAAACGTTGAGTGTAATGTGGGTTTTGTTTTGTTTTGTTCTTCATAAGTATTTTCAGATAAAAATTTTCTAACGAAAATAGTAAATACTATTGTTACGACACGTCGGTACGTCTGGGCGTCTCTGAACTCCGCTCAGAATCGTATTCCGTTGGCGGCGGTTTGATGTCTTCGCCCACGGAGATGAACAATATAAATCGGATCATGTGTCGCCCCAACGTTCCGCCTACAACCGCGTCGCGCCCATCAGCCGCAGCGACAGCTCGTTTTTGTTTCCGTTACGTTCAGTTTTGTTTTTTTGTTTTTTGTTTTTTTTTTTTTTTTTTGCCGTCTATGTTTTCCCCCTTTTTACAATAACCGTTGGCCGCGATGTGCTGCGTGCGACACAGACCGTAGCGTAACCCAACTATATTATAATAGGTAATATCAGTATTGTAATGTTATTATGATAATAATAAAATAATGTATTCTTCGCGGCGCGGCGGGCGGGTGCGTGCGCGTGCGCGCGCGCCGGCTCCATTATTTGGCTAAGCGGGTCCCGCGCGTCCGTGCGTCGAGCTGCTCTGTACACATCGCGCGCGCGGCCACCGTCGTGTTCCATCCTTGAGCCGAACAGCTGAACGCGGTACGCCCGGCCTAAACCCGTTCGGTCCGCGATTTACGCCGCCGCAAACACTGGTGGATCATTATCGTTATTGCATCGCACCTGTACCTGCCCATATATCGTTACAACCGCCGCGCAGGTTAGTGATGACGATAACAATATCGTACATATTTATCAGCACGCGCACCGGTAGAATACATTGCGACGCTCGGATTCGCGGCGCGCGCCGTGTTCGCGTCTCTATAACAACGCACACGTATAATGTGGCCGCGGTCTTTTCGTCGGCAATACGCGCGCGCTCTCGCGAGTACACCTACCTGTTTCTTTCGTTTTCCTTCCTTCTATTTTTCGTCTTGTCGTGTAGGCACCTAACCGACACACGGCGCGTACCGACGCGCGACCGTCAATCTCACCGCACAGCCGTACAGGTGCCTACCTAACGTCCCGCCTATATTATTGGCGAATTGGCAATCTCTCGCCGCGTACTTCACTGCACGCACAATACGAATACGCGTACAGGCACCACAGCACAAACGCGTGTAATAGTCATTTCGGTTAATATTACAAAAAAAATACATGCATGTATATGTTTTTTTTTTTTTTTTTACTACACCAACAAATGATTTGACGTGACGAAATAAATACGTAGTAGAAAAAAAAAAAAAATAAATAATAATAATAATAGTATATATTTATATATGCGCAAAGAAACGGTGCCGCACCTCTCTGGCCGTTCGCTTCCAAGGTCCTTCTGGCCGTCGTCGTTGCCGTCCTGTTGCAGAACACTCGGTCGGAACTTTATTTACGTTCATTCATCGCGGATTAATTACACCAGAATGTAAGTAAAAAACCTCTGCTCGCGGTATCCGTGATTTTTTTTTTTTTTTTTTTCATTACAATAAACACCTGTATTATATAACTATATTGTACGATAATATTTACCTGGTTTTTCCTCTTCGACACTTAATTTTATTTTCGATATTTATTAAACACAAATAATAAAACGCGGGCGAAGGAAAAAAAAAACGACTCGGTATTTATCGTATACTTAAACTATACCAATAATATGTATTATATTTTATTAGATGTTTACACACGTACCCGTTACCGATATAATACGTATGTATATACGCACAATAATATACAATCGTGTCGTTAGTCGAGTGTGGTTTATCGTTTTCAAAAAATTTTTTTTTTTTTTTGCTTTCCCTCCGGTTTTATCGTGCGTATTTAAAGCGAGCGCGCAATCGTTTCGATACACCGGCTTCACGCCGTAAAAATCACGCGGGGTTTCCTATAATATAACCACAGTAGATGTTTTTACGGATTTGTATAAATATTTTTTTTTTTTTTTTTAACTATAATATATTGCCCATTGTAATATTGTTGTTTTATACTTCGGTACGGTGCGTTTCGTTTCTATTCGATGGCGTCAGATTTCGTGAAATATTTAATAATATAAAATAGGAGTAGCACGTGGAAATAATAATTATTATACTATACGGCAAAAAATCGCAAGCCGAGATTTTTATTTGTTTAATTTTGTAAATTTTGCTAAATTTTTAAGTCTGCCGCAATTTTTCACTTCTACGGTAAAATTTTTTAAAATCGACTTGCTTGTTTTTGTCGGGTAAATACTGTACCTATATATATATGTATATAGGTATATACCGATAACCGGTTGACAAAAATGATCAAAAGTCAATAATATCTTCGTTGTACAATCCGCGAAGTTTATTTTCATAATTATTATTGTTATATACCTATTTAATGCATATTATATTTATATTACCTATATATTATAAAATTAAATTAATTATGTGTACTTAATTGTAATTTGTTTTGTATTATATGTTACAGTTTAGTGAAATGAACCCTGACGATCGTGAATCCGAAATGTAAGTAGACTGTATTTATAATATTATTACGTATATTATTACTTTTAATTTATATATTTTTTTATGTGACATTTAAAATGTACACTGTATCAGTGGCGTACGCAGGGTTTTTCAATGGGGGGCCCGGGCTTGTAAGTTGATAGTTAATCAATTATTTTGTCACAAGTTTGAAAAATAAAGTAGGTGCGTTCTCAGTTCTGAGTGATAAACATAAATATAGGTACACAAAAAAATTTTAAAAAAAGAACGGATATACTTCGCACGTAGCCACTGTTGTAGGTGGGAAATTGGGAAGGTAGAATTTAAATCGGAATTTAATGTATAACTGTAAGCAAAGATAAACCATTGCTACCTAAAAAATGATTCTGAACGAAGTTCATTTGATAGTGTTGTTTTGTCAACAATACATATGTCATATTAATTATATGTTAAAATTATTACAACAATGTGCGTTTCTGTGACAACAATGATTATTAAAAAAAATTAAATTGATAAAAACATAATAAAATAACAAAAAAAAGATATAAAAACGATTGCTAATGACAACCTTATTTTTAATCTTTCAATCTTGTCTAACCTAAAGAACCAGGCTTTCCTCATTATCTCGAATATTAATGAGAACTTCAAAAAGTGACCTCTTTAAAGTACCACCCAAAAAACATTTCCTTTCAGAAAAAGTTGTGTTCACATGAAAATAATAAACATCTTTGGTAAACCAATATATTCTTCACTAAACTCAGAATCTAAAAAGTAATATTTAGGTAACTGAAAATTTTGGCAGTAAAATACAATTTTTAAGCTATTAGAGGATTAAAAAAGCCAGAGTCAACCAAAACTAGAATTTTATAAATTGTGGATTGCATACTTACCTACCGGTTTTTTTTCTTCAAACTAAAAGTCGAAAAAAATTCGATCTTTTTTCTACCACAATGAATAATTAAATAGTTATTTTAGTGTAGAAAACTATGACATATACGTTTTATACAAAAATAATGACGAAAACTCTATACAAAATATTATTACTGTGATACTCAAGAGAAATAAGTGAAAACAAAATTGTTTGCATACCTACCTAATTGTTTTTTACAAATTAAAGGTTATATTAGTATTGTCTACAACATCCGTGGGTTAACTTAACGATGCGTTAATTGTTGTTAACATCAGTTCAGTAAGTTCAATATTGCAATTTGTAATCATAGATATTATCTAAGGTTGTGTGGAAGCCCGCGTATGCCCGGTGTGACCACAGTTAAAATAAATAATAAAAAATTGTTATCTTATAAATCTAATAATATCTTATTTTGCGATAATATAGTAGTATAGTAAGGTTAATAGACAGCGGTCTTAAATTAAATTATTTACTTACGAAAATGGCGTATTTTATGAAAAAAAGTCCTTATTTACTATTTATTGTTACGGTTGAAAATCGAAAAATCTAAACAAATATGCATGTATATATATATATATATATATATAAATAAATTCGGTCAATGAGAGGGGGCTTGAGCTCTTTATCCCCCCTGCGTTCGCCACTGCATTGTGTATTAATTATATGCGGTAAAATCAAAACATAAATTATTACATATAATAATATGTGCGGTTCTTTTTTTGTACAAAGCAAATAATTCTTCTGATTGGTCTGATAATTGATCTGAATGATATAAATGTACGTATATTCTAATACCTATGCGTGTTAAAATGTAATTTTATAATTGATCACATGCGATTTCGAACATTTGATTTGCTCGTATCATACACAATTAACTGAAGCCCTTTTTCCCCGGGACCAAATAATTAATAAACATAATAAATATTAATAGGTTTATACGACGCTTTCAGTTTTTTTTTTTTTTTTTTCGTGCATAATGTGTAGTAAAATATTATACTTTCGTTTTGTAAAAGTTATTATTATTTTAGATTCTTATCGGGTCGAGGAATTTATTTTAATATATAATATGTATACATTACAAAATGTAATATAATATACACTTAATACTACTATATCTACTACTATAATATATAGGTACTAAGTTTCGTAAATTTATTTTATTGAGTGTGTATTTTATTTTAGCTAAACCGTATGTATATTATATAAATTGGAAATCATTTAATTTACACAATTTATATATATATATATATATATATTTATTAAAAATACACAACTAATTTAACTAGTTTTTAAAAAAATTATCAAATAGCTACTTTCATATTTATTTATTTATACTTCTCTACGGTGAAACTCTATAAAAGTCTACGGTTAACTGCGGTATTCGATTTATGTTCGTTTAAAAAATAATTTACACGATACGAGTTGTCGTAGTTTATATTGTTAATTGGATTTAAATTATAGCTAATATAAGGTATATGATTTGTTCCTGATTTATTTTATTTATTAAACTATTTTTCCCCTTTAATTTCTCGATTTTTTTTTTCCTAATTTCATTAATTTTTAAACAAAACAAATCTTTTTATTAATATTGATACGGTTATCTACAAATATATCATTGAAAGTGAAAATATAAAAAGTAAAATTGTTCTTATTGTTAATTTTGTTTATTTTACAGTAGGTATCTATAGTTTTTTTTTTTTTTCTGAAAATGTAATCCGACTAATTCGTTTAGCTGGAAACAAAAATACATTAATATAAACATAAAGCATTCGCGAACAAATGTCAATTCTGCATTAAATATTTAAAATATGCAAAAAAGAAACAATAGAAATCGGTGTCGTGTTATAATATTACGCCTGATATAAATTTTGCGCATTTTTCATCTTTTTTTTCGTAATATCTCATAATATAACAAAGAAAATCTTTTTGATTGAATAAACGGCCGGGATATTTTTAATTTCACGTTTTGTTGATTAAAGTTAGATTCTTGGGTGATTTTAAAGTGTCTGTAAAGAAGAAAAAAACATTTGTAATTCGAAGGTATTCGTTATAATATACGCAATAGTTACAAAACTCCTATAGACTTATTTGTAACTTCACGGCGATGTTTTCTAAGCAGAAGGTTATATTTTAGCATTTATAAAATATTTCATTATATAGTTTTTATATAGGTATACGTACGTTGTAGTATTATATTAATACTAATAATTTCATAACCGCCCACAATACTTTGGCAGTATAGTATGGTAAAAAATAAGTAACGTGTAGTAGGTATGGTATACAATATTATATTCATATAATATGCAAAATATGAAGTATAATATTGAAATCGTTAAACAAAAACCGGTTTAAAAATAAAAAAAAAAAAATAATAATAATTGTTGTGCCGCGCACGACGATTTATGTTAAACGATTTACGCGCGATAAATCAATACCGCCACAAAGGAGATTTTAAATTACACGAATATCCAGATCATGAAATAATAATTAGAATTTTCCTTTCTCGCGTACTTATGCAGATTTAGATATATAGTTTGATATTTTATTAGTATTTGAGTTTTTTTTTAATTTTATTTTTTACGCACAGTGAAAAAAAACACGCTTCTTGATATATAATAATGATAATGTGATTGTATAATAATATATAAGGAGTTTATAATTTATTAAGCGCGCAAAACATATTTGTATTCGGATGTTATTCTCGCGGTTATTGTGTAAATAATATTGAACGTATTAGTTCAAGTTTGTGAAATAGGCATGTATAATTACGATTATGGTATTTACTCGGGAAAATATAATTATTTAAATACAGAGTGATCATAAAAATACGAGATTTTTAATGAAACAAATGAAACGTGATGTATAGCAAAGTAAATATAATGTGTAATAAGTAAACCTAACTGTAAATATAACTTAAATAACAAAAAAGACGCGCTGTATAAAAGTTTTCTAAATATAAATAAAATATTTATACACGGACAATTTTATTTTAAAAAATGACGGTTGGCCAATTTTCTTTCTGCTGTTTTTATGTATTTTTGTGCTTATAACCGAGCAATTTATTATTTTTTACTAAAACATTGTAACTCATTTCAAGAATAGTTTTTGAAGAATTTAAAACTTTTGCTTGCCTTCTGATAACCAAAAATATACCAAACAACACCATCGAAAAAATATCCTCCAATGATATATCTACATCA
Organism: Cinara cedri; assembly: GCA_902439185.1. Classification (NCBI taxonomy): domain Eukaryota; kingdom Metazoa; phylum Arthropoda; class Insecta; order Hemiptera; family Aphididae; genus Cinara; species Cinara cedri. The sequence goes on from CABPRJ010000001.1 coordinate 1,235,783, forward strand.
ATAAAAAATAAAAATATCTTGTCATGGCAACACTATGCTGGGAATCCATAACACCTACCAATAAACTTAAATCCATCAAAAGTTTAGTAAAATAATGGTATAATATACGATGTACCTCCAGACCTCAGCCAACGTCAAAATATTGCTATCACCAGAATAAAAATTTGACACACATTTGCCACACATTCAATTTTAATAAGCAAAGATAATATGCATCCACCAATATGCAAAACATGTCTAACACGCATCGTTATAAAACACATATTAAATGAATGCCCCATATACGAACCACCTTGCACAATTCTGAGTCTCCCGAGCAACATTAATGCAATTTATAATGAAGACCTGCATACTTTAAAAATTATCAAGTTTATTTCAAAATGCAACCTAACTAGTCAACTTTAGCTTTATCATTATATATTTTAAACACATAATAACCATTTATTGTAAATATTAACAATTTTTATATTAAATGCCTGGAAAAAAATTTTGGTAAGTAACTTCAGATGTTGAAACAGGTAAATTCTTAAATAAAAAAAATAAAATTGATTTTAATATGCGTATTTATTGTTTATTAATTTATTAAATACCGTATATAACAAAATATACTCGCAAAAATGGTCTATAAAATAACCCAAAAATACAATTTTAAACTTGAGATTTAAATCAATAATATCACAATAACATTAAAAATATTTCAAAAATTATATATTACCAGTAGAGAAAAAATCGGGATCAATACGAGACAGACTTGAAAAGACGGGACAAATTGCGTTGTGTATAACTTTAGCCGTGACATCTGAACACAAAGTTGAAATACAGAACAATCTAAATTCTAAGGAATTATTCACGGGATAGTAATAATACAAGACGTATATCAACAGGTTTTAATTTAGAAATATTCTCGTCCTTACTCCTTAGGCTTTATACAAATTTTATCAGAATATAGATTTTTTATATATATGGTGGTTTGGTGTAAAAAAGGCGAATTTAAAAAAAAAATGTGATGGATTTTATGTTCAATTTTTAAAAATTTATTTATTTTTCTTAAATTTATATTTTTGAGAATGACACTCATTAACTCTGAAAGTATTAACTTTTTTTATAATTTGATTTTTAGATTATTTAAGAAAAAAGTAGCTCTAAAATGTCACATAATTTGTTTTTGGTGCCCTTATTTTAAAGGGTTAAACCATTAACTACTTTTGATTATCAAATGGCAACTTATATTGAAAATGTCACGAATAGATGGATTATTAGTCTAAATCAATGTTGGTGTTGTAATTTTTTATTTCCGTCAATCCGTTGATAAGATATTACACTTTTAAGAATCGGAGAGGGGGGAGTAGTGGTGTATCATTTGCGTAGTGGCATGGTACGTGGCGTTGTAATATTATTCCGCCAGTCTCACCTACCAAAACTTAAAGTGTAATATCTCATCAATGGATTGATGGAAATCAATAATTTCAACACCAAGATGAATTCAAACTAATACTTCATCTATTTATGCAATTAACATAGGTTGCTATTTGAAAATCAAAAGTACCTAAGTAGTGGTTTTACCCTTTAAAATAAAGGTAATCAAAATAACCTAATGAAATATTTCAGAGCTACTTATTTCTTAAATATTTAAAAAAAAACAGATTTCGAAAAAAATTAATACTTTCCGAGGGTATTATACATTATTTTGGTCACCCTGTATATATACATATGTACATGAATTAAATATTATTATTATTTGACATAAAATATATAACAGTATACATTGTATATAAGTTAATAATTGGATTATTTTATAACCGATATGTTCGAACGTTTAAATAGATATACCTATAATACTACTTAAGTAGTATTATACTATTGTTTATTATCAACACTAATACACTTTGCTATTAAGTCTATGGCATTTCGGATTTAAAAAAATGTAATATATTCGTAATTTATTAAATTGTACAAATTAGTTAGGTGTTCATCGATATATAATATCGATATTATTGATTTTAAAATGAAAATTTCGAATGTGTGAACTAATTAGTAATTGTAGGCTTGACTAACTTGTAGTATCATATTTTAAGTACTTAAACAGCTTATTGTTTATGTATATTTTTAAGCAATTTGATATATTTTATCTGTAATTCACAATATTATTCATATCATGCAGCCATATTATAATGATAGTAAAAATAATAATAATAACGGTAAGGTTAAAATATCCTATTTTGCCTCTGTAGATATTTTACTACAAAAGTGGCATAGTACAAGTAAATACAGAAACAATCAAATTTTATGTTGTACAGAGAATTTTTCTAAGAAAAAGTTATTTTTTCAAACGATTACTTACGTATAACCTAAGAAAACGTTTTGAAATCATATATTTTAAAGGAATTTGATGTTTATTATAATTTTATTATTCTAGGGGGAAAATTGAAAGGTTGGCTCAATATATTCAAGTATATATTCATATATTTTTAACAACTATTTTTTTTTTTTTTATAACTGGAACGTCATACTTTTAAGTTTTTTCAAACTTTGGTTTATTTTGTGAGATGCTTTGTGTTTTAAAAGCTATTATTTTAGATTCTGAGTGGAGTGAAAAAGCTTATAATTTTACAAAGATGTTATTCTTTTTTTTTTATCTGTGCGCAACTTTTCTATTAGAAGATTTGCTTGGATTACTACGTGTAGTACCTTTTATGAAAGAAAATCGGCGTGGGGAGGTACTATAAGAAGGTCGCTTTTCCATTTTCCCAGGAATTTTTTCAACAAATGTAAAAAACCTGAATAAAAAACGGGAAAACCGATAAAAACGTAGGAAAACTATTAGCAGCCACTGTTATAAATAATTTAATATATATCTGTAAGTAACGATAAACCATTGTTAACGAAAAACCGATTCTGAGTGGAGTTCAGTTGATAGTGATGCTTTGTCAACAATACATAATATGTCACATTAAAATAATTAAGTAAGGCATTAAATATTTTCTTTAATAATATTTGTTTAATATACCGATTTCCTGTTTTTCCTACATTTGTTGAGAAAACTCCTTGTTTGTTGAAAAAATAGAAGTATGACCTCTAAAGTATCTCTCCACATCGATTTATTTTCAGAAAAAGTACTGCACTTAAAAATCGGTGCAAGATCTCTACAATTTACATATTGATACATCAGATAGAGCTATTCAAATAATAAATGATAAGTAAATTACGTTCTTTAATTATAACATTTTCTTGGTACAACGTTATTTAGTATTAAATTAAATTTGCTATTATGGTTGAAAAAAATATTGGTCTCGAGAATAACTCGGAAGATAACCGATTACTTCTGTTTTTTTTTTTTTGACAAAATTTTTTTTCAAATAAACCACGAAGTTTTAATATTGCTCGATGGTGATGTCTACCAAACTATGGGACGGTTAATTATATTTTCTTATATATATTTTTTCATAAATAACTATTTTTATCTATAAGAAAATTTGTGAAAATGTGAAAAGATAATTCAAAATAATACCTTTGATGATAATTGTTTTGTTCTTGTGATTATAAATCCTAACAAAAACCCTCCATTAAGTACGTTTAAAAACCTCGGCAAGAAAAAATAAACGTTAGCAATTTATGATATCAAAAAGGGGCTAAGTAATTTATTAGTATAGAAATTGTCTATAGTTTTTTATTTTTAATGAAGTGCGATAATTTAAAACAAATAATTTAACTTAAATTAACGGCTGCTAATTTTTTATTACTAGGTACTGATTTTCTGCCAGAATTTCTAATCTCTAAGAATATTTTTAACCGAATTAAAATAAAAAACAAAATTGAGAGTAATAAAACAATTATTTTCGTAAATTTTCCTGTTCTTTCCACGTTTTTTTTCGCTAAATTAGATAATAAAAACTACACGAAAAACCAAAAATAATTCTTACTCACCAACTAGATTACTCTAACTCAACAAGAAAGATCTTTTATTCATTTTTTTATTAGAGAAATATTTTTAGTAGGAAACATAGTGTGTAAAAATTGAAAATAATGAAATTGTACACTGTATATATTTGTTCGTTTTTATTCTTAGTCTTTTTCCCAATAATTATGAAAACTATTTGGAAAGCTAAAAAACGACTTTGTTCGTGAACATCTTCAAAAATACAACAAAAAAAGGCCTTTTGTCGGTTTTTTATCGGAGCAATATTTCTAGTAGAAAACATAGTTTGCAAAAATTAAAAACAATGGTATCCTTAACACTACGGCATGTAGTAAATCTTGTATTTGCCGTTTTACCTATAATATTCTTTTTGGGTTTTCCCGATTATTATGAAAACCCCTTGGAAAATCAAAAAATAACCTCTTTAATACACCGACTAGATAAAATTTTCTTTCGGAAAAGGTTCTACACTGAATACATCAGGGCATGATTTTGGTAAAAAAGTTGTTTACAAACAGGAAAAAAAAACACACACATCATAATAAAACCAATGGGTCTCTTGCTCCTTGCTTATATATGCTCCGAATTTAAAATAATGAAACTGTGAATATTCCCGTTTTTGCTACATTTTTTCTTTATAGGTTTTCTCTAATTATTAAGAAAACTATATTTAAAATTAAAAATGACCTTCACATTGCACCAACTAGATCAACTATATGAAAGCTCGTTTTTTGATTAGAGTTAAAGTTCTCGTAGTAAAATTGTTTACAAAAAGAAAAAAAAAACTGTACAGAATCAATACATTCCGATTCCTCATTACACTCAAAATCTAAAATTAAAAAAAAATTTATCCGTTTTAATACGTATAGATATAAATACTGAAGCCTATAGATACCTTATGTAATATTCACTGCTTACATAATATTATAATATTTAACTTTATTTTATGTAAATATATTCCATAGGTATTGGTACATAAAAGATATGCCAAGGTACTATTAACCTTCCTAAATATAAAAGTGAGATAAAAATTCGAATTAGGTTATAATAATATATAGTAGGCAATTTTCGAATAGCTACTACAATTATTTAAGATTTTATTTATTACAACATTTGTCTAAAAACCAGATTCCAACTTTAGACGTATAAATGTACAATTGGTAAAAGTCCTATTAATCCGGTTCCATGCCCATCCGGTTGGCCGTCCCTGAATTTATATAGGTATAATTATAATATATTGGCGTCCAGGAAAGAAGGATTTGAATCAATTTTGTATAGTTTTTCAATGTACGCAAATTAATTAATTTTTATGTTACTGAGCAAAAATTGCTCAGTAACACATTCGGTAAACGGCCCAAGTTTCATACGGCGTTGTGAACGGCTTAAGACATATTATAATAGTTTATAACACGATTTGAGCGTTTTTTCCAATCAAAATGTATACGTCACGGATTTACGCAATGACGTAAGATATTTTAATGTTTTGTTTAACAAGTGTTCGAATATCCGTACACTCTTTTATACCATTTAGCCCGAACGGAATAAAGATTGAGTGGGAGGGGGGGGGGAGAGCTTGAGAAATTCCGTATAAAACCGAATTATATGTAAAATAATAATAACGGTAAAATAATTATCGAAAATTGACTTGAGCCCGTCTTACCCGGGTACCAACGGCCCCGGTATGGGTGTAACGCCGAATCGTATTTTTTCGATCGAACGACGTGACATGCGATGTCGCGATTCGACAATGATAAACGCCGCATAACGGATGCAATAATGTAATGCTGGAACGAGGCAGCGCGTAATGTCATAATAATATTATTATGGCGAGTAGTCGAATATGTTATTACAATACACTATTTAGACGAGCGTGTGTTTGACCTCACCGCGTGTCCATCGTCGGGTTGGCGGACCTATTCGCTCCAGCGGTTAACCCCGCCGCGGTCCCATCATCCGGCGTATAACGTTTAACTGGCATTACTGCAGGCAACCGTTTTAAAATACACGCGCACACACGCGCGCGCGCGCCCTATTGTAAAACATTCGAAACGATCTAATGTCGAGGAAAAAAAAAAAAACGACGCGTTCACAATCAATTATAATACCGTATTTAGGCTGTCCGTCCACGACCTCTCACGTCCTCTCCCCTCCCCTCCGCACCCCCCCCCCCCCTTCGCCGTTCAACAGCAACTACAGCGGCCGCACGGCCAGACTCTGCGTAATAGCAGTAATAATAGTACCGTATAATATACGAAATGAAATAATAATAATAATAACAACGACGATAATATTATTATCGCCGTAATATCTCATTTTCCCGCCTATGTGTACCTATATGTATGCTTTCCTCCTCCCATCTCCTACACACCTCCTCCCCCGCACACACACACTCGTTCACTCTCGTCACAGCGTATTGTTGGTATAGCATAATATATAATAATATAACGCCGTATAGTACCTACACCTCGACACTTCTCCCACGTACAATTTCGTCCGGCATCACATCTAGAGATTCCGAGGGTCCATCGCATATTATTATTAAGTATGTGTGTATACATATACATATTATTTAAACGGTCGATTGTTAATCGTGGGATAGCGGGACGGAATATACGAAACATACGCGATGGGACCGACGACGAGAGATGATGATGATGAGTAAGTGGCGCGTATAATATCCGGGCAATATGCGTCACGTCCGGAGGAAAAAGGGTGTATTACATGCCGCCGCTAAAAAAAAAAATATATATATGTGTATAATATATACATTATATACACTCGCATAAAACCCGCAGGCTAATTAATTAATTGTCACGTTTACGTTCTCACGCCAGTTTAATTGTTCGCTAAATGTCATCTCCAAGAAATTACGCTCACTTTACGCGCGATGCTGTGCGTGCACGCAACACTGTTAGTCATATCATTGTCAATTTGTATGAATGTAAAATGTGCCACGCAAATTTGTAACGGCGTCGGTCTATTAAATCCAATTTCTAACAAAAAGTTAAATTCGGCGAGATGTTCATTATTGTTATACTAATCAAATAATGATTAACAAATTCCTAAATTTACACAATAGGTGCGTTTTGGCGAAACAAATTTTAATAAACAGTTTGCTGTTGTTTGCTACTTGATCGGTTGCTCGCCAAAACGTTTTGTTTACTGTATAATATTTTTTGTTGTATAAATGGATGGAATGATTGAATGATAGTCCTTATAAGAAGATATTACATTAGTAACCGAAAGCAGTAAATGTAGTTTTAAATTGTTTGCTGATTTTGGCAACCCGGTTTTCGAAAAGTGCATTCAGCTATCAAACAATTGCAGTAAACTGTGTCGCCAAAATAGTTTGTTCACTAAACTAGGAACCGGGTTGCTCAAAACTGCATCGCCGAAACACGCCTATTATTATTATTATTATTATTATTATACAACTAGCTGCTATTATAATATGTATACAGTTCAATTTTGTTTCTACCTAAAATTATCGGATCGGTGTTAAAAATTTAGAGGACCTTTTTAAAATCGTGATATTTCACACATCCATAATATATCCCTTGAAAATTAAAATTAAGGAGAAAACAACGACAATACAGATAATGTTCTTATCTTTAGATTGTTAATAGGTCAATTCACTCTAATATTAAAACCTATATCACAGGTTGTTTTTGCCGAACGAACATTTGCTATGTTACTCGATTTTAAGATAGAGATAGCACTTGCGGGTATAACGCCCTCTTAAGAATTTAATATACGCCAATAAATCGAACACGGAATATCATAAAAAAACGAATATTTTTATTATTTTATGTAAATTGAGTTGCCTATACAACATACAACAGGCACACTCGTAGATATACACGAAACAACTTTACTATATTTATTCAAATTGTACATCTAAGCATTGATAATAATTAAGTATCATTGATATATATATATAAACAAATATTGTCTAAATTCGATAGGTTTATATTTTATTGATATTTTGGTAGCATTATTTTGAAATATGTTTTAATCCTATTGTATTAGTAATATGTTTTAAATGCACATGTTTGTTCAAACCACACCTCTATAAATACTGATTATGGTTGTAATATTATTCAACTGCGATATATTAAACAATCGCTGTTTACTATGTCCAAAGTCAAAGGTTTAAAAATATCTTTTTGCTCATATATTAAATTAAGAATCGCATTCGATCTAAAATAGTTATTAGCATTGATAATTAATCAAAAAAAAAAAAGATTTAATATTTAGTTAAATAATCTCTTACTGTATTATAGTTTTTATAACGGTTGTAGTTATATAACATACTTTATTAATTAATGATTATTATTTACTGTTAGATAAATAATGTAAAATATTAAAATATGATAAAATTTAGCTTCTCGTTTGACTATAAAAAGATAAAATACTCAAATCAAATATAAAATAAAAATGAAATATGTGTTTGAAAATCATTAATGTATTTCAAAAAATATTATATTAAAAAATATAATTATTTATATTTTAAAAAAAAAAAATGCTAAAAGTTTCATTATAATTGCGACAAAAGAATAATAATTTTAAATTATGTATGTATATTTATATTACTTTTATTATTTATTTTAGATTCGGAGCATAACGAGGGAGTTATTAGTTTTACTAAAATGTTTATTTTTTTTTCTTTTGGTCTGTGGACACGTTTTTTCCTAGTAAACTTGTTCTACTTTTTACGTGTAACTTTTCTGAAAGCTCAAGTTGTCTATATGATATTTTAAACGGGTCATTTTTAGATTTTCGGCACCATTTTTAAAACATAAGCACTTAAGTGAGAAAAACCGTAAGAATACGTACAATTTCATTATTTTATAAAAACACGGACGATGAAAACATGAAAAAAACCATAATACTGATTAATCGAAAAATCAAAAGACAAATTTTTGTTTCCTCTTTTATTTATTTTCTTATGGTATCATCGCCAAAATTTTTAACTCACTTTTGAGCTTTTAGGAATTGTAATTTTTGGGAGTTTTTTTGCTGTAATTCGTTTATAAGCATACGTAGATACTTAAAACTTGGTAATAATACTTATATTGGACTTACTTTGATGTGGTAAAATTTTCAAAATCATCGGTTAAATTTGTTTACAATGGTACTTTTTATTTATATATATATATACTATAGACCACTTTTATCCTAGAAAACTTGCTTCGGTGTAATAAGTGTAGCAGCTTTTCTAAAAGTCAATTTTATCTATTTAGTAAATACAAATACATTTTTTGGTTTTTCAAACTGTATTTATAATAAAAACGATTAATCGAGGAAAAAATTACGATTTTTTCACGATTTCGTTATTTTAAATAAGTACCTACCACGTTTTCTAGCACAAATATTGCTCTAATTGAATAACAATATGACACCTTTTTTGTTGAATTGTTAATCTTGTTTTTAATGATGTAGTTCATTTTTTTTGATTTTTGAATTAGTATTCATAATAATCGAGAAAAAACGTAGGTTAATTTGAAAAAAATCACTTCAAATTATGTATTACCGAACTGCGTTCGGAATCGTCTTTCGGCAGCTATGGTTTATCGTTGCTTACAGATATAATTGAAATAACCTTATGTATCCTGCTTCCTAACTATTCACCTACAACAGTAGCCACACCCGTCCCCAGTATCATCACTTTTTTTATTTTTATTTTTTTTTACTGTGAACATTTTTTCTACCAAGAAATACATCTTCTTCCGATGTATCAATTATAGAACTTTTTCTGAACAAAAATTTAATTTAATTAGTACTTTGAACGGGTCATTTTTTGATTTTCCAAGCGGTTTTTATAATAATTGGGAAAAAAACGTAGGAAAAACCGGAAAACTTATGAAAATAATGGTTTTATTATTTTCAACTTTATTTTTTGTTATAATTCAGTTTAAAATATTTGAAGAGACGTAAAATTCGGACAGAAAACTCATAATAAACTCATAGAAAATAATTGGGAGCAGCGGAAACAGTGCAGCTATTGTTGTAAATGAGAAGTTGGGAAGTACGATACGTACTTCCCGGGAATTGAATATATATCTGTATGCAACGATTAACCGTTGCTAACGTAAAACGACTCTGAATGGAGTTAAGTTATTAATGTTGCTTTGTAAAATTTACAAATTAGGTCTTGATATTTACAAATTTTATCAAAATGAGTTATTAAAATTCCTTTGAAAAAAATGTTTACATTAAATTTAATTTTTTTATGACAAAGTACGACTCATAACGAACCGAATAAATATTACAAAAAATATTCGCAAAATTAAAATGTCTATAAAAACTCAAATATTTTTAAAATTTTATCACATAAATAAAAGGCAAATATAATGTTGTCGAAATTTCAAATCTTTACAAACATTATAAACTGAATTACAACAAAACAAAAAAACACAATTTAAAAATATAAAAATATTGTTTTCGTAAATTTCCCCGGTTTTCCCAATTACTGGAAAAATCAAAAAACTGACCTCGTCAGTCAGATTCCTTTCAGAAAAAGTGCTTTAATTCAAAATGGGAGCAAAATTACTGGTAGTAAAGTCGTTTACAGATAAAAAGAAATAATAAATATCATTGTAATACCAATACATTCCTCGCTTTTACTCAGAATCTAAAATTGTTTTACTAACCAGAAAAAAAACTTATATAAAACTAATAACTTCTTTACTATACTTAGAATCTAAAAAAAAATTTAAAAAAAGACGAAAAAGTGTGGCCACCTTTGCCTTTGACTCAGGGTTGCAGCCCTCACCTTATCAAACCCTGCTTATTACATCATTAACACCTAAACAAATCAAACTTGTTATTCCGTTTTGAATAATATATTACTTTTGAGTCATATTAAAATGATTTACTAAATTCAAAGTAATTAATAAATTTTATTTTCTAGAACTTTTAAGAAACAAGCAGCGCTATAATTTTATATTTATGTTATTTTTTGTCATCATTATTTTTTGGGGTAAAACCACTGCCTACTTTTAATTTTCAAACGGTAACATATATTAAAAATTCCATAAATATATGGAGTATTAGTTAAAATAAATTTGAGTATTGAAATTTTTGATTTCTCTCTAGCCACTGACGAGATATTCCACTTTTAATTTTTGGTTGGAAAAGAGTAAGTGGTGCATTATTAACACGCTGCGCGCCGTACCGCCACACAAATAATACTCCACTACTCTTCTCCAACCTAAACTTAAAAGTTCTAGAAAACAAATTCCAAGAAAAGTTAATACTTTCCAAGATAACGTATATACCCACTTAAATGGATCACTCGGTATAATAAGCATTAATATTATTATTCTCATAATGTACGCCGTACCTTAAGTTAAATGAACATTTAATATGGTTAGTATAAGGTTCTACATACTAAGTATCTTAAAATTATTGTACAACAGCTTAATTGCCTAAATTAATTGACTTCTAGAATAAATTATTATAGATATTTTATAAATAAAAATGTATAATAATATGTGTACCTATATTATGGTAGTTTCACATGTGTACTGAAATATATTTTTGGTTGTCGAAACGTTGAATTCTTGTAATTTCGCCTCGCTCTATTGTCAAATCAATACAATGAATGCCTCCTGGGGTGGAAGAGAATATGTGCCTAGAATTCATCGATACGTGAAAAAAAAAATACTTAGATTTATCGGACGTACCTGTAGGTCCAGGTATTTCGAGGAACTATCGTAAAAATGTGTAGTACCTTTTCGATAATACACCGAATTCTTACGGCCTATTCAAGGACAAACTGGGTGCATATCAATCCAGGTAGAAATGAAAAATAATAAGACTGCAACCTTTCAGCTTATTTACGGAACTACGACAATTTTATATTTTAAATTTAAAACACATACATCTACGTATAATTTATATTTTCTTATCGTTGACTAGCCCAGAGTGTATTTCTCTACTTTTTCATCCGGGCAAGTCTGCCCCTGGGTCTGTTAAACTACCAACAGTGATTAAAGTTAGTGCAGTACGTTTGGGCATTAAAATTAAAAAAGTATACCTTTGTAACTTATGTTGAAAAAGTATATAAAATGTATACACATATAAATATATATTATATTTTACAAATATAAACATATAAAGAAAATAATTCGTTTCAAATAAAATTTGTATAATAATCCAAAATCATATGCCTACTTAAATCAAATAATTAGTATATAATATATAATATGTATAATTATATTAATTATATACTTTATTTCCTTGATTTCAAATTTCTATAATTTTAGATTCTGAGTGGAGCGAAGAATGTAATGGTTTTACAAAGATGTTTATTTTTTTTTTATGTGAACACTTTTTCTACCAGAAAGCACACTCCGACATATACGATGTAGACTCTTTTCTGAAACGAAATTTTCTTGGGGTGGAACTTTAGGAAGGTCATTTTTTGATTTGCTCAGGAGTTGTCTCATCAAATGTGGAAAAAAACGGAAACATATTCGATTTCTTTAAAATAATTAGTATGCTTCTGCGCTACAATTTATGTGTGAACATTTTTTTTTGGGCGGTGGGGGACTTTATTAAAACATTTAAAATTTTACTATAATTTTTTAAACAAATTCAAAATAGCCATTTTGTAAAATAGATTTTTAGGACATTTTTAGTGGTTAAAATTGTTGTTAAAGTATGGTCTTTTATTTTCTATGATTTTGTGAATAATTTTCTTTTCAATTATAACAATATTATGTATCCATATAAATCATCACTATTGATTGATTGATACTACCTAATACCTATAATATGATAATATTATTGCCTGATATTAACTTATAAAAGAGAAAAGTCCCCTTTCTCTAAAAAAAAAAAATGTTCATCTATAGGTAAACTGTAGCGTTGAGCCATACAATTATTTAAAGAATATATGTATATCAAAAATTTTGAATACACCAAAAGTTATTGCATTTGTCGAATCCTCGTTGGACATCCTGTATATTATACGAGGTATAATCTCGTATATATATATATAATTGTAAAACCACTATCTTCTTCACTTTACTGGGTAATTAAATTTAATGTTATTTTAGTTATTTTATTATAAAATAACTAATATGTCTTTTCAGCTTTCACTGGGTAGGTAGGCACAGCCCTTGTAATAAATTATTTTATTATTTTTTACAAAGAATGAAAGTATATAATAATATTCAAATGTTAACTTTTATAATAATTCCAAATATTCGTAGGTACATTATTATTTATAATAGGTAAATTAATCGTATTATTACAATAATGGTACCATCAATTGAGGTAACGTTACCGCAGCACCTGTAAGATGAAATTGAATTTTAAGGATTTTTGAAGGTCATACAAAACAGGGTACATAATATTGCATGGTTAATATACATAGTATGAATACCAGGGTACTGGGAAATGTACCTAATAATATTATCTTAAAAACGGTTCACATTATGAAAAAAAACTACAACCTACAATAAATAAAAACTTACCCAAATTGATATTTTTTTTTAGAATTATTTTATTTTGTATGATTATTATTCATGAATCACCGAATCTTGTTTTAGTTTGAATATTTTTATTTTTAAACACTATAGCCATTTTCCTTTTTTTTTTTTTTCTTATTTGAACGGACAGTGAGGGATCTGTTTTTCACAATACTTCCTCACTGCTACCATAACTATTTCGTAGTTATTTTACCTACAGAAACCAGATTTCTACCCGTGGGTAATCCGTATTCATTTTGAGTTTAAATTCCAATTAAGCTCTTCTTAATTATAATTTATGATTTTGTATATGCTTTGTTGTTTTTACCGTTTCATCCCTATAGTACTCACTGTAGGGCATTTGGTTCCCGGGATTATGTCAAAATTAACATGTGTGCCGGTTTAAAGGAGGCAATTCATTATACTCCAACAATTCACTACGCTTCTTTTTTTAAGTTATACCATTATATCGTAAACATTTTTATCTTTTTTACAAATTGGAATAAAATCTGAAATCTATGATAGTAAAATAATGTGGTAATAAGAATGCGTACCTAGTATACGTAAATGCGTTGAAATAAAAAGACGGACATACTTCGCACGATAGGTGGGCCACTTGTAGGTGAGAAGTTGGAAAGGTAATTTAGTGGGGAAATGTAATGTATATCTATACTCAACAATTAACCATTGCTAACAAAAAAACGATTCTAAGCGAAGTTCAGTTGACAGTGTTACTTTATCAAAAATATATATGTTATACCTATAATGGTAAAATAATGACATATGCATTATATATATTTTTTATTAATATTTGTTTAATATTGAACCTATTTTCCCGTTTTCCTACGTTTTTCCTAGATTTTTCCATTTATTGAGAAAGCTCCTGGGAAAATAAAAAAATAACTACATAAAATATTGTTTGGGCCAAATTTCTCTCACTTTATATCGTCTTAATAATCGATAGGCAGAAAAGTGAAGAGATACCATTAATCATTATGTGATGCGTCTGTATAGTTTATCAATACCTAGGTATACAATATTTCAATATTATAGTTTCTGATTATCAATATATAAAGGGGGAGAACTGTATAATAAAACGTTATTTACAGAAAAAACAAAATGATTATAGGAAAATAACGAGAAATAAATATTGGTACTAACGATTAAAAATTCAATGATATTGAAAGTATACCTTTTTTTAGTGTTCATGAGTTTTCACATTGATATATTTCGGGCAATATTTATCCATACCCGTAATTAATGTAGTGTAATAATGTGTGATTGTTAAAAATGATTTACCTATAATCATTAGTTATTGGGTTTTATACTGTATTATAAGACAATGAAATTATTTAAATATCCGACTCAAATACAAAGATGTAGGATCCAACACTGTGATTTTATAATTAACGAGTAGTTATAATATAATTATAAGAATACGTGTAAATAAAAAAAAAATTTTAATGAACATTGTTTTTTTTTGTCAAATTTTCTCCAAAAATATATATTATTACACTGTATTGTCTATAAATTTATCGTAAATGTATATGTATATATATATATATTATATATTATACATACACATGTTTTTACTGGTACTTTTGGTTCCATTTAACGGCTCCCTCTTAACCAAATGAGCTTAAACTCAGGAATTATAGTTTTTTTTTTATAGGCGGATCTAAGTGATGAAATTTTGGTTAAATTTCAATATGAATTTTACCATAATATTGTTGCGGGAGAAGAGTGTTGTTTTAACTTTGAACATCCCTACAGATCTTCCAAATAAGCAAAAATGGTACAATTTTTTATATGCATGATTTAAATATAAATTATTTGCCTGTTGGGGTTATAACTATCAACCATTTTTATTATAATAAAAAGGGTCTTAAGCATAAAATGAAAATATTATTTGTTCTATTATTTTTTAAATACAATTACTAAAGGTAGTCTAGTGAAAAAACAATCGGTAATTATCGGATAATCTATATGTATTTAGTACGAATTTTTAAATTCAAACATAAATAATAAGTTTACTTGAAAAAAAAAGTATAAACATTGATGTTAAGTAACAATAATATGCGTATAATAAGTGTATATGTATTTGTGTAACGGGCATAATAGTTTGGATTTATGCGTGTTGATGAATTTTCATTGAGCTAAAAAAGCATTAATAAATTGCGATTAATTAAATCATTAAAACACATATTATATTATTGACTTTTTAGTGGAAAAAAATAAATATATCATATGCCTATTTTATAATATCACGATTCACGGCCTGTCATAGATTATAGAAACAACGATGTTTTTTTTAAAACATTACCGTTGCAACAAACAAGTTTTGTTTTTTATTTAGAATAATATTATGCATGCATAGTATATGGAGCTCACACGATATTAAAATAATAAAGATTTCAAGGTAACGAGATACCGGTTACGAAACTCAAAGAAATAATATGTACCTTGTACCTATAAAAAAAAAAATCTGTAGGCCCCAAAAAGATGGAATTTCAACACGTTTATAGGTATTTTTTTTTCAGTTTTTTTTTTTTTTTTTTCGGTAACCGGACGAGGAATGTCTTTCTCTCTAACCTAACCATACCTACCTAACCTGCCTACCTACCTACTTACGGTCGACAGCGGCAGCGCGGAAAAGGGAATCAATTCCGAACATCTGAATCTTTCACCCGCTTCCCTCCCAACCCACATACGCACACACCCGAAAGAGCGACATCGTTCCCGTAGTTCCATATTATATACGAAGCATAATGCCTATACAAATTTTATTTATTTTTTTTTATATATGTATACACTTATGTACAGGGTGTAACTGGACTATTTGACATTTTCACATGCAACTACAATGTAAAAATGTCAAATAGTCCTGCTACATCCTGTATATATATATATATATGTATATGATAATATAATATATCTGTATGTATCAAGTAGACATTTATTCGCAGCACGATGATAGTAACAATAATTGTACTAGCTTCCTTCATCACCACTACCACCGGCCGCGCCAAAACCTGTTGCGACCGAGGGCGGGACAAGCCGACGCGATTCATCGCGCGCTGCTGGACGCAAAACCGTAAGCACACACGTCTAGCTCACAGCGCCGGCGTTTTAGTAACGTGTAGTTCGGGTTTACGTCGAGTTCTTATTGTGTCTGTAGACCGTGTGCTCGCGCGCGCGTATGTATGTGTGTGTATGTGTGTGTGTGTGTGTGTGAACGCTGTACGATCTCTTGTCTGGATCGGGTTTTCAGTACCTAAATAATAATAATAATAACAATATTATTTATTATCCAACTTGCGCCGGGAGTAGAAACGAACAGAAAAACAAACAAAAACACAACAACGGCATCTTGTTATAACACACGTACTTATATCAATCGTTGTTGCGGTTACAGTACCTATTGCAGGGTAGGTTTCGATATTATAATATTTTTGTACTCGTATAATTAGTAATTATTATTGGTAAACTTTTGTAATATCATTATTTGTAATCTTGTCGTGTCGTCGGAAAATATCATCGTGTATTGTGTAGTCGATATTATACTCCTATATAGCCTATAGGTACCTAACGATAAGTGTATCGTTACGCGGACACTGCATCGTAAACGCGCTTTTTTTTTTTTCAATATATGTGTGTCCAGTAGTGAGTAAACATGTAAGTATGATATTTCTTTTTAAAAAAAAAAAAAAACTACTACACACACACTCGTATTATATAAAATAATATTTTTTAAAAAAAATAACATTATTTATCGAATTTTTTTCACTACCTACGTAGTCGTATATTACACCATATATACCTCTTAAGTGGTACGTGTTGTATCATCCGGTGCGATAACTTCGTACATTTACACATAATATGACATCGTTTAAATAATATAATATATTATAATGTTCTTTATTAGGAAATATTATTATAGTAAAAAAAAAAAAGTACATGGTTTCGAATTTGTTTAAATTATATTGTCCTTCATCGGTACACGACAAAGTTAATTGAATTAACATTATGATATTAGTTGGTAGATATATATATATATATATATATTGTATATACATAATAAACTGAAGTCAATTATATAAATGTTGTAAAGTTATATACATATAGGTACCTATGCAGAATGTTTCAACTATAATACCATTGTCCCTAAAATATTATATTTAACTAGAATACACTGTAGTATTTGAAATGCAATAATTATATTATCATGAGCTGTATATTCAAATACAGAACTATATACATATATACCTAATGTATATAAATTATAATCAATTGATGTGTTTTTTAACTTAAACATAATACGTTTGCATGCAATTATTTATTTAATTTTTTAAAGAATATCTATAAACAATAACTGCAACATTGTATTTTATTCGTAAAATTAAAAGTTTATAACTCCCTTTTTATGTAATAAACTGACAAATCACTGCACGGGCTAAATATATAGGTACAGATTTCTTATTCATTCGACATTTCATTATATATCTACCTACTTCCCTAATGATTTTTCTGGAAAAAGTAAAACGATATCGTCATCTATCTATAAATTATAAGTGTATAGGTAGATAATTTATTAATTAACTAGCGGAGGAGTGTTGTATTCAACGAAAATACAAATACCGTGCATTATTAGCATGATGTACAACCATCATTTAGATGGTTATGAACATTTTAAAACCAAACGAATTTGATTAGTATAATTCAATCTATATTGACATTTTGTGAATATGGGAGGGCAAACAACTAATATGTACCAGAATATTTGAAATAATAGCAAACTAATACCACAGATTAAAATGTTCATAATTATATATTAATTATATGTATATTGTATCTATACTAATAAATACTATAGAATTTACTTACTAATTCATATGAAATATCAATCTTTGCACCATGTTGAAACTCGTATGTATTTAAACGAATAGACAAATAATCAGATGTATTGGATGTTTTAAAATATATTTAAAATAGGTAACATGATTATGTTTGTTTGGTCTGATAGGTATCTATTTTTCTCAATAATAATATATAAATTATAGGTATATAGTGTAACTTTTTATACATTTCACATTTTATCATATTTTACATTGAAATTTTAACGAACATATTATGTAATATTTAGGTAGTCATATTTTTCGTCTTTCGGATGAAAATATTAATGAATACTAGTTAATTTTTCTTTTAGAATGTGTATTCGTTTAAATTAGGTTTAAATGATTTTCGAATAATGTAAAATGGATTCAAATTCATTGTCGGTTTTCTTCAACTTGCATCATAAACGTGATAGTATGCGTTTAAAATACTATAATAAGATTACCCATGCATATATTTCTATTTTTACTATTCATTTTTCATAAAACAAATAAAAATAATCTATTTTATAACGAATAAATTCTAAACTCCTATTATATTATGTATTAGGTACCAATACAATGAAAATACATTTTTCTGTGTGTGACGTGTTATAATTGAATATTCTGTTAGTAAACTAGTCACGTAAATTTAGTAGACGAAATAAAAATTTCACTCGAGCAATAACTATTCATTTAGATTTAAGGATAACTGTTATTGGTTGATTTAATTTTTCTATCCTATTACATTTCATTTATTTTTACACTCACACTAGTCGCATTTCTTATATTAAATAATATTACTCCCGATTCCGTTAGATACTTACAAAATAATGTTAATTCAATGATTAATATTTATATTTTTCAAAATTTCAACATCTAAAAGATTTTCTTAAATTATTTTGTACTTTCTAATAATATTGCAGTAGGTACGAAATGACTAATATCGCTATTGTAGGTATTAAACAATATTGTAATTCCTCGACATTATAATCATTCTGTATAGTTAATATATTGCATTTCACTCATGGGTAGGTATTTAAATATGATTTATCAAATTATCTATTCATAGATGTATGTAAAATATCAATATTTTAAAGTTTAAACAAGTGTGAAATGAAAAAACTATATTAGTGGAATCTAAAGATTAAAAGACGATAAATATCCATCGTTAAGTATTTAAGTTTACAATTTAAAAATTTAAAAAACAATTTATTTAGTTGTTTTTTGTTTTATGAACGAATTTAAAAGGTAAAACTTCTTGAATTATATACAGCTCAAGTCGTTTTTTTTCAAGTCATTTCTATGAAAATTACCGTAATCTTATAAATAACAAATTACTAAACCTAAACATTTCCTTGTGAAAATGTATTTTAGTTATTTGTGAAAAATTTTAAAGGCGCTCATTTGACCATTTTCCAAGTACATAATAATTTTCCTTACTTAATTTTTGTTATTAAATAAGTGCCTACTCGTAATACTATTTTAGAATTAACTACTTTATTTGTAATTGCGCTTTTACTTAATGATGGATTTCAAGAATCTGTTTCGATTTATAGTAGATAAAAAGATGATGAAAAGATAATATACTTCTTATTTATAATGAGTACGATAGTGATTTTATCCACGATTGGTTCATATTTGATTATTATTTGCCTAATGATGTATAAAAAATATTAAAAAAGCAATTATTATAACATATTCCAATATATGGTTATCATAATAATTTTTTTATTTAATTGAGGAACAGTAGCTGTATGTGAATAAAATTTAAGGGGGTACTTAACTTTTGTGTAACTATTATTTATATTATATATTTTTACTTGAAGTATTAATATTTATTCAATTGCGTATCCAAATAACTTAGTTTTTTAGTTTATATCTTTCATCATACTTAAATTAATGAAAATTATTGTCAATTCATCTAATGTACAATATTTTAATTCCATATTTTTAATAAAAAACGAGGCAAATTTACGACGTACTTCACAAATGTACGTAATGAATACGGAATAACGTGCCGCTTGGTGGCAGAGACTAGTCTCGTGGAAATACGGAATCCATATAAAAAACATTATCACTGTTAACCATTATCACCCCCCCCCCCCCCACACACACACACTAAATTTTTATTTACCTTTTATCTTTCTGGGAGGGGTTCCTGAAAAATCATAAGTATTTATAAGGTATCTCTATAAATAGATGCCTCTTTTTTGGACGAAATTTTATTGAAATTATATTGGTGTTCACACAACGATGGAGACAATACAATATACATATATATTAAAAATAGTTGAAAATATTACTAAAAAAACAAATTTTTGTTTTGCTATGTTATAATTATTAGGGAGACGCCGTCTCAAAGTTTCCCTTGACACACCACCCCTGTTGAGTAAGTATTTAACGACTCAATATTCACAAAATAGTAAACAGATATTTTTAAATCAGTACCCACCTAGTATGATTGCATTTATTTTTAATTGTGAATATAGATACTTAAATTAATTTGTAGCTCTTCCATTATAATAATATACCAAAATTAGATTAAATATTACGATAAAAACTAAAAATATGTAAATATATTCACAAAAATAAGGATATATTATATCGTGTTATATGCGTATTATTTCTCGTTTTTAATAGATAAAATGGTGCATAAATTATAAATATAAACATATATTTATTATCGTAATTCGTAATATCATAGATATTTTGTAAGTTATAGATGTATCTATGTGTGATCAAAACGAACGTTGGATTAATTAGTTTTACGAATTACAATTGAGATTAAATTATTGTGTTATAATTATATTAATGCAGATTATATTTTACTTCGATGTGTCTATACTTTTCGTAAAATTAATTCAATATTCGTTTTGATCACACATGAATACATCAATACTTATAAAGTACCTATGGTATTACGATAATAAATATATTTGTGTAATTAAAATTTATACACCACTATATCTAATATAAACAATATATTATAATATTATATTCTAAATAGATATTATTTGAACAATATTGAATAAATCTGAACCCATATTATATAATGTACCTATCTATTTATTTTTTTAGTTTTCTTGTTCTAATAAACTTTTAAACACGGGTTCCATCAAAGTATAGCATAAGTACTTATGTAGATATAGATTCATTAAATCACAACCGGTTTCCATCTATCATGTAGGTTATTAAGGTCACGGACGGATAGATGCGTATAGTTGTTTGGAACATATTTATTTGTGTTAACTATCAAAGAGAGAGAGGGTTATATATATTTTATGAACTAAAATATGATAATTTTTTATAGAAAAAAATACTAATAATGTTTCGTTTTATTGATTATAATATATGTATTTATTTTATGTTTTCAATAGATCACCTCTTAAGCCTTCGAAAACTGATCAAGGACGTAATACAATGAGTACTTCCAGGAGACAAAGCAAAGAAAAAAATGTAGAATCATGTTTTTCTCATAATTTGCTAACCATATTAACAATAGCTTCTGTATTCGGTGGTGTACTTTTAGGATTTATTTTAAAAGGATCTAAAACAGAGTGAGTAATGTTGTAATATTATATAGTACATAATTTTAAATCCATTGTATAGGTAGATACATCAAATCAAAACTATTTGTGAATTTTGCATGGTCATTTATTTGGAAAATTAAACACGAAATACATGTTCAGATATGGCTCATTATTTAAATAATTAATATTGATTTTATTATAAAACTCATAAAGACATAAACTACATGTATTATTATTTATTGTATAAATCTGATTATTAAATAGTACATATATCATAACATAATAATCAAAATAACTTTACAAACGTGTCATTTGCGTAACTTGAAAGTTCTATTATACCTATGTTTGTACCTAGCATACCTATTCTTTTAAAATATCTCTTGTGGATTTTTTTAGATTGAGATTTTTAGTTTATTTAACGAGCACACTGTAGACACAATCAATTATTTGAATTTTTGTATATACAAACAAAATGCATGTAAACTAAGATAATAATTTTATAATACAGATATTTCATAAAAGTAGAAATAAATTTATAACAAAAATAATCGTTTGAGTGGTTTTAAATCGACTAGATTTTGAAATGATTTCTCAAGAAATTATAGAGTTCATAGAAAAATACAT
The DNA here is from genome assembly GCA_902439185.1 of Cinara cedri. NCBI lineage: Eukaryota > Metazoa > Arthropoda > Insecta > Hemiptera > Aphididae > Cinara > Cinara cedri. The sequence goes on from CABPRJ010000001.1 coordinate 1,258,206, forward strand.
AATAAACTTAATACAGATTAGATAAATACCATGCAAAACTTAACACAGATTAGATAAATATCATACAAAATGACAGATTTTATTATAATATTAAATTTCATTTATTATATTTGAGTGAATATATATGTTACATACTCACATTCTAAACGTTAAGAATGTACCGTATTTCGCTTTAGGACAACTATTATGTAATTATTTTTAAAAACATTTTATCCAACAATAATATTATATTAAGTAATATATGATTTAAATATTTTAAACTTAGTGGCCAACTATACTTAGTTTTATTTTTATTTAGTATACCTAATACATTATTAATATGATGTATAGGTATAATATGATATATCGCCAACGAGGTAATTTACGCAATGATAATCGTCTTAATCAAATCAATTATTCACAACTGAAATCGATCATTTTAAAATTTCAACATTTCACCAAATACTGCCTATTTGTGTAGCCTATATTATAGTACGAGTATTATGTAATTTTTAATTGAAAATATTTCTAGATGGACAAAACGCGAAATAACTTATGTTCAATTTCCTGGGGATATTTTCTTACGCATGTTGAAAATGTTAATCGTTCCGTTATTGGTATCATCAATCATATCAGCTATTGGATCGCTGGATTTGTCTCTATCTAAGAAAATTGGCTTCCAATCGATTGCCTATTATGCAGCCACCACGTCTATGGCGGTTTTACAGGGCATATTCTGGGTGATGTTAATACACCCGGGAAAAATTATGAGAGACGATGAAAAAATGGCAAGCGTACATCAAGAAACTAGACCAATCACGACTGTCGATACAATATTAGACTTAATAAGGTTGGTTAATAATATTCAATAATGACATATCTACCTAATCATAAGGGACGTCCATAAAGTTTAAATAATTTTACAACTTTAAATTGGGTTTGAAAATTTTAAATTTGCATGGTTTGTATACAAATGTAAATACACAAGTCCATACTAAATGCAATACATAATTTATAATTAGGTAGATTTATTTCTGGTTGTACATTTACCTGGTAAATATATTTAAAAAATGTACAAAGTTAAACTGTCTATATGTTTAATTATTTATTGTGAAGCATATAGACAATTGTTACTTATCATTGAACACAAAGTAAAGATATGAAATTAGATACATATTATGCATATTCAATATACATAGGTACAAGTACATATACTTAAAAACAATAGGTAATAGGAACTAGGAAGTGATACTCTTTATTTACCTTCTAATTTCTATTTATGTTTATGAAATAAAGTTATATATTTTCTCTGATTCACATTAATGTGTATAAGTACTGACATAATAAACTAATAAAATATTGTACAAATAATAATATCAATCAACTATTTTATAGAAATATATTTCCAGCCAATCTGGTTGAAGCAACTATATCCACCGTAAGTATAAATTTTAAAATATTTATATGATAACCAATTTATTATCATTCATTTTATTTTACAATTTATAGTATAGAACAGTGCTTATCAAGCCAAATGTAAACACCACTGCCATAAACTCGACGGGTAAAAAACTAATTTTAATTTTGATCTCTGTTTATTTTATATTAATTATTTACCCCTTTAATATAATTTGAGTACTGTTTGGTTATAGTACATTCTGATCTAACGTTATGGAAAATAGAATCAGAGATGGTTGAAGGCTCAAACGTCCTTGGGTTAGTCGCATTTTCGGTGGCTTTTGGTATATGCATTGGAAAATTGGGACCCGTTGGAAAACCACTATTGGCGTTTTTCGACAGTTTAGGCGAAGCCGTTATGTTAATGACTAACTGGGTGATATGGTAAATATAAAGATAGTTTAAAATGCGTAAAATAAATTAAATATAAACTTCAAAATCATTAATTTTAATTTCAGGTTGTCGCCAATGGGTGTATTATTTTTAGTTGCATCTAAAGTATTAGAATTGGACGATTTCGGTGTAATTGTTGGTAGATTGGGAATGTACTTTATAACAGTAGTTTTTGGATTATTTGTACACGGATTTGTTCTGCTACCCCTTATGTACAGTGTATTCACACGTCAACTTCCCTTCAAATTTACATTGAACATGGGTCAAGCTATAATAACAGCATTTGGAACAGCTTCCAGGTAAATATACTATAATAACACAATCTCAGTTTCTAACACAAGATACCTTCTAAATATATCACATTTTATAGTATACACCCACTACTTAATTAAAGTTGTTTAACGATCAATTTGGATGATAATATGTATTTTTAGTTCTGCATCTTTACCAATTTCAATGGCCTGTCTTGAAGAAAACAATAAAATAGATGTAAGAGTTTCACGATTTGTAATGCCTATTGGAGCGACAATTAATATGGATGGAACAGCTCTGTATGAAGCTGTGGCCGCTATTTTCATAGCACAACTGAAAGGAATAGAATTAAGTTTTGGACAAATCGCTGCTGTAAGGTGTGTATCCATTCATAGGTTTGGAAAATCAATATTGCTCATTTATTTACAAACTATAATATTCAAATACTAAAAGTAATAATAATTAAATTCGAACGTAATACACTCGTGGTAACTTAACCGTTTTATCGGTTTATTAAAGGTAGGGATAGGGAATCTATCAGTATCGGGTGAAATACTGTCAGTGTACCAAAATATATACATATATATTTTAAATTAAGTGTCTAAAATAATACCTACAACTTAATACTAAAAACTAGAACATAGAAATTTAAAATCTATTATTATAACAGCATAATATTACCATTGATATATGTAGGTGTATAGTTTCATTTTAACTTTTTCTGTTTTAGTGTGACTGCTACTATGGCTTCAATAGGAGCCGCTGGAATACCCCAAGCAGGTTTAGTTACAATGGTTATGGTGTTGGACACACTTGGGCTACCGGCTGACGACGTGTCATTGATTATTGCTGTAGATTGGTTACTGTAAGTTACCTATTTTACAATAAATAGAATAATTACTGTCCTAATGTCCTAATGATTAATATAGCATGGCAGAAAATCACAGCTAGAGTGTTATTATAATAATACTTATTTCAGAAAATTAAAATGCATAGTTATCTTTGGTATATTTTTGCAACCTTGTATGTGTTTTTGGTGAATACTACTAAAATTAATAATTTGTGCATTAGGTAATATTTTATAAAAAGGATTCGAGATTTTTTGTTTAAATCCCACATTAAAATATATATTTAAATTTTTATATGTATAATATATATATTTTATATGCTACTCCCAATATTTAAAGAATTATGTGATAATGCACACAATTTTAAGAACAATTTGTAATAATAATTTTGTTTAAGTTTTTTAAAAGTATTGTGTACAATGTGTATATTAACACTCTTAATTATTCATATATCACCTTACATTTTTCTTTTTTAGGGACCGGTTCCGAACAACTGTTAATGTACTTGGAGATGCTTATGGGGCTGGAATAGTAGCAAAATTGGCAGAAAATGACTTGGAGTTAATGTCCAATGAATCAGCAGTGGAAAGTGGAAAAGTCCCTGATGATGAGTGGCATACAACATCGATGTAGAAACAATAACAGTTTATTTTGTTTTTAAAATGTAACTATACATTTTAAATTTCGTTCTATCCTAGAACATATTTTTAACTTAATTTTAATAAGAGTGTACCGCCATTTTATTATTAACCCAATATTATAAATTATTATACTGATATTAATGAAATCCAATCAAATTAGTTTTAGATTTAATTATTACATATTTATGTTGATCATTGTAATGCATTATATTATAATATAGTAAATATATAAATTTATTATTATTAGGACATTTTCACAATACACACTTTTACTATGATTCAAAAAATTATTGTAAATACTCAAATGAAATTAAACTTACTTTTGTAATAAGTGCCTACATCTAATCTAAGACTTCAGAATTTTTCGAATTAAGTTAAAATTTATTATTTAAAGCCCAAATATATTCTGCCTTGTCACTTGTATTGTCACTCATTTTTTTTTTTTTTTTACAAAAAAATAATGTACCTATTTGTGTTTAAATATTCATACTTAATACTGTTATAAATTTAATGTTATAGAGTACATATTATACATTTATACCTAATAAATCTTTGCACCAAAAAGACTCATTCATCTCTTATTATACATAATATATGTATTCATTACTCTTATTAACAAAATTTATGTTTACATATTTGATATTGGATTTCTATCATTATTTATTATATAATATACATATGCATAGCTAATATTATTCAACAATAATACATTTATTATTTTAGAATGTAACATATCATTTTTATTTTTAATCATAAATTATAATAATTTATTAAGAAAACATATTTTAATTTTAGTTTATGTAGGTACAATGATAAATTACAATACTTAATTTTAGAAACATTATTTTATGTTTCCCTCCATACTCTAAACTATTCCAACTTTATTTTTGTTAGATTTTACTCCATTTAATTAGGTAGGTATGCAATTAAAAATAATAATGTACCTATGATATTGTTTTTGTACACTTAGGTGATTAATTTATTATTTTTAACAGATCATCTAATAGTATAGGTATCTATATTCCACGTTTTTATTATATATTATTATATATTTTATTTTTTATATATTATAAATTACAGTTATATATAAATCATAATATAATGCTGATTGACTAATGGATCTTAATCAAACATAATAAGAATGTTAAGTATTTTAGATCATTAATTTACTAACAAATTACAATTATAGTCTATTATAGTTTTATATAATTTACATGTCATTGTTAGTTTAATGTAAATTGTATAATTGATCAATTTGTGAACCTAAATTAGACAGAGTATCTCTACACTTATGTGTTCAAGTTAATAATTAAAATAAATACACTTTAATAATAATATTATAACAAATAATTATTTTATTTTCATCAAATTAAGTTATATATTGATTAATTTTAGAATAATACATTTGTGCAATTAAAGTAGATTCTCGTTTTATAAAGAAATGGTTTAAAATAAGGTTTTTAAACCTTATAGTTAAATTGTATTTATATTTTGGTTATATCAAGTTCCATTTGAGAATAATTATTATTGTGTGCACTAGAACTGCAGTATAAAGATTAAGTGAAAATTTATAAATAATGAGTTTTACTGTGGAAAACAGAAATTTGTAAACATTTTAGCTCTTCACGATTATTTTTACAGATTTAAAATAAAAAAACTAAATTGAAAATAATGAAGCCATTAATGATTTCTTACAACTTTCTTGATACTTACTAGCTAAAATTTTCTTTCAGACAATATGCTAGTCTTGAAATTCAGAGCAAGACCTCTAGTAGAAAACAAAAATTGTAAAAATTTATTTTGTCTACTTTCAAAGCTATGCCTAAGGCACCTCTTGAATATTTATCTTTTGTCCCATTTTCGTCATTCCACTCATTAACTTAAACAAAGATGAGAAATCTCTGCTATACTCATTTTCTATTCTATTTTTCTGTCTACAGTTCAACATTCAGAACCACACAATATTTAAGTCTCACCACATTCTTGTACAATTTTCCTTTATGTCTCATTGGAATTCTCGTGTAATATAAAATACCCAATTTTTCCCTCCATTTTCCAGAAATGCACTTAATTCTATTTTTTATATCCTCATGAAAGCCATTGTATTTTTGTACAAAAGATTCTAAGTACTTAAAACTCAACCTTACCTATAACTGCTTATTTTCTATAGCTGTCTTGAACTGTTTATCTCACCACATACTCTGTTTTATTTCTACTTATCCTTAGTCCCTATTCTTTAAGCTCTACTTCCCATTTTTCAAGTCTATTATTTTAGATTTTCTCTTATCAAAGCTATATCATCTACAAACACCATGGTACCTTCCCTCACTTGTTGTCCCTGTACACATTTAAGATTCAAGTTTTATTCAAAACTCTTCATTATACTGTTTGACACAATTTTACATCAGCTGTCAACTTAGTGCAACCACATTTTACACCTCACATGACAGATACCATGAAAGATGACAGAGATACCATGGGAGTATTCTGATCCCTTCCCATAGGAATAATTGCGTTGTAAATTATAAGGTAAATTCCTCCACCCAACAGAAACAATATCATGTATTTATTGAAAGCACCCATCTGGGATTTCCATCAGGAGGAGTTTGGCGCCCCAAATTCGGGCAGATGTTAAATCCGTAGCATCACTTGCCAACCTGAAGTAACATAAAAAAAAAAATTATAATAATAGTGAAAAAACCACACTTCATAATAAAACCAATATATTCCTAGTTACACTCAGAATTTAAATTAATAAAATCATTAATATTAATATTAGAAGATTAAAATAGCCAATTCTGTTTGGTACATTTAGTCGAAACCTTAAGTATGTAAGTATTTGTGTGTATAATTTATTTATTTGCTAACTGTCCCATCCGGAGTTACCTGTGCCAATTTTTTGTTATTTGTTTTACCCCCATTTTTATTTAGTTTTGATCATGAATCCGTGTCAGTATTAAATAAAAACAATTAATTTAGATAGAAAGCAGTAATAGCTTTAAAAAATAGTATTAAATATTTTACGTTACAAAACTGTTCAAGCGAAGCCGGATAATGGGCAAAAGCCTAATTAAAATATGTACACAGAACACATAATTTAAAATTATTAATTCAATAAGGATTGTGTTAGATTAAAAATTAAAAAAGCTGTCCTAGGATTAGTGATGTAATAAGATACTTTAAATTAGTATCTAGATACAGATACAAGTATTTTGAGATTTTTTCCAAAGGTACATTTAAGAACACAAATAATTGTTATCATAAATATTTAATTCATTAAAAATATAGAATTACAAAATTATAACAAAACAAGTAGTAATAGGTACAAAATGTATACTATAAACATTTTCATCTAAATTTTTATGTCAGTTTTCAAACATAATTTTATCCCTATAAAGTTATAAGTTATAATACATTCATTGGGAGTTATACTAAATAACAAATGTTATATAATAATATTACAATATTGGTTAATTATTAGTAAATATAAAATAAATAATGGGTATTATCCGCTTGTTAATAGACAATAGTCATACACTCATACATAATATTAAAGAAATCAGAAAATAATACATATCACAATAAAATTTTTTCGTAAGCATGGTTTATCGTTACTTACAGATATACATTAAATTACCTATAACAGTGGCTGCACCCGTCCCCGTTATTCTAGGACGTCTTTTATTATTTTAAATTTTGATTTCTAATGTTTTTCAGTTAAAAATATTCGTATAGACTTGAAATTTTAACAGAAAATCATATTTGCTTTTTCTTGAAGTAATAACATTTTCAAAATATTTGAACTTTTTTAGAGCTGTTTATAGACATATTAATATGTGAGGTTTTTATGTAATTTTTATTTGGTAGATACTCTATAGATAAAATTGTTGGACTGAACAGAAATTGAAAATTTGACAGGAAATTCATTATAAATTGTACTTAGTGGATGAAAAAGTATGGAATTAAAAAGTGTGTATCAGCTATATTATTTTATTTATTTGTATTATTTTTTAATTTAACATTTTTTTGCATTTTTAATAATTTTTATTGGAGAAAAAAACAAATAAATATATTAATTTATTCTTCTGAGAAAATCTAAAATACCTAACGTCTTTAAGGTAGGTACAATTTTAATTTAGAACCCAGTCTTCAACAAAAAAAAAAAAATGGGCCATGTCCTTATATGAAAATACATAGAGGAAAATGTAAATTGAGATTAATTTGTAATTGGTTATTTTTTCATTGATGTGCTGATAAATAATTCCTTCCCCCATTATTCCGAGGGGAGGGGATTTATAATTAAACATATTTACCAGTTGTCCACTTAAGATCAAAGTTCTATGAAAAAGAGTAAAATTGTAATTTTTGGCTTATACTTAGACAATTTTTAAATTTAAAAAATCGTAAAAAATCATTATCATAGAACTAGTAACCAACTACAAATAAGTATCAGAGTAAGTATTTTTTTTCGTTATGATAACTCTTTCTTTTGAAATCAATAAAATAACAGAATATGCTCATTGCTTATATTTTTTGAAGAATTTTTGATTTTGTTTTCCTGCAATTATCTTTTGAAATTATAAAGATACCAATACATTGTACATAACTATTATTGTGGTACTGTGTGTTTCCTTGAAATATTTACTTCTAATATTTTTTTCAAAATATTAACCTTTATAGAATTAATACAAATCAATTTTCAAATTTGTAAAATAAAAAAAAAGTACAAATCGCATTTTTATTTTATTTATTTTATAACAGACAAAAAAATGTTAAAAAAAATTAAATGCTATTTTAATTTTTAATTATAATTTAAATTTGTATGTATTTTTAATATTGATATCTTTGACGATATCAAACAATCAAATAAATAACCACAAGTTATGTAATTTGATAAATTAATTAATTTGGATGCATTTACATGTAATAGAAATTGCCTCTGTTCTTCATCTTATATTATTTTTTGATTAAATTCTTCCATAAGTTTTATTCCTTTTTCTACTTAATCATTTACAACCTACTTTTAATTTATTTATTATTTCCTCGCCATTTTTTAAATTAATTGAACTTTTCCCAACAAATTAATTGACAGGTTTTTGTCACTTTGTAAAGTGAGCCTCATATTTGGACCAGATATTCCATTGTTTAAAAAATTATAAACTCAACGGCATATTTTGGTTAAAACTAATTTTTTAAATACCTTATAATTAGAGGGTGGATTTGTATGCATTTGCATATTTATTCTAGTAGATCAAATAATATGCAAAGTGAGCAACCCTTACTTTGCACTCATATTAAAAAAAGCAACAGGTGATACATTTAAAAGACACTACATAATAATTAAATTGCAGCACCCCCTATAAATCAAGTTTGTACTGAGGAGCAGTTCTTACCAATTACAATTATAACTACTTACATAAAATAACACGTTGTGATAATTGATATTAGAATATTAAAAATATAGCATACAATATTAAAACTAGAAAAAAGGTTAAAATAAAGAATGAAAACTATAGCATAAGTAAATAAGTAGTATTTAAAGTAACTAATATAAACTAATAATACTAAATAAATTAAGATTCTCAACATAACTTTTGAAAGACTTCAAATTACGAAAATGATTTATATTAATTTTTAATTTTCGGCATAGTTTTAGACTATTATATAAAACAATCATCTGGCCAAAAACTTTATTACAAAGTAGTTCACTTAAGTGAAGAGATAATGCCATTCTTGGTCCATTAACCGTTGAATAAACTACTTATATTTTACGGGTGTGAAATAGCAATACAACTCCAACAATAGTTTGATAAAAACGATTATATAAGACAACCGTAATTAAACGTAGTATATTCCCCTAGATGGAGAATGATGGCTCACATTTTCTACTAATGTAATAATTTAAATGACAGACATGGATGTACGTTATGTAAGCTACACGAAGGAGTTCACCGGCGCTAGTATATGAATACCATTATAAATTATCTAATATTTCTATAAAAGCCTATTATATAGCCTAATATATAGCCTATTATATAGCCTATTATATAGCCTAATATTATAGCCTATTCTAGCTAGTAGCTCTAACTTATTTAGCGGCTAATATTATTTGATTATTTCTGATTTCAAACGGCCACAGAAATATATTGTATAAATATTTGTTATAGTTTTATAAAAATTCCCTTCGCAACATAATTGGACACCAAGTTTAACAGGTATAACGTGTTCACGGCAGATAATTGATCGGTTTTTCAAAAATTCGATTTCAGAATTCGCGTTCCAAAAGGAATCCACGGTTTAAACTATTATAAAATTAAATCTTATATTTCGAACCACTCGGCAAATGAAACTTTATAGGTAATTCTAATTTTTTTTTCATCTTATTACTAAGAGTTGACTTATAATATTTTATAATTGTTGACGACACGATATTGACTGTCTAATAATAATAATAATTTAATTGATAATTCTTGTGATTTCTGTCAGCTTTTCTCACTACCGTACCGGCAAGGTTCAACAATTTTTAAAATGAAGCGATGTGTAATTATATTTTTGTATAGTAACTCCTAATTTGCATATAGTTATGCTATCATTGTCAGAAATTAATGAGTTATTACTATTGTACATATCGACATTTTTTAAAAGTTTTCGAAGTTTTGAATTTTCGTTTTTTAAATGATGTACAATATTTCTTTTAAGAATATTATAATTTGATTTTTACAAATGTCAGCGACACACATATGTGAACTAGATATATTATCAAATTACAATTCTGAATATTGAGAACGAACATACAGAGCTATTTCTTTTAATTTCTTATTAAAACTCCTTATAATTTATTTTTTTAACGGAGATATTACTTTTTTGAAAAATCAATTTGCCTTTACTAGGTGTCTTTACAAAACTTTAAATAAAAAATAATTTTTGTACGATTTTCAATTGACGAAGACGATTTAACTAGTGGAACGTAGTAGTGGCCTTACTAGGTCGAGCCTTGTTTACGACTTGTCGACAACGAAGACACAGAGTGTGCGGCTTGTTATGCGTTTACTAAAAACTATTATATAGGTAGTCGTAACCCCTATCGTTCTGCCTATAGTCGTAGTATATAGGCAGAAGTAAATAATTAAAAAGACTCCGAATACTGTTGGTTAAGTAGTCGTAGTCTTTAGGTAGACATCAAAAGTTATAACTAATCGACATTAACCGAAACGTATAAATGAAATAATTTATTGTTTAACCATTAACCTTAAAATTACTAAATTTCAAATGAACTAAACTCTAAATAAAATAAAGTAAACTTAAACTTGCTGAGTACTCTATTTGTTTAAAAACAAATGTTCTAATAATAAAAACAAGAAAATGACATGGAAAAAACGTTGCAACGTCGGTGACGTCTACACGTAAACTGAAGTCTAAAAATAATAGGGAATTAATGACAATGTATTCTTATTATCAGCGTTCATAACATTATGTCGTGCTACAGTGGACTCTCGGTATGTACTAAAATTCCACGAACAGCATAAGCTAGTAGTGCTCTCGAGCAGCGATAAAATAGCAAACCCGTATCAACGTGCGTGAAATGTACTGGGCAAGCAAACGAGCGCAACCGTTATCGTAATAATTACCGGAGATAAAAAAAAAACAACTACATAATTTCTTCGTTTGTCCTAAAAATAAAAATAAATACAAGCACCTAGACCTAAGAAAATAATCTGCAGAGATCTGTCACATAATCCTTTAAACGTTAATATTCCAATTTGTTAACTGCAATATAACCCTAATTTACAAAATCAAATTAACGTGTCCTAAAAAAGACTTCGTAAAAGTCAATTACCGTACTCTGAGCAACTTCTTGAATAGGGAAAAGGAACAACAATATTTGCTAAACCCCAGATTAAAAATATCAAATACGCATGGTGCGTATAATATATTAATTTACACCACCTCATGCGTACTCAAGGTAGGTGATTTGGGTGATATTATCACCCCCAAATAAGTCTATAACCAAGATATTTTTCTCTTTTTTGCACTCACTTGTTCCAAAAAATATAAAATGTAAAATACTAATTATCAATACAGTGAAACCTCTATATTATACTAGATACTCTTGGTCAGTGGTCATTGAGATTTTATCCGCTTTTCTGAGGTATCTACTATCCACTATTCAGAGAAAGAAAGTATCTCGTTATTTAATGTTCCGTATTTAAAGATTTTCCTAGGGGTAAGTAGTGAATATATCTCCCTCCCAAAAAAAAGGCCACTATTTAGAAGTCCGCTATTTGAGGTCTGTTTTCTGGGGAACTGTCAATTTTCCTGAGGTGGTACTTTAGGAAGGTCGTTTTTTGATTTTCCAAACAGTTTTAAAAATAATTGAAAAAAAAAACAGGAAAATTTACGAAAATAATGAGATTTTCAATTTTCTTTTTTTGTTGTAATTCAGTTAAAATTTTCACAAAGACTTGAAATTATGACACAAACGTAATATTTACCTTTTATAGATGTAAAATGTTGAGCTTTTATAGATATTTTAATTTTGCTTGTTTTTATGTAATATTTATTGAGTAAGTTAAATCATATAAATGTTGGCCCAAACAGAAATTCTTGAAAATTTAACAAGAGGTTCATTATAAATCGTATTTTGAGATCACAAAGAATTTAATATCAAATTTCGACAAAAATCGTAAACATTACGACTTTTCCAAACATACATAATCGAGCTCTGTTAAGAATCGTATTTCGTTAGCAATACTCAATCGTTACGTCAAATCACTAATGTCATTAGGGTTTTAGCTTTGGTAATTTATGTCCCTTCAAAATACTATGAACTGTAATTCATACATCATATACCTCCCCCCTCAATTTTTTTTTTAATAGCTACCTATTATTTATACGAATACCCATTTTTCAAATTTGAATTTCATTACTTTTTAGTCAGAGAAATAAAAATGTCTTGGTAGCAAGTTAATAAATCAAAATAAAAAATTTGAACTATAGGTAAATTTCCTTATAAAAAACGAAACCTAACCAAACCACTTAAATAGAAAAAAAGTCCTTCTACTTGTTCTTAGAGTAGTTTAACTAAACTTATAATAATAATATTACTATAATACTTCAATGTTCAAATTAAATAATAAAATCAATAAATTTAAAATTGTTTTTTTTTTTTTGTCTTGGCCTTTATTACACATTTATATACACATTATACAATCTATACAACAAAATATTAATTCAAAATTCAATATCTCTCTCCTCGATAAAATCTTAAATACGCCACTTTTTACCACAAAAGCTATATTATAATATTATTTTCTTTGTGTTTTTCTTTTTTTTCCGTCGGTAAATAACTTTTCTACTAAAAATCTAACCTAACGATCATCAATTTTGGAGGTGACGGTTTCTGGTAGATAATGTTATCTAGTTGATGTAATGAAGTCATTTTTTGAATTACTTTTAATAGTCTTAATAACGGGGAAAGTCCGATAAAAAAAACCCCGGGAAAACTGTAGTATCTACATAAATAACGGTATCTGTTATATTCGATTTTGGTTTTTTTTGTCATAATTCACCGATTATTTATATAGGTACGCCATCTTATAATAGTTCTTTCTAGACAAGGTACGATTTTCAAAATATTTAAATAATTATTTTTAGGTATTTGAAATTTTGGAATTTTTTATTAGTATTGTATTTAGTTTTGTGTGACTAAAATTGTTTTGGCCCAGCGAAAATGCTCGAAAAATAATAACAGAAAAAAACATCAAGCCCGTTTTTTTTTTTTTTTTTACAAAGTTCAAATTTTGATAAAAATCCAAAAATATGTACCGTCACATACATTGCGCTTAAAACAAATAGTTGAGATACATTGAATTTTCTGAAAAATTAGTTTGGGTACTCCGTCACCATGTGTGCCACCCCAATTCGAGCATTGAATTCGCCACAATAGGTATTACAGCGCCGCAACGTCCGTCAACACACGGTCGGTAGAAACACATTCGACCGACCGCTTTGCGACAGCCGATGCAAACACACACACACACACACACACACACACACACACACACACATACATACACACACTGCTCCGTCGCTATAAATCGTTATAATTTAATACTACATACAGGGTGTATAATATAGGTACATATACACGTATACCTATATATTAATATAGATACATTATATTATAGCGACGTCGTCGTCGTTGCATTTGTAAAAGTGTACACCGGGAGCGGTCGCGTACGGTGTACGCGATTCCCGGAAGGGTCACAATATAATATTATTTTATTTCGTTTCATTCTGCGTGCAACGCACGTGTCCGACAATATTGTAACAACGCATTAGATGTTTAGTTACTGACCGTGGCGGTGAACGCGCAATGGTTTCACTGTAATATTATTGTGTGCGCTCATTTTCCCTTTCCCTTTTTTTTTTTTTTTTCTGTCTGTTCGGAAGAAAACTACCTATCGCTCTGTACATCGACTTTGAATTTGGGGGCGATTTCTGTCATAAGAAATTTTGTCTATATTAGTCGGTGCGTCGGTGAGGTTGTTTTGGATTTTCCGCGTATTATATACAAATATATGATTCGCGTAAATGAGTAATGGAAAACCGGTTACAAATATTCTGTTAAAAATAACCTCAGAGAACTGAAACTTTCGCCGAGCTGGTAGTTATGTATCGGCACTTTCTATGGATAACCTATTCAGTCGAGGTTTTAAAACGTTACAGCGTTTTGTGAGTCGCTAATATATGAAATCTATGTGAAGTTTTTCTAGTCTTTATTTCGTTTTCTGACGATAAAATTGTTTTGACCAATCGACAATTCTCAAGAAATGAATACGAGGTTTATCATAAGTAAAGTTGTACTTGGCGATAAACAGTGCTTGAGCTGGAAAAAAATACCTAGTAGAGGTGCCTGCTTTAGCTACTTTTAAAAAAGTAGCCTCTCTAGAATTTTGATATCTCTCACGTTATCGCGGGTACTTTAGTACATTACCCACATCTCTTTTTACGGTCTCCTAAGAAGCATTAATATAAAATCATAACAAAACAGAATAATATAATAATTGTTTAGGTATAACGAGACATTTTTTTTTTTTAAAAACCAACATTAAAATATACAAAACAATTACAAACTTATTCTAATATAAATTAATCATTTTTCATTTTTAAACATCTTCATTTAAAAAATTCCATAAATGAGAATATTGATTCACTAGATAATACGAGATAATAGCATATTATTCATTGATAAATAATGATACTATATTAGGTCAGTGGTTACTGATTACTTGAATTTATAGATAATGAATTGTTATCTTCAGTGGTTAATTATCAGTTATCATGTATCAGATATGAGATATCAATAGTTTTTAATTTGAGTGTTTTGTATGCGTTTCCCTTTAAAAAAGAATTAGGGTTACGCTAGAATAGATACAAATCTGTTGAGGTACTCAGTCCCCCCAGGTCTCTCCCTAATCAAGCACTGAGTATAAGTAAGTATTCTGTGAAAATGTCAATTTTCTACGAATATTTTTAATCGTATTACAACAACAAAATAAAATTATGAAAATAATTTCTGTAAGCTTTTCCGTTTTTCCTCAAGTGTTATAAAAACTTTCGTGAAAATTAAAAAATAACTAGATCAAAAATGCTACCACTAAATGAACTTTAAAGCATCCACTACATCCAAAATGAAACAAAGTGTCTTTTTAATTTGAAACAGGATTTTTGGTAGACAAATTCTTTATAGGTAGAAAAGATGAAAAATAATTTTAAAAAAAACCTCATAGTATAATCAATACAATCCTCGTCTGCTCAGAATCTAAAAAGTCAAACGCAATGTAGTAATTTTTTTTTATAAGCATTTAAAATTAAAATTGTACTTAACGACTTTTTTAAAAATTTAGAGGGATAAAATCAAAGATGTGGAAAAATTGATCTCCAGTAAACTTCACGAACAAATTCAAATGTGTTAGCAGAATTATTTTCACTTCATTAAACTAATCGGTACGTTGCAATAAAAACACATCTAAATTCCTATATTGCGCGAGTGTTGGGAAATTATCGAAAATCACCGCTACCGATCCCATAAAAAAAAATTAATTTATAGTGCATGGGTTTTGTAGCACTAAAAAGAACTGAAACTTAGTACTTACGTTAACTTCCAATATTTTGTCCATTATTTGTTTTTACGTAAAAATTCAACTATTACCTAGCCAGAAAAAAAAAACAAAAACTACATGATAAAATAAACACAGGACCACAGGATTGAATTTGATAATTGATTTAATTCGTAATTTGTGACAATAACAAAACGAAAAGTATAGTAAAATAATCGGTCATTATTGATTTAAATATGTAAAAACAAAGCCGGAAACATTTCGGTACGCGCACGAGCCTAATCTCATAACAAAATAGGTACTTACGTATCGCTTTTTGCAGTGGCGTAAATTGAGTGGTGCAAATGTAGCAGTTGCACCAAATGTGGTGATGCGAGTTTATATTTTTTCATCACCAGAAAATCATAAAAATGTGTGTACCTATATTTTCTATTTTCAAAAGTTTATATTTTTAGTATCTATCTATAATTTTTCTTTAAATGTTATAATAATAAAGGTTTTACTATTAAAATAATTCAATACTTATAATATATTAATTTCATAAAAACAAATTTGGTACCTACAGAAAAACAAACTGTTTATTTACAAAGGAAGTTGGAATATTGGTGGGTTAAAAATTAAAAGATTTCTCTGCATCACCAAAAATTTAGACGAATTTACGCCACTGGCTTTTTGCATGACAAAATTCCATGAACGCTCCAATTTCAAATTTGTTTCGATAACTACGTATCTTTTTGTTCCTTGAAAATCTTGTTTACTTTAATAAGTGATAAATAACAAATCACGAACATATATCTATATCTCTATTATTATTTAAATTCTCATGTTTCTGTAGTGTATTTTCTTTTTCAAATATAGAATAATTAACCACGAATTGACAGAGTATTATTATTACTATAATAAACGATTTCTGTATATCTTGTCATGACTAAGTCAATAATATCTATGTATACCTATCGGTTATCAGATTTTGGTATACCCACCAAAAACTTGTATATATTATCTATTTTACTAGTATATTAACCCTTTCACTATACAGAACACAATAACCACTATCCACAATAGGTATGTAAATTTAACTCGACCACAGTGAGAAACCGAGCAAGTAGATATATAGTCCAACTAAATATGCATTTTCCCTATTCTTTAATTGCATCGCAGCATTTTATTTTATTTTATGTATACAGTATTTAGTAATGTGCCTAAGTAGATAGATAAGGTACCTATGTAGGTAGATAAGTAAACAGTAAACACAAATTATTATGTAAATATTTTTAACACGGTTAATCGAAATTACAAGTACCTATATTGTATTCGTATTTAATATACTCCCTAATTGTGTAGGTAGGTTTCATATAATAAATAAATAAAATACTTAATCAAATTTTTGACCATCTTCGAGAAGCTAAAATTATTTTATTCGCATTAAATCAAATAAAACTAATAAACTAGAATATTCCAAATAGGTAACTATAAAACATTTTTAAAAAGCTAGAGTTTACGTTTACCACATTTTACAAGACAAAATATTATATTCGGTATTTTTTTTATTTGAATTAGGTACAACAAAAAAAATAAAATTGAAAATAACAGAAACCGTTATCGTGTACATTTTATCGGGTTATCCGGTTTTTCCTCATTATTAAACAAAACTAATTAATAATATAAAGATATAAAACACTACAATAACGATGTTATCTATGAATTAATTTATAAAAAATGTATATTTTTACACAATCATATCTTTTTTCAATTTGAAATGTAATTACTATAGTTTATTATCAATAAACAGTACACTTAAATATAAGTATTAACATGATAAAGAAGACCGAATTCAAATAAATTATACAAAAAATAGGTAGGCACCTAACTTAACCTAGGTATAGGGGACCTAATAATAGGTTATCTACAATGGTTTGGTATCTTAGATACCTTATATATGTTATTTTAGATGCGTCTGATTTTTTAGAATTTACAAAATGATATTAATTATTATTACTATATATATTACGATAGTAATTATTATCTAAAGAATTGATCATTCAAGCGTGAAATAAATAAGTGATGGTATTTGTTAATCGTAATTTACGTAATCATAAATTTTATTATTCATAAAATAATATTTATTTTAATTAACGGGGCGAATATTCATGTTGAGTACACTTTTCTTGTGAGTTGTAGGAATTACTTCATCGTGTTAATAGTTTTTAAGGTTTTCCAAAAATTGGTTCTAACGTTGTTTTTTTTTGAAAACTCTTGACTAGGCAAATACTCCAATTTTTCGATAGTATTTTAAAAGATACGGAATTTTTATCTTGTGGTATTTTATTGGAAACATTAATTGATATTTTCAGCCGTTTACTTGCTAGGTCTTTTTTTTCCAGGTTACCATGACAACAGTGGAAAAAATACGACTTATAATACCTTGCTTAGAATCGTTTTTTTTCGTTTGCGTTATTGCATAACGCAATGATTTATCGTTGCATAGAGTAAACAAATTAATATTAATAAATTACCCTGCATATCATCCTACCCTTCCGACAACCCACCTACATCATCTGTGAACCACAAATAGTGAATAAATAATGTAAAACGAATCATTCGTTTGAATGGACCGAGAAGACGAGATATTTACTATTATTATTGTGAACGCGATCGCTATGGGTTGATTGGAAAAAAAAAAAAATCTAAAATTCATCCAACCTTTTTTTTTTTTCTCTCGGCAGCAAAACGTTTGAACCATGAGAAAAAAAACGAGCGAGGTTCGCGAGGGCACGAGACCCACGTAGTACCTAGTGCGTAACACCGTACTCGAGCGCACGGCGCGGCCGTACATTGAATCAGTTCACAGTTGTATGGATTACGTATTTACGTCCCGTACGCGCGCTCGACGGTGTTCAACAACGACCAACGGCTCCCACTTTTTCCGTAGTCCCGCTCGTCGACAAATCGCTGTTCCTTCCCGCGCGCACATACGCACCGACAAGCTTGGCCACGCGCACGCACGCACGCACGCACTTTTGCACGCACGCACTACCGCACGCACGCACGCACGTAAACGCCGTGCATACCACGGTTCGCGACCAGCCGCCGGGCGGCAGCGGCAGGCCTCCGCGTCCGCCGCCGGCCATCGTCGTCGTCGTCGTCGGCGTTGTTTTGGTGTATACAGTTCGTCCCTCCCGCTCGCCCCCACCGCACACCCATTACACGACACAGCGCGACTATCACCGCCACCGCATTCGTCGTCCACCGTCGACAACGTTTCCACTGCCGCTGCATTGTGTGTTTGTTATTATTATTATTGTTATTATTACATTAATTATACTATTATCGCGTACGAATGTACGCTTTCCGATTCCGTCGCACAATCGTGTCGTCATCATACCTGTCCGTACTGCCGTTCGCAAAAATGGTTTCTATTATTTTCGTACAATTTCGCGGATACCATAATACGTAATATTATTACACAGTTGGTCGTCCGCGTCCGATTTGCGTTGCTCCCTCGGTGCTGCTCTCCGTGTCGTCGCCTGTCCCACGTCCGGTATACACACCGCATAACGCATTCTTCCGGCGGTCCGTCGACTACGGGGATTGTGTTTTTCGCGCCATCGACCAGTGTTTTTTTTTTCCGTTTCGGCCGTTCGTCGGTTTCGGTTAACCTAGAGTGTCACCACCGTCTTCGTTAACAAAAAAAAAAACTCGTGCACACAAAATAGGTAAACCTTGGCCGCTTTATACACATTGACTGTACCATAACGTCGACGTTGGAGGTCTTTGTGCGTGCTTATCGATTATGGCGGCAGCTGCCGTGGCCGCCGCCACTGCCGCCACTGCCGCTGTCATTTGCCAGGACAATATCAGTACACGAATGAACGACTGGTAACCGCCATTTTCCGGCCTATACCTTCTCTTACGGGTAAGCCGAACAATATTTATTATGCTTGTAGCCATGTGCTGCCAGTTCTAACGGTATCTAACGGTAGAGCACTTAGTGAAACTCAGCGCAGTTGCCTTAGTAGATTGAAGGGAATTAATTCTTGTTTAAAATTAGTAGTCATAGTTTACTGGGAGTCTTTCAAAACCATATATTTTCCATTCAGTCAACAGTTTGTGTTTTTCATTGTTTTTTTGTTTTAACACACTCAACTCAATTTAATACTACCCAATTTTTATTGTTAGAACTGAAAATTATAGGTAATGTTATTTCGGGCAATTGTATGATATTGCCAGAGGTATTGATGTGTGCGAAATTGAACGAGAACCTATTTTGGAAAGCATGCGGTTATGTCAGCCACCAGGTTATACAAACTTAAATAAAACATGTTTAGTGACTATACTTTGCCCCACAAGAGAGCATTACCCTCGATTACGAAAATTGGTCTTCTCTATGCATACCTAACGTCGTATGTGGCGAAATTTGAATGCACGGAGGAGATATGATGGCCTGGTCAGTTTGACGAATGATGCGCATGCTCTCTCGTAGGACAGAGTATAGGTACCTAAATATTTTAATGGGTAAATTGATAGAGAGATAACCATTTAAGTAATTTATATCTAATGGTATTCTGTAGATACAAGTAGAGGAATTTGTTAACTCATTTAAATGGATATCTGACACATTCGTATGCATCAATGAGTATTATGCCATTTATGAGAATTGATAATTTTTATTTCTTTATTTTAAAAATAAAATTAATTTTTTAAATATTGTACAATCAATACTTACCTATATTTATTTTAATTTTGTTTCTAGACGTAAAGAGATATTTTCATGTTTAACAAAAAAGGCCAAATCAAACATCTCAAATGCCATATGAGCCACTTGTTTTGCTACGTAGACTTGCGCCTGAAGAAGTGGATAAATTGATCAGACAGAATCCGCTTCCGATCAATCCATCTCAGTAAGTACAGAATTTAAACATTTACAAACAATAGAGTATCTAGTGTATTTATCAATTATTTAATGTAGAAAATTGTATTTTAATAGAAATGCACAAATCAATGACAACCAAGAAGAAGAAAAGGACGTAGTGTCAAATAATAGTATTTTACCCACAAAAAATCAAAAGAAATTCTCTCGTTCTTCGCCTAAATTACGAGTTCTATCAACAAATTTGAATAGTTCAAGTCGTGACGTTAAATTTGTCGATGAACTACAACGAGGAAAACCTTTAAAGAAACAAAATCATGAAATTAGTCTAAAGAATCATAATGAAATAACATATACTGATAAAACAAATGTTGCATGTAAAGATATTTTCAATAAAGAATTATTTGTAGTTATTGAGAACGGTATTAATGAAGTGATCAGAGATATGGTTAATAGTACTGCTCAACATCCAAAATTACGAAAACGTACAAATTCAACAATCAACAACAGGAATAGTACGAGTAATAATTCTGCATCTTCAACTCGAGACCGAAATATTGTCAAAGAACGACGTACCCATGAGTCTATTATGAGAACAACGACTAAAACGTCATTGTCAACAGTTACTCCTGTTATAGAGGTAATAATTAATGCTTTTACTCATACTAATGTAAATAAGTAATTAATTTGTCTTGTCTTTTGGGATAATTCAAATATTTGTAAGGATACCATCTTTTTGTTTTTGGAAATCTTAATCTAATGTTTTAATAATCCATAAATGTTTATTTCTGATAAGTTGATAATATTATGAGATTATCTCTTGAGGAAAATAGGAACGATTCTAGTTGAACAACCTAGCAAAATTTTTAATTTTTTTTCTCAAAATCTGTGTTTTCAAATGTATAATAAGAATGTAAAAAAAGTCTTGATTTTGGTGAAAACTTTGAAATGTGTGATTTTAATGATTATTCAATTGGTATAATCAAAAATTATATATCATATTTACTTTTTATAATGTTATTGCACATAAACTTTAGAAAAAAGCATTTTCAAAATGAATCCAAAAATGTGTACGAAAATTTACATTTTTAATTTTTTTTTCTCAAAAAAAAATACCTTTGTGCGTAATCATCTCAAGTAGTTGGTCACAGGGTAAACAAGTTTAAGGTATGTGAGCAAAGTCACTCACTTGCTCGAACTGTTTTAAATGAAATTATCTCCCAATTCTATGTGCGAAACTGTACGCAGTAGCCAAGTAAGTGATGAAAAATCAAACTTTTTGATGTTCTTCATTGATAACTTCCAAACAAAGTTCGGTTGACTTATTTATATTCTTATTATAAGATCGAAAACATACATTATGAAAGAAAAAAAAAATTGTTAGGTTTGCTAAACTAGAATTATGAAGTTGATACCTATTTTATTTAGATTTACAAAGGATTTACCTACAAAGAATTTTAAATAAAAACTTTTAAATTACTTTAATTATACAGGTTAAAAGAATATGCTATAATTTGCTATCTCGGTTTAACCAATGATCAGCATAACAAAATTGTGTTCCTTGGATCATAAATTGCTGGTATTTAGGTTGAAATTAAAGTTTTAAACACAAACAAATCTAAAGAAGATAATGTTTCTGAAAGTTGGTTGTAAATTTTTAATTAAAGTTAAAGTCTTATATTTATTATATTTATTTTAAAATCTTGACTATATATAACTATATTTTTTTTGTATACAATTTTATTAGGCAAAAGCTATGTACAGCTCTATATAATATTCTTATTCAGAGTGTTTTAACTCTAATATTTCAATCCAAATGCCACAATTTATGTTTTCTGTAATGTATGTTACTATGTTGTCTGTTAATCAGGTAAAAATAGCACATGTTGGTATAGCGACCTCTTTATAACAAATTTAATTTTTTGGAACTTACTGTAACATTTTTCAAAAATAAATACAAATTTATTTTAAGTGAGTATTCTTTTAATGTTATTATCAACACAAGGACCACTTTTGCTTGGTTATCAGCTGTAAATTCCATTTGTAGACTTGTTATAATCATTATGTACATACTATGAATATTATACTCAGCATACTCGTATTATTCTTTTGGACTTATTTCCACTGATCTTGCTTAGTTGGACTACTAGTAGTATCAGTTTTTTTATTTTCTACTATTTTATAGTTCTGCTGTACAAGATCAATAAAAAGTTTTATAATAAGAAGTTCCCCCCTTTTTTTTTTTTTTAAATACATTTTCCATATCAATTTTTAAATTGTATAACTAACAATACTAGACTATACATTAAATTGTATAAATTAATTAACACGACTTGTTATCACATTATCAGTGATTATCAGTTTACTATCTACATAATAATTGTAGTTTAGTACATAACCTAGGCCTATCGAAAACGTGTTTATCAAGAATGCTATCGCTAACGGTATCATTATGAAACGCACTCGTTTATAAACTAAAATTAATCTTTCGATTATGTGTAACCACAGTTACCCATAAACAGAGTTTATCGGTTTTTGGTGAAACGGAACCTAAATATATACAATATTTTATATTTCTTTTATTTTTATTTATGAATTAATGATTTACATATTAGTTGAAATATTTTAAAACGTAATAACAGTTCAAAACTAAAATACTACAAAAAAAATCAATATACACTTACAAAGGTGATCAATACAGGAGGATTTTCTTAAGTTATTATATAATATTGAAAATTTGAAAACAAATGTAAATATATATAATTAATTAGTTAAGATTATAATACTTCAGCCAGTACTTAAATAAAACTGTACAGTTAAAACAAATTGGTTTATCTCTATTATTATTATACTGTTGATCAATTTAAGATGATGTTACTCTATTGAAGAGGTTGCTGCATTGCATAAAGGAAATTTTCATCAAATTATCAATTCAAAAATATTCAAATAATGAAGTATTTTTTGATATAAATTAAAATGATTACTAAAAAACCTTTTATGTGGGACAACTTAAATTTTTCTGTATTTATAGTAGTTACAAAAATATCACAACCCATTTGAAAGAATATCCATTCCGTGTTATCTTGACATCTTGGTTTATTTTTTGTTAATAAAATTAAAGTTTATACTTACATTTTTTTTTTTTTAGTTTTTCAACTATTAAAAATCAGGTAATTCTATAAAAAAAGTAAAAGACCACAGGTAAAATTATTTTTAAAGTGTTTTGAAATGTAAAGTTTTGGTAAATCTACAATAAATATAGATAGAGTTATATTGTCAGGCATTAAACAGTTTTTATATTTTAATTAGGGCTTTATTACGTCCTGTTACGATTAAAAAAATGAAATGAAATACTCAAATATTTCTAATGAATAATACATTTTACCCACAAACTAGTAATTAATATATTTTTTTTTAATTTAGGTAATTAAAAAAAAGACAAAAGAAATTACATTAACTAATCAGCATCATAAAACTGCAGATGAATTTAATAAGCAAACTAAATATAACAAGGTTCAGCGTGATGACTTCTTTGGAATTAATTTGCGTACAAGAACTATATCTACAACAATACCACCTTTGAACCATTCTATTGGTTCTACAACTGTACAACCAAACCGTCCTAGATCGCGGCGAGGTAGACCACCACGTCAAAAAAACATCAATGTTGAAGCAAATGTGCCAAAGTCACCTGTACCTGCTAGTTTGGACCGATTACAGCGAAAGCGGTCTGTAAATCAATGTAATGGTAACTCAAATGTACAAAAAAACCAAAATAAAAATGTCACTGTTATTAATATCGATGCGGATTGTAGAAATTCATTATTATCAGGAGATGAAAAAAATGAAGATTGTGTTATTGTAGATGTAGTGTGTAAAAAGAAAATCAATTCCCGTAAAAGAAAACAATCTGATATTGGAGAAGCTGTGGCTAGAAAACGTATTTGCAATAATCAAAAAGGTTCATTAGTGAAAGAAAAAAATCTTATAGAGAAGTCATTACCAAAGAAACCAGCACTGGTTGTTAAAACAGTCAACTATGGTTTCTTATCTGGTTATGATTTTATTAAACCATATCGACAGCATACTGGTTCAAACCCATTTCCTTCTACACTTTATGGTCGTACAAATTGGCCAATCAGTTGGGAATATTCAGCATCCTCACTCACAAGCCATGTTCAGAAAAAAGTTTCTAAAGATATATTACGTAAAATAAGATTAATTTGCAATAATGGAACTATTACAAAACCTTTGAATGCAATATCAGCACCAAAAAAAAAATCAACATTAAAAAAAAATCAACCTTCAGTTGTACAAATACGTGATAGTTCTAGTAAATTAACAAAGTTAGCTTCTATTGTAAAACGACAAAAAGGTAGGCCTCCTGGAAGAAAAAATAAACTTATACAATCAGTTAAATCTAGTTGTCCACGCAAATCACCTAGGCAACATGCATCTACTTTGGCAGCTATTATGTCTACTAAGACTTCAAATTCTGATAAATTGGTAAATCAGCCAGATAATTTGATGGATTTTGATGTTGATTGTAACATAAATTCTTTAGATAACGAAGGTCCATGTATATTGACAATGGCTGTACCAAATCTTGAACATAATATGTCTTCAGAGTGTGACAGACATCATGGACAATTAGATGATAAACCTGGTAACATTAAAAGTCGTCGCCGTCGCCGTTGTCGTTCAATCACTCCATCTCCTCCAAAACTATGTGCACAAATTCCTTTAACACAACGTGCTCCTGTAAATACATTGGATCATGAAGTAGTAAAATTACGTACAAAACATGTGGATGTAGTTAAAAGACGAGCACGAGATGAGAGACTACGTACAGCATTTGTGTATCAACAATTACAGAAAATACAAGAAATAGCTGAAGAAAATCGATGTGAACTACTTAAGAATGTACTGCCAAATCTTAATGAAAAAGAGCTTGGATATCAATTTTCAAGTAGTTCTGTATTATTACAAACTGGTAGTAGTCAAGATCAAGTTTGGTCTACTCAAATGGATAATGATTTAGATTTAGAGGAACCGAATAATATGTCTTTACAAATAATGTATGAACAAACTGGAGATAAAAGGTTTTTGTGTACTGATTTAACAAATGAAACTCTCCAAATATATTATCAACAACGCGAATTAGCTTTGGCTGAACGTCTAACGAACAATTATAATAGTGAAACTGTGTCTTCTGATTTAGGCATCGACACAATAAATGCATCAAATAAGCGAAAGAAAAAAAGACCGAATATGACTGGTTGGCCTAAAGAAAAACGTCGGAAAGTTGTATCTAATAATACTACATCTGTTATCTCATCGGAACCATTAAATGGGAACAATGATGTAGGAAGAAATAATATTGCCAAACGCCGAAAAGCAGCAGAAAAACAAAAACTTAGACGTCAGCGTTTAAAGTTAGAACAGCAACATTTAGTCAAAAACAAGCTCAAGATTAAAGAATCAACAAAAATTATACCTAAAAGACGTCCTGGACGCCCTAAGAGTCTTAAGAAAAAAAATAAACCTGAAACATACCAGCGTTCACCTAGTCTTAGTAGTAACTCTACAGTATCTAGTACAATTTCTAGCAAATGTACTATAAAAGAGAAAAAACTAAGGAAACAAAAACAGAAACGTTTGCATATAGAAAATAAGAAAGTAACAGAAGTTGTCCCAACTGGTGAACCAAATAGAGTTGTAAAACGTAGCTGTGGAAGACCTAGAGGCAGTGGTTGGCGACAAAGATTGAAATTAGAGCTGTTACAACGTCATCGAAATCAAACTTCATTATCATCTGTACAACAAAAAGAAAATGTTCAAGAACAAATCAGCACAGGTAAATTAAAATGTGTTATATCAACACGTAATAACCGTATGAAATTATTATCCACCTCCGGAAGTAGTACTTCTGCTACATCAAGTCAAAAGAAAACTATTGGAAACAAATCCAAGAAACCAACAGACTCATACAATGTATCATCTTCATGTTTAGTGCCACTACCAGTGACAGAAGTAATTGGAAAAGCTACTCGGACGACAGCAAAAAGAAAAAGATTAGTTGGGAGTTGGGAAGTTGGAAGGCCCAAAAGATATACTACAAATCATGGTAGGAATTCTAATTGTGTTGAAGAAGACTGTTGTTTTGTTGGATCACAACCATTTGAACAACATTGTCCTGGTGTTGGAGGCTTAAGTCATAATACTGTACTTGAAAATCGACATGATCATCAGAAAGAAAACAGTAATACGGTTGGTAGTTTATAGTACATATATTACAGAAATAATTATTAAATTTATTTTTATATGAATAGTATTTTTTTTGTTAATAATTATTCTATATGTGTATAATTATGTGTGTATGTGTATTATTCAAATTATTTATTTTTATTAATATAAACACACGGAATATAAATTATTTGTACAAATTAGAAAAATCATATTAATATTTAAGAAAACTGTAAACAAATAAATTACAATTAGTATAAAGTTAATTATTATTACAATTTCTATCAGCATTTTTTAATACTGTATAAGTAATTAACAAAAACCTAGTCGAATAATAATTATTTTTTTTTATTTTTCATTAGACTTTTTTAAAAATAATTATCAATAAAATGTATCATTTCCGCATTATTATTATTACAAATATATTGTTAAATAATCTAAAAAAGACTGTTTCGGTTCCTATATGTAAGAAATTATTATTATTTTGGCTTTTGAATTATTTTATAGTATAATCATTCCTGTATAACAAGCTCTTATTTTTTTAATTAAATTCAAATTATTTACAAATAATACATATTATATATTCTAAAAGTTAAGGAGAAGGTTTTATTTTTTTATAATTTGTACTTGCCTATAATGTATGTTTATTGGTTGAATCTATTTATATTAATTTTGTATGTGTATATTATGGCAAAAGTTAAAGATATGGTGTAATGATACATCTCTTCCTATCTAAATGTAGAGTACTAATCAAAACATTTAACTACATTATTTTATTTTTTTACTAGTGTATTATATTGTATTATTTTTGGTCCTATATGGAGCAGTAAAACAAATTTTGAATTTGTATAGGGTCAATAAAATAAAAATATTTACTTGGAGTGACTAATTTTATTAGTTTTATATTAACTAGGTACCTTCTGTGGCAGATTATTTAACAATTATATTTTTGTTTCTTTATTATTATTATTATTATTGCATTATATAAAATGCATTTAAACATCATTGTTACTCTCAACTTGAGATTTTAAAATGTATCTACTTATAATAAGGTCACAGACACATAAAAACAGTAAATGATATAGGTACCTATACTAGAAGAAAACACAGTAAAGTACCTTTAATATTTTGTAATAACTGTTTATGTATATATAAAAAAAAAAAATAGTATATTTATTTGGGGGTATAAAATATTGTCTCTATGTACCTATTTTTCCACAAACCCTAGATCGCCTAGATTAACCAGCTAACTAAGCATTATTTATTTATTGATCTGTACAGTAATAAATTTCATTATTATAATTATTAGTACAAATGCATAGTCATTAGATCTATCATGTAATATACAAAATAAAATAAATTAATAATTTAAAGTTTACAAAGGGAATTAATTTTACATACAGAGAAAAAAGATATTAATTAACACTGTACAAAATAACAATAGTTTACTTATTGATTTTATAACATCATCATTATAAAAGAATAACTCAGCACTAAAAGAATTACCTACCGATTAACATAATAATTATTGCAAAAGATAAATAGAGAGTAATTTGTTTTTAATTTGAGTATAAAGAATGAATGAAAGACATTAAATGTATCTTTATTATGAGTATTACTATTGTTTATTTTAAATTTTCTTCCTAGATAGGTGGAAAATCTTAATAATTTAAATAAAATTATTAAGTAACAGAATAAATTGTCCACCTATATTAGAAAAAATTAATTTTATATTCCCAATAAATAGGAAAACTGGAAAAATAGGTAAAATATTAAACAAATATTATTAAAAAAATGTTTCATGCATATGTATTATAATATGATATATTGTTTACAAAGCAACACTGTCAACTAAGCTCTCCATTCAGAATCTTTTCTCAAAGTTTTTCCTTAGTAATGGTTAATCGTTGTTTACATATACATTATTAAATTGTCATCTACATCCTAACTTCCCACCTACAAAAGTGGCTGCACTCATCCCCATTATCCTAGGACAGTGTTTTTTTTATGATTATTATATGGTCAATGAATTTAAATTTAGAGTCAAAAAGAACCCCTAAACCATTAATTACTGCAGAGACACATTGAATCTGAAGGTTTGATAAATTATAGTTGAATTCAATATTGTTGTTTTATGTGAAAAAGTGATTACTGAGCATTTATATATGTTAAATTATATACCATTATTTGAATACCAATTACTGAGGTTAATTAAATTATATTGTAAATTTGATCAATAGATAATGGAATTAACTGTTTTAAAAACTGTTGCATTATGCAGCTAGTGTTAAAATATTTGAATATTTTATTATCAATGATATTATATCATTAGTCAACATTAAACATAAGAGAGGTGATAAATGTTCTCCTTGTGGTACCTCTGATGATACAAGAATAGGGTAAGAGAAAAAATAATTATATTTTAATAATATTGTATTAAATGTGAGGAGAACTATGAAAGAAGAGGATTATTAATACGATAGTTATGAAGTCTTCACCAAAATACCATAATCCTCAGACGGCCTAATACCTTTCGAAAATGTAGAAAACGAAAGTGTACAAATTAAAAAATAATGAAATAGCGAAACCGTAAATTTGTCAGTTTTCATTTTACGTTTTTCTGGGTGTTTCCTAATTATTTATAAGACTACTGAGAAAATCAAAAAAACGCTTTTTTTGGTTACCAACTAGATAAATAATGCAACAAAATATGTCTCTTATTATTTTTCTGTTGGAGTAATATTTTTTGTAGAAACATAAGTTAAATATATTAAAATAATGAATCCGGTTTTTCAATTGTGTTTTCAATATTAAAAAATGACTTTAATGTATCAATAAGATAAATTTCCTTTCAGGAAAGGTGCTATACGTGAAAATTGAATCAAGATTTCTGGTAGAAATTGTATACATAGTGTATAAAAATATTCTGAATCTGAAAATTGACACAATTAATGTAATAGTTTTTACATTTTGTATATGGTTTTATAAAAATTAATTATAATTGATAATTTTACTACTACAATTCTAGTTAACAAAAATTAAACATTTTAAATTCTAGTCAGCAAATTTAAATGAGTCATGTTTTTTTTTTAAGATCTCTGCACAAGACAAATTACTAAATATGGTTATTATATAGCTTGAATATGTTTTAGATGAATATGCAATTAAAAAAGCATGAAAAATGAAAATGAGTGGAGACTAGAAGCTTATAGTTTTACAAAAATGTTTATTTTATTTTTTTATCTGTGAACAACTTTTCTACCAGAAGATTTGCTCAGATTTCTAAGTGTAGCACTTTTTCTGAAAGGAAAATGGTGTGCAAGGTACGTTAAGGAAAGCATTTTTTTTAACTTTCTCAAGAGTTTCTAGCAAATGTGAAAAACCGGGATAAAATATGGGGAATTGGGTAAACTGTAGGAAAACTGGGGAAATCGGTACAACATTAAACAAATATTATTAAAGAAAGTATATAAAGCCTATTTAATTATTTTACTATAAAATGACATATATATATATTATTGACAAAATATCACTATCAACTGAACTCCGCTCAAAATCAATTTTTCGTAAGCAATGGTTGGTTTATTATTGCTTACAGGTTTACATTAAATTATCGATAATTATCTATAACAGTGGCTGCACCCAACCTCATTATCCTAGGACGTCTTTTTAATATTTGAGTTTCACGTGTCAGGACAAGTGAGCTGCTATCAGTAATCAATGTGTGTACCTGGATTGTGCACTGACAAACATGTTCGTTCATGATGCATGTTTGTTTGCGAGAAACCGTCCCTTTTGTTGTTTTAATTTAGAAGTGAAACGTCAATACCGTATTGAAACTAATTACACACTGAGCTATTCAAACGCCACTATTTTAAAACACAAACTCACTTCACTTACACATTAGGCGCTTTTCTCAAAGACAAAATTCGCGCCAATACTTTGTATTTTAGTCTTGTTGTCACTGTACATCGTACATCATGAACTATATGAACTATCATGTACTATATTAAGTATAGTACTTCGCGTTGCAATCCACGGTTATTTCGTTTATTGTTTTAAAATATGGAAAGTTTAAACGATATAGAAGCCGCATGAGTTATGTTCGCACTATACGAGAAACATGAAAAAAAAACAAAAATAAAAACATGTGAAATAGTGACATTGGGTCCATCCGCTTAATCTAAAATGAAAATAGTTCTTCATTCGACACCTCAAGAATAAACTCTTCAGTATCAAACATTTTTATAATATAAATTAATACAATTTGTAGTAATTTTGTACGGATATTCTACAAGGTTAAAGGCAGTAGCGGATTTTCATTATTTTTCTGAGAAAGGTCCTGAACAATTATATGTATTTAAAAGGTATCTATTAATAGATGCCTCTTTTTTGGACGATATTTTATTGAAATTATATCTATGTCTGGAGGGGGGTTCAAACCCTCTGGACCCTCCATAAATCCACCACTGGTACGAAGGCACAAATTATAAACGAAAATAAAACGCGGTGCGATTGCGGCGTCCAAATCGCTCGTGTGTTATCAAAAACGAAAATACATTAAAAATACATTGAAAAATTATAGTTTGATAACAGTTAAGAAACGTTCGGTGCGTTCGAATAAGTAATATGTACCTATTTTTAATAATAATGATTTGTATACATATTATATACTTTTTTTTTAATACAACATATTTTCAAAAAATATTAAGAAACATGTCTATTGGTCGTGCCCGGTGCTACCAGGTGGCGATGTGCGCCGCTGAACAAAAATTGGTCCCGAAAGCGGTGTGGTCTCTTTTGAAACAGCGTATAATGATTACTGATTATTAAAATATAATATTTTACGTTTTGAAACAAACTCTCAGAAATTATCTGCTAGAATTTAATCTAATATTAATTCATGTGTATATTTTGCATAAATAACTTGCTATAGACTTTCTAATCTGTCGTGTCTGACCAAATCGGAGAATTGAGTCTACTGATAAAATAATAATTGTCAAGGAAAACGGTGATAGTTTTAGAACATTGGTTGAATATTATGTTCTTTATAGCTTTGTTTGTTATTAATAAAAAATAATATATTAAATATTAATATTTATAATAAAATTATTAAATATTAATATATATAATAAAATACGTGTATTATATTTTTTATAAATTATTAGGTTAGTACACAAAAATGTATAATAGAAACACTGTATTTCTGTTATACATTTCTGTGTTGGAAAATTATATTTGATCCTATATTATATCGATGATATAAGTCGCAGTTCCGCGTTTGGTATGGACCTGCCTTTTAAAAGAATAAAATAAAAATCTTTATTAGTTGCTTTGACGTCATCGCTCATAGGGTAGTCCGACCCCCACCATATAGTTCAGTTTTTGTCATGCGCGTAGGATACTATAGAATACAAATCGATTTACGTGGCTCCTCCATCATCAGATTCAGTATTTCTTCTCCCGCAACTCACGTCATGTGATTGCGGTTGTTAGTTTTTGTATAGATTCTGTAAGATTATTAGCAATTATGTTAATTAACAATTAGTTTCGGTACGCAGTCACGTAGTTCATTGCATTGTATTAAAAAGTAAAAATCCATATTTTGACTGACCATCATCCGGTCAGTCATCATCATTCGGACCATATACGTTCATTAGTACTACAATCACTCGACTACCAACCGAACGACGGGACGTTAACGAAAACTTAAGTGAAGAGTAGTGAAAACATTGAAGAAGATTGAACAGTAATCAACTTCATTATGACTTCAACAACCGAACAAAGGTAACAGTGGCGTATTTATAGGGAGATATTAAGGAGATATATTTCACCCTTTGGCCTTTTTTATATATTTATTATAAACACTATTTTTAAATTTAAATTTCTATAACTTTGTTAGAAAAATTAATAATTTAATGTGTTAATAGATATCTATAATTAATATATTGAAAAAACCTGAACGTTTTCTTACCTATACCTACAGATGGTTCGTTGATTTCAATAATAATTTTAGGGCAGATTGAATTATAAATTACTGACAAAAATATATTAATTATTAAAAAGTGATCCTCTTTCAATTTCCTTCATGGACACCCACTCTTCTAACTTATTCTTTGTAGGTACTTCTACATAGTAGCCTATTATTTTAATTTTCTTTGTCTTCCATCACTACATATAGCATATAAACTTATTATTTTAAATTTTCCTATTTTTTGTTTTACTACAGTACGTTATAATGTAATGATGGACAAAAAGCTGTAGTCATCCCGTTTATCATTATATTATTCTGGAATCGTGAGACGATAGATGGATATTAATTTTCCTATTTTTTTGTGTATTTTATTAATAAATCTTTACCCTACATCCTTATTCTGTAATTTTGGAATTTGTTTTATTATTTATAATATTTTTAATATTTAACTCTATCAATTATGTCTTATTGCATTATTTTCTTATTTGTAATTTCGAATTCGTCATAGTTACGTGTTCTAAATTGTTTATCAGACTAAATATTGAATAATGTTAAAGTATTTACGGTGATGTATACATTTTTCAAAATTCAGTAATTTTTACTATTTTCGTTAAAATGTTATCTTAAAATGATTATAAAAAAAATTACTACATTACTTTCAACCTATATTTTTTTTATCACTAAGTTAAATTTATCCTCAACCTCGTATTAAATTGTTAAGCATTTCTGTTTGGATAAAAAATTGTAGAGAGACTCGAAAATCAAAAATTGATATTTTCAATGAACCAACTTTACACAAATTGCTTCAAAAAAGCTTTCTTATTGGTTTTTTATTGTACAATTTCTGATAAAAAAAGTTGTTCAAAGACATTTAAAAAAAAACACATCATAATAAACGCAATAAATTTCTTAATACACTCAGAAACTAAAACTAGAAGATTTCGAATAGCTATAATCTACACATATTTTAAAACTCATCAAAATGTTTTGAACAATTCACTAGATATGTTAAAAAGGGGCGCCAGGGACACTGCCACGCCCCGGGATGAACGCTAATATCGACCGCTGCGTACTGTCGAAGTTTTGTGGTCGTAGTCATGACGATGCTTAAAGCATATTATTAAAATGGCAACATAGTAATGCAAATTACGATTTAATATTTGATTACCATCAAAGATAATTTTAATTTGCAACCATAGATATAACTATATAAGTAATGTAGTAGATACTGTATTTTATGTTGTGTGCGCATAACATTACAGTACTCATACTGATAGAATCAAACACCATAATAATCTTGGAACTATGGAACTGTAGAATTATTCTACAGTTCCAGGTGCTTTTGAAATTATTTTTTTCTGGGCTATAACCTATAACATAAAATAGTTGTCCTAGGATAATGAGGACGGATACAGCCACTATTGTAGATGAGAAATTGGGAAGGTAGTATAGATGGAAAATTGCAGTGCCGTAGCCAGGGGGGAGGATTCCGGGCTCAAGCCCTCCCCCCCCCGAAATGTCAGACAACAAAAATTTAATTAATTTAATTGAAAATACAATTTTATATGCGTGATGCCGTGATAACTTGCTGCCCCAAAAACTACAAAGTATAAGAAATGAAAAAATATTCACTGAGATTTTTTATCGAGCTAGTAAAATTGAAGAAAAAGTAGGCTTATTTCTGACTATATCAAGAATAGTGGGTACTCAAAGACATCGTTCAAACAATAAAATAAACAATAATGACTGTATTTCTTATTTAAGACAATCAATTTTTTTCCCATATTTAAATGATATGTTGGTATTATTTCATTATCTTGTGTATTGCCATTAATATAGACAATTCTTCATTTAATGATTTAAAGTCAGTAATTAATTTTTACAAAGAAGATTTAGAAACTCATAACACTAATGTTGATTTTTATATGATATTACTGGAAAATGAATATAAATTGTGGTAACAAAAATGGTCCAACATGGGACTAAAAATGGTTTCAAAAAGTTCTTTAGATGTTCTATTAAAATAATCTGAAAAATTATTTTCAAATATTCATGTTTTGTCTCAACAACATCAGTTGAAAGAAGTTTCTCTACACTAAAAAGAATAAAAACCTATTTAAGGAACTCAACAAGGGAAACGAGGCTAAATGGTCTAGTATTTATGAATATTCACCAGGGAAATAATAATTGACCCTGAAACAATAATTAATATGTTCACCTTACAAAAAGGAAGACGCTTTGACTTTATGTTGTAATAATGAAATCTATTTTCTTTATCTATTAATTACATGATCTTGATTTGATAATATGTATAATTATAAGAATTATATTGTCAATAATACAGTACAAACTTAGTTTGTTGTCCTTATTGGCCATCAAAAATTAAGCCCCCCTCCTCCCCGAAAATAAATCCTGGCTACGGAACTGGGAAATTTAATATATATCTGTAAGCACTGATAAACCATTGCTAACAATAATACGATTCTGAGTGAAGTTCGGTTGATAGTGTTGCTTTGTCAACATATACCCCTAACCTTCCCCCTGCGCATACCACTGGTTATTAGATTTACTGTTTTTTCTAAAATTAAAACCAATATACATATCGTATAATATTTTTAATTCAGGTGACACTCTATTTTAAGCGTCACCCAAAGCAATTCCAAAGTGTACAAATATTCACATTCTTACAGTTTTTCTGATCTTCCATCACAAGCTATGTCTGACAATGTTAAACGATGCATCAACAATATCGAAAAACCCATCAATGATTCTAGGATCTATCGCGGTTTGGTATTGAAAAATGGACTTACAACGTTGCTTATCAGCGATCTAGACACCGAACAATCAGTTGCATCTCTTGTAGTCGCAGTTGGTACGTTTTTAGTATTAATATTTATTTATTTATGTATACGGGCGTAAGTCCTTAAAAATTATAAAATACCTAAATTGTATTCCATTTAATTTTTTTTTATTTAATAAAAACTCAATTTATTGCATTAGGAATTTGTATAATTACTTTACACTTAATTTTTAATTTTAAGAAGTATCTAACAATATGTACTATTAATACGAATTTAAAAATTTAATAGATAGATATTCATTTAGCATTTAAACAATTATAATAATATGTATGCTTTTTTTTTAATAATTATGTTGTTTGTTATGTAAAAACTATTTACTTGAATTTTTTTCTGGTTATCAGGAAGCCTAAGTGAACCAAAATATTTGCCAGGTTTAGCTCATTTTTGTGAACACTTATTGTCTATGGGTACCAAAAAGTATCCAGAAGAAAATGAGTTTACACGATTTTTAGATCAAAATAATGGAACATACAATGCATATACAAGTACTGATCATACAAACCACTTCTTTTCTATTAATACAGAATCACTTAAACCATCATTGGACAGGTAAATATAAAATATAATATATTTAGTTTATGCTTACCAACATTTTGTATTATAATAAATATTTATACCTTAAAATATGTGTTATAGATTTGCTCAATTTTTCATTGAACCTTTGTTTACAATGGATGCAATTAAAAGAGAAATTAATGTTATTAATTCTGAACACGAAAATAATATTGCTAATGATAGATGGCGTTTAGCACAGTTAGAAAGCAATTCTGCCGATCCAAATCATTCTTTTTATCAGTTTGCAACAGGCAAGCTTTAATTAAATTATTCTAAAACATGTGGTGTTTTTTTAAAAAAATTAACTGTTTAAAAATAGTGTGTTAAATTTTAATGTGTAAAACATAATAATAATAACAATTAATTTAAATAATGAATTATTGTGGATATTTTAATATATTTTTAATTTAATCTATACCTATTATTAAAATAAAAAAAAAATAAAAATTATGAAATTATTTGAATAATGTTATAGTTATTATATTTAATTAAAATTTCAATAGAAACTAATAATTAATGTTACTTATTTAAAATTTAATTTTTTAATTATTTTCTCAGTGTTCAAACATTTATCTTGAACATTATGTGTTTGTGTATTATTAGGTACAAAACGAAAATTGTGGGATATTCCAAATTCAAAACTTGTAAATATTCGTGAAGAAATGTTGAATTTCCATTCAAAATGGTATTCTTCACATTTAATGTATTTAACTGTACTTGGAAAAGGTATTTATAACAAAAAAAAAAAAAAATGTTTTTGATAAAAACGTTAATAAGTTTTTTAAATGTTTAGAGGATTTGAATACTTTGGAAGAATTGGTTGTATCTTTATTTGGAAATATTAAAGAAAAAAATGTGGATAAACCATATTGGCCTGACCCAATATATAAAGAAAAACAGTTGGCCACAAAGACAATCGTAGTTCCAGTATCATATATAAGAGGATTATATGTTAGTTTTCTTATTCCAGATCAGACCAAATTTTATGAAAGCAAAGTAAACACAATCAAATTTGTTTTTTTTTTTTAATCCATCTTGAATTTAATACAAATTGTATTAATTAGCCGGGCGCTTATTTGAGTGCTTTATTTGAGCACAAAGGTCGGTCAAGTATTTCTACAGTTTTAAAAGAGAGAGGGTGGTCTACTGATTTTGCAGCTGGTATGAAATCTTTAGCTAGGGGCATTGAGCTTTTTGATATTGATGTAGATTTGACTGAAGAAGGAATTGATCATGTTGATGACATTATTAAATTAATCTTCCAAGTAATATATTATTTATTTTATAATATTTAATCAAAATAATTAACCTATTTTATTTATTTAAAGTTTGTAAATATGTTAAAACGAGAAGGACCTCAAAAATTGTATTATGAGGAAAATAAAAATATTAGTACAATGCATTTCCAATTTAAAGATCAAATATCTCCATTAGAATATATTAAGAACCTGACTTCTACTTTGGTTGTGAGTAATATGTTTAAGTAATTTGTTCAAAATACTTAAAGTTAATAAATGATTTATTTATTTTATTTAGTACTACAGTTTAGAGGATGTTTTAACTGCAAATTATATCATAAGAGAATGGAAACCAGATTTAATAGAAAATCTTTTGTCTTATTTTAGACCAGAAAATATGAAGTAACTATGAATAGGAGTTATTACTACTGGGTGTATATAATTTATTCTATTAATTGGATTTAAATTATAACTATTGAATAATTTATTTAAAGTACTATATGATATCAAAACCAGTAAACATTATAGTTAGCACATTATATAAATTATTAAATATTATATTATGAAATGAAAAAAAAATGATTTTTATTATAAATTGTTACATTAATAATAATACTGTAGTATTATTATACTGGTATTATTATTGTATTAAAAACTGAAAGGCATATATATTATAAAGTTAAAAAATTAAAATAGTCTAATATTAAATAAAACATAAACTTTTAATTAAGTATGTTAGTAACCTTATTCTTATACATACATAAGATATATTGATAATATTTATCAATATTCCTAGGCTATTTTATTTTCTCATTCAAATTGCCTACTTAGTATATTTAGTTCATTTAATGTATAATTATTAAAGACTAAAAATACAACTACATAGATATTTAGATACCAGAACATTTTTGTTTTATAATATTAACAACCATTACCTTTCATATGCAGGTACTTAGTTTTAATAATTTAAACATATTACGAATAGTAATAAAGTAATAATTTAAATATAAATGCATAAATTGTAAATGTGGTGTATTTTGATTTCTTCATACATATTGCATTTTTTTCATCTTCTTCTTTGGCTTTTAGG
Source organism: Cinara cedri (assembly GCA_902439185.1). Classification (NCBI taxonomy): domain Eukaryota; kingdom Metazoa; phylum Arthropoda; class Insecta; order Hemiptera; family Aphididae; genus Cinara; species Cinara cedri. The sequence continues at coordinate 1,296,733 of CABPRJ010000001.1, forward strand.
CCTCTCAGGCCCATTTCCGCAACATCATTCTGCATTTTAGTTATTATAAATAAATAAAATACATGTATAATAACTAGGACTGTTAATTTGTAGAAAAGTGCAATTTTCTAAACTAATTGTGAAATGGAACTTTCTAAGTAAATAATTTGAATTATGTAACAACAAATTAATTCATGAAATTTTTATTTTGCATTTTTTGGGCTTTTTAAGTTATATTTTCCTTTATTAGTTTATTTTCCAGTATTTTTAAACAAATTTTGTCAACTAACCTCTTTACATACATATTTTTTATTTTACACAGGCTGTATAAATGCTTAAAAAGTTAAATTTATATTTTATAAAATAATATTTTACATAAGCTGTATATGGATTAGGTAAAGATAAGGATTAGATAAATAAGGCAATATTCCTTAGATTAGTTATTTTTGGGCTTGCGATATATAAATATCAGTAATATCAAAATAAATATAAAAATTAAATTAAAAACCATTTTAAGTGCATTTTATATTGAATTCAATGAGGCTTCAAATGCATATTTTATTGCATTTTTAAGGTTTTATACTGTATTAAATTTACTGCCCTAAATTAATTACTTATACAAGTAATCACATAAACATAATTACTGTAACACTATTCTGAAATTTTTAAAATATTAAAATAGATTGACAGTTGTTTCTAAAGATTTTCAAAACAAAATTAATATGGTAGACAGATTTTATGGAACACGGTACTCAATCAGCAAAATACCAATGGAAACATTAAATGTAATTTATTATTATTTTAATTTTATAATTAAGAATACTTCTTTACTTTTTATTCTATGTTTGTATTAGGACTGGAACAAGGATGATTTATGCAAAGATTTAAAAATGCCATTGTCAAATCTATTTATTACTACAGATTTTAGCCTAGTGCCCATTGATGAAAATGTAATCAAATTATTATTTGTCAATTTTATACTATATTTTATTAATAATATTCTTTGTTTAGGATCCTGATCATCCATACATTTTTCATGAATCACCAATTTTAAGAATTTGGTTGAAAACAGATACAGAATTCAGATTCCCTAAAGGATTTGTTTCTGTTGATTTTTTCAGGTAATTTAACATATCAAATACTATGATATTTAATGTTTCATAACTAATTTGAGTTTGTTAATTAATACTTTAAAAAAAACTTAACTATAAAAATATTGTATTTTATCCACTTCATCTTAATTTATACACATGGCCACTATTAATTTATTTTTTATAACGTTTATTGTCTTGTACATAAATTATTCAAACATTTATGAATTGAATTTAAAATTATTGATGTTATCTCAAACAGAAATTACAATATCTGAAAAGAACAATAACAGAAATACAAATTCAGATAATGTTCTCAAAAACCCTATTCTAATATTAAAACTCTCAGCATAAAATTGTTCCTACCGAAGGCATATTTGGTATACTGTGCTTTTGTAAGATGGTACCCACACATATAATTAATATATTACAATATTGTATACATACATTTGTATAGATTTAATAATAATAATATTTTACTTTTTTAAAATTCTTTTTAATATTATTTAATGATAATATAGATTACATAATAATTAAGTAATCTATTTATAGAATTTTTAATATGATTTGTTATTTGAAGTAGGTAGTTGATTTATCTCAAAAAATAAGGAAGATTTAATATTTTTGAGAAAATATGTTTTAACAAGGATTGATCAAGTATAATTGTATAAAATGATAAATATATTATTAGTCAACACTAGGAAAAATGATGTTATTTTATTTAAATTTTACAAATACATTATATTTAATATTTCATTACATTTTAAATTACTTATATTTAATTTGGTTTTTGTTTTTTTTTTTTAGTCCTAAAGTATCGACTGATCCATTGTATTGTAATATTATAGCTCTTTTTGTGAAATTGTTTAATGAATATTTTTCGGATTATGCATATGATGCAACTAGGGCTGGATTGTATTTAACTTTAGAACCAAGTACTCATGGTTTTAAGGTAATATCTATATTTAAACAAAATAATAGTTTTGTATTTTAAATTATTTTTTTTTTTTTTAGATTACAATAAACGGATTTACTCAAAAAATGCATATTTTGATAAATACAATTATTGAAAAACTTTTAACCTTCAAGATCAATTCATTACAGTTTAATATCTTTAAAGAAGAAGTAAATAAATGTTTTCCAAATTTTAAAATAATTTTTTATAGTTTTAAATATAAATTTAAATTAATAGAAAATCAAACAATTGAAAAGTGCTATAATGGATCAACCCTGTAATACTGCAATTCTATATAGTTCAATCATTTTATCAGAAGTTGGATGGACAACCAATGAATTATTAGCTTCCATTTATGGTAAATAATTATATTTATTTTTTTTAAATTAGAACCTTGGGTTAAAATTAATGATATGCAATATACTACTATTTGAATAGTTAACCTATTTGATAGTTTCTATTAAAGGAATAATTTTTGTTCAAATAGTCTCAAATAGTTTATATATTCGAATAAGTAGGTAGTTTTTATTTAAAAAATACTATTGTACATAGTTTTAGTTGAAACATGACACACTGCAGAAAGTTTTTCATAGAATTATTTGCGAAAGTAAGTAGTGGAAAATCGACTTTGTTCTGTACCCAGTACTTACCAACAATAATGTTTATTCAAATTGGTTTTTTTTGTATACCTATACAAATATTTTAATAATATGGGAGAAAAATATTTAATAAAAACTATTTTAATAGTTTTTTGAAATATTCTATAGTTTTTCCAAATACAAGTATTTGCACATTGGAAAAAATATTTGATAGTTAAACCAAAGTATTGAAAACCATCTATAGTTCAAGCAATTTTAAAATGTCTATCATTAATTAAAAAATGTAAATTTTAGACGTTAACATTGAAAATATTGAAGAATTTATTGAAGAGTTCTTTTCTCACATGTTTATGGAATCATTAATTTATGGTAACATAGACAAAACTGTAAGTACATTATAATATTATAACACTATTATTAATTAAGTAACTTATTATTGTTCTATTTTAGAAAGCATTAGAAATTATTCAAATATTGGAAAAACCATTTTTGGCCCGCAATGATTTCCGAACTTTAATACCACAACAAATGTTAAGAAAAAGGGCAGTACAACTTGAAGATGGTGAGTTAAATTATTATGCTTTTGTGGATTTTCCTTAATTAATAAAAAAAATTAAATTAAAATGACGGGCATACTTCGCATAGAAATGTTAGTACAAAATGGGCTCGTTACTTTTTAATATGTGTGCTAATTCTAATTGAATTATTGCTATTTATTTGTACATTTACCACATTACATATTTACACCAGTAGTATGTTCCATTATTTTTTATTTTATCTTTGTATTCTTTATCAGCTGTATTTCACAAAACTTCATACTTTGGACCTAACTAATTAACAGCTCGTTGTCTATACCTTCAACCTACTTGAAATTTTGAAATGAAATTAAAGAAAATGTCCAACGTGTTAATTTCAGTTGCAGTTTTGTTTACTACAATACATCCGTATTTGCACGCACCTGTGTTCACTTATATTTGAACAAATAAAATATTCTAAACGCGCATTTATAATTTTCAATGTGTGTACTACTTTTATATAAAAAATATGTCACTAAGAAATTGACGTCCCATACAAATCACGATTAAATATACCTAGTTATAAATGTTACGGTAAATGTACGAATACCGGTAAAACCTAGGTTTTACCAACTATGGTCTTGACAAATGACACGATTAATTGACGATAAAATTATCTTCTTTTCTTCTTCTTGTGATTCACTTTTCACTCGAAAATAGTTCACTTTATGTGAAGACAATTTTTTAGAATCGGCAATAACTCCAGAGAATGAAATTCGTATTCTTTAAGCAGTATCGCAACTTTCTTTGACTAGTGGACAAGGCTTGATAAGGTGCGACTGTTTAAAAAAATGTATCACCAATCGATGTAGGTAAGTGGCGATCCAAAAATGTATTGTGCACCTCAGATGTCACTACAGTAACCAAGCCTGCACAAATAAATAATTAATTAATAAATAATATATATTTTTTGTTACAATATCTCTATAATAATTCATAACAACATAAATGTGTGTACCTATCTACCTAATGTACTTAAATAATAATAATATACGAATAAAATACAAATATAAAGTAAGGGGGAAAAAAAATACATAATTGGTAAACAATTTCAGACTTTTATCAATGCTGGTTATTTATCTAAAGATTTACCAAATCTCGTTTGTAAAAGTCTGAACTACAAAAATCATTTGAGGTTTGACCGAATTATTTTTTGTATCCTAGGTTTTACCGTAACATATTTATATATATAAAGATATAATTATTTTAGTTAAATCGTGATACGAACACACGTTATTTTTAACCAACGTTGTTCGTGTCAAAAAGTACGCGCGTATATCGACGCATTTTGTACCCTCGTGTGGCCCCAGCCTAAGTGGAAATATTACTAGCTACTTTGTAGTAGCAATTGCATTTCAACACCATAACACTGTTCCGAATGTAATTTTTTAAATTTGCTTAATGGTCAGATGTTTTCAGCTTTCCTTCTAATAATGTTAATAAGTAATTTACGCAATTTTTCGATAAACAAAATCTGTACTTAAACTCATCATCAGTTAATATACTTAGCTGTTTTAATTTAATTTTAATTTAATTAAATTTAATTATTTATACAAGCTAAATACGTTGGCAAGCACCAAAACCTGCCACTAAATATGTGTCTGCTAATTCATAGTAAGAGGTAACATTTAGCATAGCGAAACATTGTAATAACGAAATTTTAAAACCTGGCCACTAAATGTGTTCCCTAAGCTGGTGGATGATTTAGCGGTCGATTGTAATAACGGCCCTTATTAATTAGGTAATTGATGTACATAATTATGAAAACTAATTTAAAGACGGTGTATAGAATTAATTATTATTTTGTATTATCTAGTATTGAAAGGTAATAAAAGTTGATTGGGGTGTGGGGATTCACCTAATAAATACATTTTTTACACCTAAACATTCTCCCTTGCTACGCCAACTGGCAGTATTGGTTACTTAAAAATGTATGATTCAAATTAGGGTATAAATAAATTTTAATATAATATAATTTTAAATATCTTAAAAATTATCCGAACTTATACTAATTGGTGGTAGCCATTTTAATACAATTTTTGGCACAATGAGCTAGCTGTATAATTTTCTATTTTTTTAAATTGTAAACAAATAGTAACCTACTCTGTAAGTTATATGATAACTATATTTAGATAAATTTAAAATAAAAATATTTAACATACCTACCTATCTAATTTACTTATGAAAACAAATTTTTAATTACTTACTTATGGTATTTGGTATTTAAAAATAAATTAGTATATTTATGAGGATTTATTATTTGTTTATTTATTGTATTCAAGGTGAGAGCATATTATATGAAACAATCAGTGCTTGTCACAGTAATTCATGTGTTCAAATCCAATTTCAATGTGGTGTCCAGTCAACAATAAATAGTGTGATAGTTCTTTTGTTTAGTAATATTATGCAAAAAACTTGTGGTAACATATTGGGTACACAGGTTAGTTACATACTTATATATCTATTCAAATTCAGGTTTATTTTAAATCTTTATTTTAGGAACAATCTAGATATGTAGTATTTGGTTCATCTCAAGTTCATTTTGGTGTACTGAGTTTGTATATTACAGTACAATCTGCCCATACTCCAATGTATGTTCATACAAAAATAGAAAGCTACATAGATACTATTCAGGTTTGTTCTTTTTATTTGACTAAATATTAGTTCTAAAATATATTATATTTCTGGTTATCCAGGAATTATTAACAAATATGACTAATGAAGAATTTGAGAAGTATAAAGATGCTTTAACTGCTCAATTGTTAGAGAAACCAAAAAATATCATGGAACAAGCATCTGCTTACCAGATTGAAATTAGTACACAGACTTATAGTTTCAATCAAATGCAAATGTTTGTAGAAGCATTGAAGTCAGTTACTAAAAGTGATATTGTTCAATTTTATGTAGTAAGTTATTTGTAATTTAATTATTGTATCTTATACCTAAATATTCATCTATTTATTTCTACAGGACAAAATCAGTCAGTCAGGTCCCAAAAGACATAAACTGGCTGTGCATGTAAAATCTACACTAAAAAACACAAACAATGATAAACTTTCACAATCAGATAATAGTTTGAGAGCAAACAACAATGTATGTATGAATTATAATTTATAATAAAATAATAAAGTAAAAAATAAACTATTAAAATGGTTAATACTCCTAAAAAAATATATAAATACAAAATCTATATATACAAATTAAATAAATAAATGAATAAATGAATACATTGGTATACATTTTGACTGTTATGTACCAGATGATGAATTTTTAATTTGAAACCAGTTGTACCCCTGGGGATTCATTTATTAATTTATTTTATTTTTATGTATACATTTTTTATTTTTATATTTATTTACTATAATTATAATTTGTTTAAACTGTAATAGACTAATATTTTTTTTAAAAATTTTAGTACACAATTATAACGGATATAACAGATTTTAAGAAGAAACATAATCTCTATCCATTGCCAAACCCATTTCAACCTGTAGGACTTTCTTCTACAAATTCAATATAAAATTTAAAAATTTTTTTATTTAATTTGCCTTACTATTTTATTCAAAGTTATGCCTCAAGTTCAAGTATTTATTTAATTTATTATTAAAATAACATAATTATTTTAAATTAAGTAGATATATAATCCACTTATAATCAATGTTTTTTACATTTTTAGAGTTATAGATTATAATTTATATTTATCATATTTGTATTGTTTACTTTTTAACAAGGCTGGGCAAATTAATGATATTTTTTAGCTCAGTCAAGTTAAGTTAAATAATTGTTTTTTCAAATAAATTAAAATATACAATTAACTTGACTTCAATTAATAAGTTTAATTAAAATAAAAATACATTGATTAAGTATTAAAAATTAAAATATCTAATGAAAGTAAATGCAAATATGAAATATTAGATATTTATGTATTTTAAACCTATGGAGATGAGTTGTAACATTTGCAAACATTAGAACTTCATTAGAACTCTAATCCTAATTCAGATCCAGGGATCAATAAAATTTAAATTTGCATGTAAAAGTGATTATTGTGTTATTCATCATTAATAATTCATTAATTTACAAAATAAATAAATTAAACAAAGATGTACAAAAAAACTACTTATTTGTTGTACAATTTTATACAAATATCTATTAAATTTTAACAACAGATATGTATTACTTATCTAAGGAATACCCAAGTAGGTATCATGAATATAATTTGTGGGTCATGACTATATCTTTTTATTATGATAAATTATTTTTATCTTGAATTATAAAAAAAAGAAAAGAAAATTCTTCTATAAAATATATTATTATTAATACCTTATTATTTTTTTTTTCTAATTAACTCTTAAATATACAAACTTCTGATATTTTAAAAGGACAAGGTTAATAAATAAAATCATTTTCTAGAAAATAAGAAAATTAAAAATTTACTTAGTAGTATTATACTAAATAATACAATAAATTTAAGTTGATTTCAAGTTAATGTAGAGGCAAATAAGTTAAGTCAAAGGTAAAGTTAATTAAAATAGTAAAACTAGTAATTTAAGTTTAATAAGTTGAAATTCACTTAACTTTTCATTTTTTAAATCATTAATACCCAGCCTTGTTTTTTAACATGACCATAATTAATTTTTTTTTATGATATGAAATGCATAAAAACAAGTGAAAATTCATTCCATGCTTTTGAAACTAAATAAATATGAAAATTTATCCATTATTTGTTAACAATCAATCCTTAAATACTTAAATTAAGTTTTAAATAGTTAGATGTAATAAATCCCATATTTAAAGGATTTTTTCATGAATAATTAGTAATGATTTTTGGTGGACAAATTTTATTGTTGAGTAACATTAGATATGACCAGTTTAAAAATTATTCATGGCGCCACATCTTGGTCAATTAATCCACCTTGATTGAAATAATAAACATTAAAGATAATGAATCTTAGATAATAAAGAAAAATATGAATAATCTAGATGAATTAATATTAATCCACTTTAATGGTAATATTTTATTTTATTATTCGTTTTTTAATCAACGAAATATTAGGTATTGTTATAAATCTATTATATGTTTGATTTAGTCACTGTACCCTGAATCTATTTTATAAAGTGTTCATTGTTATTGTCTCAAAGTAATGCTGGAATTCATAGCAGATTGATAGTACTATACTCGGGCCAATGAGAGATCAGTATCTTCACGTGCATACAGAATGACCGACAGTGATGGTTCAGAGCTCTATTTTACTGTTTGTTGGGCCAATGAGTGGGGGATATGCCGAATCAGAAGAGTTTTGGTCGAATAATCTGTGGCTACAGCTTGGCACTTCTAACCAAGTACAGTTTTCTCATTATCCCGCCCTTAATGGGGGAAGTCTGTGAAGGTTATTGTTGGATCAAGTAATAAAGCCTTTTTAATCCTATATGCTGTGCCTGCTTGAAAATACTTATTCATCTCATGGTTCAACCCTGAAGTCTCTGCTGAACTTCTCAGTCTGAACTATTCTGCAGTTTTGATGATATTGCTATCACGTAGCTGGTGACAAAGTATCCAACCTATGCTTCCTTTCATATTTATCTGCTTCATCAGTTTCTCAAACTTAAGAATGTCATGAAACCCTCCTTCTCGACCTGTACAAATTTCGGTGTCATCTGGTATCAGCTATGGTGTTCAATAAAACTCCAAAAAACTAAGCAGTCTAGGTGCTAAGTCACCTCTGGGCTATTATCAAAACTGTAGAGGGCTTAGAACTACACTTAATTTATTTAAATATAATGTTGCTGTATTTAATTATATTTTTATTTGTTTATCTGAAACATGGCTATATAACAGTTTCTATGATAATGAATTAGGTTTGCACAATTATGTTATCTTTTGATGTGATAGAAATAGTTTTAGTAGAAGTGATGAAGTCGTCAGCACCATCCTCAAAGATGTCATCCATAACTTGATACCTGCTATAGTGAACAACATCCAATATTTATTTATTAAATTTTATATAAGAAATGTTGCTTTTGTTTATATTTCCCCTATTATCCCTATTCCTCTGTATGAGTCTTTCATGTCTGCTGTTCAATATGTTATTGATACTAAATCGAATTTCACTAATCTTGGTTCTTGGTTCATATTTTCTGGTGACTTAATCTTCCTGATATCCTGGTCCATTGACGATTTTGATCTAATATATTCTACCTCAAGCCTTGGTGCTCTTTGTGTTCTTAGATACTTTTGCTTTTAATACATTTTTTCAGTTAAATTGTGTACTCAATTCTCATGCTAAATGCCTTGATTTGGTATTTTCTAAAGATGCAAAGATCTATTTGAAGAAATCTGTGACTGTGGCTGTTTAATACAATCCCTACCACCCAGCCTTAGATATCATGCTCAATATGGAAGGTAACTTGCCTCTCATTGATTGTTCTCATAAATATTATAATTTTTGAAATGCATGCTACCCTCAAATAAATACTTTTTTGTTATCTTATAACTGGTTGTAGACCATAATATTTACAGACATTGAATTCTACCACAAGTGTGTTATACTTCAATTGACTCTATTTTAATTGATGAGCAGTATGGCTTCAAGCCAGGTCGTTCCTCAGTATAATTGGAATCTAATTGGTTTTAATAGTTTTCTCCTCAACTCTGTTGAAAATCACTCACAGGTTGATGTGATTTTAACTGATTTTTAACCATTTTCATCATGCTATCCTTGTGAATATCCAGCTGTTATTTTGATTTAAATCATACCTGTCCAGTAAAGTGTAGTAGGTAAAAGTGCTTGGATTTAAGTCTGTGGCTATCAATGTCCCCTCCAGTGTTCCTCAAGGAGGTCACCTTTCCCCCTTCTCTTTTAATTGTTTATTAATGGAATAAAAATTCTGTCTACAACTACATTTCTTATGTTGGCTGACAACTCAAAACTTTTTCTTGAAATCAAATCTGAATATGTTTCCTTTATTTCCCTTAATTTGTGGTTCAGTTTTCTTAGCCTCTAACTCACCATTAGTAAATGCCAGTCCATGTCCTTTTCCAGATGCCGTATAAACATCATATTTACACTATTACTAAACTATGTTTACACAGAGGTTGATAGAGTAGCGTACAAGAATGACTTGGGTGTTCTCTTCAATTCTGATTTGAGCTTCCATTTGCACATTGAAACTGTATCTTTTAGAACTTTCAAAACCACATATTGCTCCCTAGTCTGTTTTCTATTAGAATTTCTGGGACCCATTTGCAGTATTGATTAATTCCACTCAGAGCGAGTTCAAAGATGCTTTTTGGCATCCGCAACTTATATGCTGAAAATAGATCATCTTTTGCATGCCTACTACCTAGTTTTGTGCATGCTGGGTCCTTACCTTCTTAACTGATAGGAGAGGTTAGAGCTAATTTAGTATGTTTACTAAGATTAATTAGTGGTTCAATTCATGTTCCTGCTCTAGTCTCACAAATGAACTTACAAATTCCTTTTCACACTACTAGGTCTCGAGTTCCCTTTGTTGTTCTTATGCATGGTTCAACCGTGTAGAATCAGGTAAAAATTACCTATTTTAGTGAATTTTAATATTATATTATTGTAATTTATGTAACATTATGTTAGTTTGTATTTTATATATAGTTTAGTTTGGTTAATCACTGTTATTATTATCCTAGTTTTCTGTGTCCATATTATGTTACTTATTATTTGTTCTATCATTAAAATTATTGTACTATTGGGCCTCTGTCCAATAGTATATATTAATAGTAGTTAATTAATAGTGTATATTAAAAAAATAAAAATTAATATTAGGTATTGTTATATGTTTGATTTAGTCATTATACCCTGAATCTATTTTATATAGTATTCATTCCTATTGTTTATTTAATTTTTTTGTTAGAATAATGATATTATACATTTCTTCTTCCTTTACATCCCAACTATTTGTAGTTTGCCACTCTAATCCTTAACTTCCACTTGAACCCATCTCCTTAATCATCTACCTGACACCAACTTGCTGTTTTGATATCATTCTCAATCACATAAACCTAACTAATAGAAGGGGTCAAATATACCCCCTACCCTGCTGACATTTCTTTTCAACTGAACATTTCCATGTAAAACTCAAAAAATTCAATAGGTAATGTAAATAAAATTGTATTTATGTAAATATTTGTTATGATTTTATTTTAGAATTCAAATTATACCATAATAATAGTTTAATAGTAATATTTGTTTCTCTTTTAGATAGTTTTTTCAGTGAATCATATTAACATGTATTCCTACCACTTACAAGTTCTCACTAATACATTAGCAATGATATGTTCACCTTTTTTTTTTAGTATTGTTACTTCTTTTTGTATAATTACTTCATTTTGTACTTAGCATGATTGCGATAATTAATAATCATTTATCATTATTAGGGATTACCCATTTTTTTTTACTAAGTATAATTTATATGCTACCAACTTATTAATTTCTAGGTATTTCTAGGTTTATTGCAATAAATTATAATAAAAAAACAAAACTAATTACCAAAACAACTACTTTACTCAGAATCCAATAAATGTACCTACCTAAGAAAATTTCATTAATCATTTTTATTTTCTATTTTGTATGTGCTTGTGACTTGTAAGTAATTTTTATTTTAATTTATTATTAATTTGTTTTCATAATTCAATAACTTATTTCTTGCATAGTAACTGAATGTCCTATTTTAAATTTAAAAAGAGAGCTAATACTGATAATAGGTGTGCCACTGTTGTATGTGGGAAGTTGGAAAGGTAGGATACATAAAGTTAGATGTTTAATTTTTATCTGTGAGAAATAATAAACTATTTCTATGGAAATATGATTCTAACCAAAGTTCAGTTACATTTAGATGTTTTTAAATGCTATAATTTTTACTATTTTCATCAAAATTTGATCTTAAAACTCTTATAAAAAAAAGAGAAAGTACTACAATAAGCTCAATTTTTTTTTGTCACTAAGTATAACTCCCTCATATAATGTATCTCTTTTAGGAAAAACATGAGGTCATTAATAAGTCTTATGGCAGACCATAAAACATATTACTGATCTTGAGGTTTATTTGAGTCTGTTTACATTTTGATAGTGATATACTTGATGATGAATTTTTAATTCGAAACCTGTCTATAATACACTTATCATAATAATCCAGGTGACGCATTCATTAATTTTTATTTACAAGACACACCATTATAATAATTTTGTAATGCCTTTTAAAACATGCAAGTATAACCAAACTCTGCTCAGAATCAATTTTTTATTAGTAAAGATTAATCATTGTTAATATATATACCCTAAATTCCCCTCTATAACTTACCTCCCCAACTTCTCATCTACAAAAGTGACTTACTTTATTGTGTGAAGTATGTACATCTTTATTTATTATGGCTCTAATATAGTTGAAACCAATAATAAGAAACAGATAGGAGTGATGAGTATCCTAAGAGAGTCCAAATTATGCTCCCAAATGCACAACATTGAATATAATAATCTTGCAATTTGAAATAACAATGGTAATTTAAAATAGTGCAATATTTATAAATTAATTTTCGGCTCTAAATATAAAATGTTTAATGTTAATTCTTAAAGTTTATGTAAATAATAAATAAGAACATTTTTCTGTTTGATATGTCATATAAGATATAAGTACTATAATATGTATACTCATGTTTTGACACCACCGCAAACACCAATATACTCAAATAATAACTAAAAGTAATATTTTGCACAAATATCGAAAACTAAATTGAAAATATTGAAACTTTTATTTATAATTTTTCAAAATTTGTATGAAATATACTTGGGAAATCAGAAAAAAAAAATGATTTTTATACTCACAAACTAGACACAATTTTCTTTCGGAAAATGTGCTACTTTTGAAATTTGGAGCAAGATTTCTAGTACGAAACAAAAATCAAACAAATTTGTCTAGTTTTTCACTGCTATGAAAATAAATTGTATGCAGCATATAGATCAACAAATGTCTTCATTTTTTGATTGAAATAAGATTTCTGGTAGAAGTTAAGACCAAATTAAGAACTAATTCATTCCTGAAAAGAAAATATTTTTTTTTAGATCAATTCCAGAACTGTCTTAATACTTTTATAACTATAATTACATGCCACCAATAGAAAAGCATTGATTTAATTTCAATAACACATAAGAACAAAAGCCATAATAAAAAAAAAAAATCAGTATTATATTTTTGAGGAAACTTATTATTACATCAATTACAATGCATAAGAAAAATTAAATGTTAATTTTTTACTAATTCTTTAATATAAGAAAATACTGATACAGATTTCAATGAAATAGTTCCTATTATTTATAGTAGATTAACTTTTTATTCAAAATTATATTACAATATGTAAACATTTTAATAAAAATCACAATTTGCATTAAAACATGTAGGTTCTCATTTAAAAATCAAAACTGGTATGGCTACAGGATACTCTTTTTATAAAAATTGCATCTATTTATATTGTAACTTATACACAAAAGATAAATAAATAATAATAGCCATAATACTTAACATATAATTTACAAAAAAATTAATCAATCAACAATTTGTAAATTTTAACCATATCTGCTCAATGTGTCCTGATGATTTTATAGTTTACTACTAGACATATGCTATGTGACCAACATAATTTAAGATACTCATTATCTAATTAGGTTTGAAATTTGTCATTTTTTGCAAAAGAGGAGAGTAGTGGAGCACCATCAAATGTTGGCATATCACCACACAAATGATACTTCTTCAACTCAAAATTGTGTGGAATATCTCACAGTAAACACTAATTAAAAATGTCAACAGCGAAACATATTTAAATTAATACTTTTATATGATCAATTTGACAGACAAAATAGGGTAGTATTAAAGGTGGCAAAAAAAATAAAGGTAATATAACATTTTAGAGCTGCTTGTTTCTTAAATGATCTAAAAAACAAATTTCAAAAAAAAGTTAATATTTTCTGATAATGAGTATTTTCTGTTATGTCAATTATAAATTTATTATGAGCAAAACCTCAAAAATACAATTTTGTTTTGAGTATAATAAATTTAAAATAGATGGCATTTTGTAGTACTAATATTTATTTAGATAAATTAAGTACTTATGAATAATTATAATGTATATAAAATAACGCTAAATAGCTACTAAACATTAAGCTAGTTTAGTCCTATGAATTGTATTGAATTGAAAATGATTTAAACATCCTTATAAATAATAATTAAAAAATTAAATATGATTAATATTAAAAAATAATTTTATAATTAAATGACACTTAAGATTAACCACACTAAATAAACCCAATTAAATTATTATATTATCTATTATGTTTTATTAATTTAATATTAAGTATTAAAATTTATTTTTATATGGATAAAAAAACTAAAATAGTATATTAAATGCTAAAAAAGAGTATACATAATAGTTATTTACATGCTGCAAGTGCCTACCTTACACAGGTACATACAAAAAAATTAAAAATTAAAATCTAACTAAGCCTGTTTCTTACAATAATCCATTAATAAAGTGTTCATTAGCACTAACCATGAGTGAATTTTGTTGGTTTACAACAAATTAATCTGTTTTTAGTGTTAACCAAATATTGTTAAGAAGGGCTTAAGATACAAGAATTTATATGCATAAGTAAAAGTTTAAAAAATAGTAATTAATTACGAATTATTAAACTGGAGAAGGTTGATATGGATATCCTGGATATGGAGACTGATTTGCTGGAGGAGCTAAAGGCCTTTGACTATATGGCTGATATCCACTAGGTTGTCCGGGAGCTTGATAGCCTTGAGCATATCCTTGCGGTGGAGGTTGATAAGATTGCTGAGGTGGATAATTTTGAGGAGGCCCGGGCTGTTGGTTAGGTCCATTGTTAGGGGGTTGGTATGATTGAGTGTTTGGTTGCTGTGGTGTTGGATAAGTCGGTTGTGATGTGGGTGCAGGTTGTTGATTAACAGCAATAGCGGCATTAGGAACAGACTGATTGGTAGGAGGAGAATAAGTCTGAGTAGCTGCAGATGGTGCAGATGTTGTTTGAGCTGATGCATATGTATTCTGAGGTGGATTTCCATAACCAGTGTATGATGAGGGTTGATTTGAACCTGGTCCATAAGTGCTACTCGAGCTTACAGGCTGAACATAATTGGCAGGAGGATAGTTTGGCGGAAAATTCTGTGGCTGAGAAGCACCGGAATTTTGAGGATAATTACCCCCAGGTGGAGTACCATATGGGCCATTCGGTTGATATTGTTGATTAGCTGCTGGGTTAGGATTTCCATAATTGGCATTCTGGTAATTGGAACTTGACACTGTTTGTGGATGTCCATATCCCTGATAGGGTGGATTTGGTGGTTGGTTATACCCAACATTAGTACCACTAGGACCAGTTTGACTAGAACCCACAGCATTGCTTTGTGTAGTAGCGAAATTTGGATATGCTGGTTGCCCTTGATATTGAGGTGATGGACGATACTGTTGAGCTGGCGGTCCTACAATATAAGAACAAGTTAGAATTTTTTTATTTTATTTTCCAGAATTTAAAAGTAATTTCAGTTTTCTAATAAAAGGTACATAGAGTGTCTTTGAAAGATATACCCATTATAATATCTCTGGAGATCTATTAAAGATAATTAAAATCTGGTTTTGTTATATTGCTCATTGGGATAAGGACTATAATTTTTTTTTTTTTTTTTTTTGGAAGAAAACCATTTAATTGACTTCTGAAAATTTTGATATGTCAACGATATTTTCATTAAATTCATAATTTTTAATATTCAGAAAAAAAAAGTTTACAGATAACTAATCATAATAATAATCAATTAGATAATGTCATTACAGCCTCCTGCATAATTGTAGATATTTTTCTCTAAACTTGAAAGTTATTAAAAATTAATAAATTTAATGAAAACAAAAAATAGATACTTCAAATTTTTCAAAAAAATAAAATAAAAAGTTATTTATTTATAGAAGCATAAAAAATTAATTTCAATTGAGGTCCTATCACTGTGCTATATATATTAAAAATATTAAAATATAATTTGATTATCTTTATTATCTCTGGAGATATTACAGTGGGTATTGCACACCCAGTATTATAATTTTTTAATTAATACATATAGAGTACGTATACTTCTACTGATAATACTGAAAAACATAATAATAAATATATATTTATATTGAAACAAAAAGAAATCTATTCAATTGACGATTATTAAGCTCTAATGAAATGTGAGTTGTTTTGCACATTACTAAACATTTAGTTCAGTATTGTTTTGGGGAGTGAAATTAAAATACTTAGTTGAACATTTATAAGAGATGATAATATTAATTATATTGTATAATTGATGTTTTCATTTGATAAAAATTATAAAATGACAAAATTAACCATAACATTTTCTGTGGAACAAATAAATTAATAATAAAAATAAATAATTTTTATTGAAATATTGAACAAAACCAATACAAATTAATTTGTTCTTTATCAATATAATCACACATGCTATTTTTTTATAATTATTAGTTTTGGTACTGGTCTGGCCCGCCACTCAGGGTTATCTTCCAGCCATCCATAATAATAAATATATTGTATAAATAGAAAAATGATAATAATAAAAATAATAAGTTTTATATAATGATAAAATGTTAAGGATTTCCAGGTAAATCCATGTATTTGGCAAATAAGCAAAAGCTTTTCAACTGTTGAAAAAAATTATAGAACTATGTCTAATATATTGGTTAATGATCAATATCCAATTTATATTTGCAATATGCCACTGAAGTGCATGAGCAAAAAAGTATATAAAATATACAATACTATTTATCGGTAATCTCAAACCATTCAATCAATTAAAAACTATAATACCTTCTCTTTAGCACAATCTGGACCCTATAAAAACTATTTTGTAACAATTTTTACATGTATTTATTGTTTCTAAAATATTTTTGTACTGGAGAAACAAGGTACTGTGATCAATCTTTTTAATTAATTTTAAAAATAATAAGGAATAATACTTGAATAACAATAAACAACCATGTACTGTGATGTTTGATCAGTAAATCAGTTTGATAATTAGTTTTTAAAAGACCCATAATATGTTTTATGACCTAATAGTAATGGTATGACTTTTTGTCAATTTATTACATTATTTTATTTGCACACAATATATTATTTATTACCAATGGAGGGGAAATCACAAACCAAAGAGTGTGAGTTTATTTTTTTATGAACTTCATTATTATAAATTTCAGGTATATTTTGTTTTATACTATCATTGGAAAACCAAGATAGTATATTATATCATTTAAGAATGTTATATAAAATAATTAAATTTAGAAATGTCATACTCATTGGAGCAATAGTTTGTTGGGGACGATATCCACCAGAAGGCATTAACTGTCCTTGTCCCTGGGTGAACACTTGATTCATGGCCTGTTGAGGGGGGCACTGCTGCTGAGACTGTTGCATTGACTGAGAATTTGGACCTTCTGGTCCACCCATTATTGCTGGTATGGGTTGCTGTTGTTGATGTAACTGTTGATGTTGCCCTTGTGTTTGCATACCTTGTAAAGCTATACTCGGTGGCTATATAAAAAAAAAATATATAAATATAAAATTTAGTGTGATAAAGCAATATTCTACTGAACAATCATAATAGTTATTGTGCACAAACCGGTAGCAATGATTGAATGTTTTGATTTGAATCAGCCACAGATGCTAAGTAAACCAGGTTTCGATGAAGAATTTGCTGAAATCTGGACAAAATTAAATATGTTATCATTTAATTTAGGAAACTATATTATACAGACTATACTATAATATGTCCAGTAAATGAATAGATAGTGCTTGTGATGGGAGTAAACTATGTTAATTATAAATTAGGAAAGTATACTACACTAGCATTGCTATACATCATTGAATTATAAAAAGATAACTGTTTTATATTTACAGGCATCAAAGGTTTCTTGTGGAACAGATAATGTAGGAAAAAATATGAAAACAATTTTTTTAAATCAACCCAAATGAAAAAAAAAAATTGTTGATACTGTTGTAGGTGGCTAGTTGGGATACATAAAGTTTTTTAATTGATATCTTGTAACCAACGATAAGCCACTGCTAACGAAAAAAAATTCAGAGCAAAGTTCGAACAAACGTGTTTTTAAATATTTACGATTTTCATCAAAATTTGATTTTAATACTTATAAAAAAAACATTCTATATAATACTTAATTTTATTTTTTTATCACTCAGTAAGACTTATAATGTACCTCCTGTGAAATTTTTAAACATTTCTGTTTAGTTAAAACAAAATTTAAAATAATTAACAGAATTATTTTTGTAAATTTTCCCTTAACATTTTTACATTATTCAGTTTTACTCAATTATTAAAATTTTTTAGATTAGAGCAATATTTTCGATAAAAAATATTGTGTATACATAATGAAAACAGTAGTCATAAATATTTACCGGTTTACTTATAATTTTTTTTTTTTTTCAAAATGTGTTTTTGCGTGTTTAAATTTGATGTAAGTTACTTACAAAAAATGTAGCTTAAACTTCCAATGGAAATTATGGTCAAAAAAAAAACATTATTATGTTCCATTTTACAAAAAATTGTGTTTTTAAGTTTAAAATATCATAAACTGTGTTTGCTATAATTTTTATTAAAAGTTTAAATAAAGTCCAATAAAAAGTTTAAAAGTGTATGTCTTTTTCTTGTAGTTGACACCTGATAAGGCTGTGATTTTCATTATGGTATGTTTGATTTAAAAAATGAGAATTACAATGTTAAATATAATTTAAATTAACTAGTTTTTTCATATATATATATATATATATATGATGGGTATATTCCACGTGGATTTAGCCATGTTGGTAGATATTGAACAAAGTTTTTTTTTTTACGAGTTTAAAAATTTGGTAAGTTTCAAAACAGACCTCCATAAAAATTAATTAGTGAACCCTGCTCAAGAGATACATATATCAATGATTATTGATTTTCATTTTCAGATGAAGATTCTCCAATAAGACATAACTTGGCTGCCCTCACTGGGGAACTATGTTTAGAAAGCTGAGACTTTACTTTTTTAGGCATTTTGCAGTCATTCAACAGTAGATATACCCTTGTAATATAAGTTGACTCTGCTTTGCTATTGCAAAAAAAAACAAATGTTTCATTACAGCATAATTTTAGGATGCGCTATCAATTAATAGTTATATTAAATTTATATCATATCTGTTATCATAGATTGAATGATATCAGTGCATCAAATTTAAAATATATTATATAATAATTATATATAATATAATAATATATATAATATATATTATATTGTATGCTATAATAAAGTTCAAAAATTTCCAAAGCATTTTTACATCTGTTTGTAAAAAGTATATCAATACGGCCATAAAGTCTGAAAATCATTTCTTGACTGTGTTATTTATTTCAATATATAGTATTTTCTTAATAATTCTTTGGTTATTTTATTTGAGATTCCTTTTTAGTTTTTTTTTTTTTTTTTATGATTATTAATTGGAAGATACACATTTCAAAAAGTTACATCAAACCGATACCAATGAAGGGTAAAAGAAATAATGTAGAATAATTTGTCACAATAGTAAATTTAAAGAACCCATATATTCCTATGCTAAATTGAATATTAATTTATCTTAAATACATACATTAAATGAAAACGTGAATGAAAAATGGAATTTCTAAGCATCCAAGGTAGTAAATGTGAATACTAATTTGTTTATTTATTATTTACAAATAACAATCATTAAATATTTTAATCAGAGAATTTGAGACATAGATAAGAAAAGAAGAACAAGGTTTTCAATATTTGTTATTGATAGAGAAATGTCTAAATTGTGTGATGGATATAGAAGACAATATTTTTATTGTCATTGATCATAATATGATCAGAATAGCAAGAAAGGAAATTATTGAAAAAAAAAAGAGAGAAAGTTGACTATTGTTCTTGTATTGATAATGTCATCAAAGCAAACATTTGTAAGCATATAGATACTCGTAAATTTATATAAACATTTGGATGACAATATTTTTCATAAAGAAACCAATATTTAAGAACAGAACATCTAAATTGATATGAATACAACTTGTACAAATCACTAAAATAATTGATTAAAGTTTGAAAATAAAAATCAAGCAGAAATTAGTTTGGGTCTAAGTGCAACAAATACATTCAATGATCAAAATAGAAAAAAATTAAGTTCAGTTATTGCACTCATAAATGAAGGAGAAAAAATCAAATTTACAATAGTTGAAATATAAATGTTATATAAAAAAAAAAATTAAATTCAGATTTGGCTCTATTCGACAAAAAAGAAGAGCAGTCATAATACTCAAATCTCAAAACCTTTTATGACTGCTCTTCTTTTTAGTTGATTAAAATAGTCAGGGAATTCCTGAACTATATTAAACCTGAACTTAATTTACATACCTAATATAATATAATGTATAATATTATTCAAATAAATGTTAATACTTAATTTATAATTTATGAATTGACCAATTATGATTATATGATTGTAGTTATGGTATACATTTAATATAACCTGTGATATAACTATTAAGTGATAAGGCCAAAAATTATACTGTAGTGAGACACTCATCTAAATAATAGTGTAAATAATAGTAATAATAATAATATTATTGTCCTTGGCAACCAAATTATCACTTGTATCACCAAGGTAACCCATGAATAAACATGAGTACTAAAAACATGTAGTAAATTATTCAGTAGTTTATTTTTGATACCTTGGATTACATTATGGCAATTTTTATAGGTATCTTTATATTTTTTGAAAATAAAATACAGCCCATGTTACTTAATAATGTAGCTTTTATAAGTAAAAGGAGATTTAAAATGGATCAAGTAGTTTTTGATCTTATCCATTACAAACATACAAATAAATACTTTCTGTTTATAATATTATTAGTATTAATATCTAAGGATTAAACATTTTTATTTCTGGTTATCAAGGCAGTAAAAGGACATTTTAAATGTGTACATTCTATAATCAATATCAATAATGAGAAAATAAACAGTAACTTACTGTACATCATAGTTATATACTAGTGGCTAATAAAAAAAAAACTTACTGTACACAATCTTGACCTTTTCCTTTGCTTTGAAATTCTTGAATTGTTGAAATCAGTTGTGCATTTTCATCCAGTATCTAAAACATCAATATTATTAATTTACAAATAAACTAAAATCTCTGTCAAAATCATAAACCTTCAAGAGATATGATTTTCCCAGAGCAAAACTATGCTGATAATATTTGATCAAATCAATCGGGTGAAATCATAATATTAGCCACATTATTTTCAGCATATTTTCAAAAAACATGATTATGCTTAGAAAAACTTCCAGAACAGAAATATATGCTCGTGTAGAAAGTAAAATTAAAATGCTCTTCTTTTAAAAAGACTCAGATACAATCTAATCTACAAATATAAAACACATAAACAATGTCTATGTAATTGAATGCCTTACATTATACTCAGACAAAAATTAGTACTGTTTTACATTACCTACTAGAATAGTTATAATATTTAAATAAGTACTTAAGTCTGTTAATTAAGTATAAAATAAAAAAATATAAATCAATGAATTTTGCACAACTGAGTACCTACTTATATCTTATCTACTTAATTAATTTATTACAAGTAGATTATAACAACAATATTGGATTAACTGCATTGTGAAAGTAAAGTTATGAAAAATGTTGAGGTTGTAAAATTTCATAATATTTTTTTAAAATCACCAAAAGTTATTGACTAGCCAACAATTTATAAGCACAATGATGCATTATATACGTATCATATTTTATGCTGAATTGTTAGTTTAAGTTATTTCAGATTGCGACAAATATGCATACCAAAAGTAGTTCTAGAACCACTATAAGTAGGTAGTAAGTACGCCTAATTAGATCAAAAGCCCTGTCTAATAAAAATCATAATAATGTAACATATATCAAAACAATTGTGAATAATCGCTAATAATATGCTAATAGATAATGATAAATTGAGCCATGAAAAACCATGAGTACCTAAATTTTATTGTTAACCACTATGTCATCACTGAACCTTTTACCACAAGTATGTACGCACCCTTAAGGGCTTTGGGTGTGCAAATCAAAAACGAAACAAAATATACAATATTATCGACACACAAAACTACTACGGGGTCTGGGGAGGGGAGGGGGAGGATGGTAGGTGCCGAAGCATACAAAAAAATTATGTAGATACCTAGACGAAGACGATAAATCATAGGAAGACGGTAATGATAGAAATGTCGACGAAAAATCTCTAAAGGGGTACATAAACACAATATATTTTTTATTCAGACTACCACAGAGTCTTGGCATATTACCTTTTGGATTTGCATTGTAGGCGGCACTCTGCGGTTTTGATTGTATGAAGTGGCGGCCGCGGACGCCATTTCGATTGGGTTTTTGTTAATGCTACGGGCAGCCAGGATGATGATAATACGTGACTGTCAGTCCAAGTCGAGCAGCGGTACGCAATGACGTAGCTTGCAAACAGCGAGCGAACAAAAATATTCGATTTTCAGTTGAGAGCTGAAAAAAACTCAACAAACTAACGAGTAACGGGCCCGGTATCGAATCGATACAGGCGTCACAATAACGAATAAACCGTGTTTTTCGCGTGTGTATGTGTGTTTGGCCGTTTGGGTCGCAGACGGCAGATGTGATGTAACGTACGGCTGCTTGCGTGCGTGCGTGCGTGCGTGCGCGGTTTTATCATTTGGCCATTTGGGAGTGTTTTACGGTTTTTACGATGGAACTGAGGTTACTTTGAACGGCTAAGCATGGTCGTTGAGTTGGTACTAGTGGCGAGAGGGATGGGGTCACGTAACCACTGTTTCGCGCACCCCCTTTTTGTTTTCGATTTTTTGAATAACAACTCCTGCAGCCGTAGCTGATAATATTTAAAATTCCGGCAGCCCACCATCTGCGTCATTATTATCACTAAATCACAGACTCCAATACAAGAAGTGCAATATGTATTATAAACGTCTGTGTCACTATAAAAATAATGTAATACAATGCAATAATAGTATGAATCCACCTTGGTATGGATAGTATGGTACCAGATGCGCGTAATAAAATATATCAATTTGCTACTTAGGTAGGTACCTAAATTAATTGGCATATTCGTTAGAAAGTAAATAAGCATACTCACCATACGAATACGAAAAATTGATTAACTGAGTGTCTACTACAAATAATGAACTTCAATTTTACAAATTGTATTTAGAATTATCTACTTTCAATATCAGATTGAACGTTACTTTCATAATCATTTTTTAATTATTGTTTTAATTAATAATTCAACTGCAGTGTTATATAACCGTTACTCGAAACATATTTTTGTATAAATTTAAGAATTGCATAACTTAATTTTCTTCTTTCCCGCCGTCATAGCAGTTAGGGGTGGGTGCACAGGGGACTTGTGAACCATCAATTAATAAAAGCCTTTTTCTTCTGCAATTTGATTGTTTTGATTTTGAAGGTAATATTAATAATTACAGAAATATTGTACTATGATAATAATATGTTCAAAGTGGAAATGATGGACTTTGAAAATTGCTAGTCTATAAATTTCAATTTTGATGATGTTCAAAAAAAAACATTCAAAAAGTCATGATAAACATGTTGTCATATAAAGTAACATATCCCAACTTGAACAAACTAATTCAGGTAGTTTAGTTAGTAATCGGGGTTATTATTTTTGCTTTATTCAGTTATCTTGGTCTTCTCGACGGAGGCATTTGTGTATTTAAATCTTTCAAAACTACTTATTTTTATTCAAGCCTCAAGGCATGCTATACGAGGTAAATGGATGTTTCGTGTACCCAGCAATTATTAAGGTAGGACATTGGGAGTCTCTGGGAGTTATTAGTTATTGGACGTTTAGTCCTAGGAATATTTGATTATAGTATGTTTGGTTCTCCAACTTTTTCAAATCATTATTACCTATTTATGAAGAAATTCACTATAGAGATTTCCCCTTTAAAATTAAACCTGGTAGGTAGCATATTAGCAAAGCGTACCTCTACATTGTTAGAGAACCTTAATGAAAATTCTTTTCACTGATTGGCTTTAATCCCAACGAGATAATAATTACATTATAATTTATATTTGTTAATTTCTTTTTTTTTAAATTCTGTAAGATATAATTTTTAATTTTTAATTCATATTATTATTATTATTTTAAGTACCTATACGACAAATATTTTAATTTTTGAAAACTGATCAGTTACACTAAATTATATTATTTGTTGATGCAAATAACAATTAATTCTATTATAATTTGTTTTATTTCAAAACAGACAATGAAAACAAAGTATTGATAAGATTTATCCATCAAGATAGATTCTGAGGGCAAAAATATTTATGTATGAATGTCATGATTTATCTTAAATTTTGTAATTTCTATTTTCATCTAATAAGTATTCTTCATGTTTAAACTTTGTATGTAGCATATGAAATAATATATTTAATTATAAAACAATATTTTATCCTGAAATAATAATTTGGTATTCAATTTATTATATTGTACATAACCTACCTACCTAAAAACTTATTTCTTTAATACATGTTATATTTTATGTAATACGAACAGTATTTTAATAAAAACAACACTTTTTAATTTTTACAAACTGAAACGTAAAATAAAATATGCAAATTGGTATGTTTTAAGAAATTTACTAAACTAGCGTAAAAAACAGATATTAAAAATATCTTAACAATATATCAATAATGATAATTTCTTGTTACATTGTATGATATCAATTTTTATGTATGTAGGTATTTTATATTTTTATATACCTATTACACAATCAAAACTTTCGACGATTAATAAAAACATTGCTTACATGCTAACATGCTTATTATTTAGTACCTACACATGTATTATATTAATTAAATCAATAAATTAATAATTACCTACTACTTGATTAAAATTAAAGCAATATTAGAATTATGGCAAACATTTTTTCAATTAGTTACAATAACAATAATACATTACAATATTATAATGACAAATAATTAAGTTATTAAAATAATATTAAATAGAAACTAAAATGGTGTAAAAATATATAATTTAAAAATAAATTTATATTTTTTTAAAATTATTTTTAGGTCAACTGAAATGTGTTTTATTATTTAATATCCATTCAAATATTTATTACATATACCTATATATTGGTTCATTTTTAAAACATAATATAACGACTAAAACCAAATGTAGTATAGTCAAAATACTATGGGAAACAAACATTCCATGGCTAATAACTTGTACATAAACTCAATTTTTTGATGAGGGATAAAACATCCTAGAATTGCTATACATAGTACTTAGTTAAGTATTCATAAAAGTAGACTTTAAGCAGCTTAAATTAATTTTTTGCAAAGGGTAATAAAACTATAAAGGCCCGGGAGTAACTACTTTTGGATATTGAAACGTTTGTTATACGCCCAAGTCCACTACTTTATCTTTGTGGGGCCTCAACTTTGGTTGGGTGTATGTGTATTGTATTAGGTAGGTACCTATATATACCTACGTAGAGTTAGATATTGTATATCTTTCCTAAAAAACGGTTATTTGTAATTAATAATATTTTTAAAAAAAACACATTTTCAAATGTTCATATTTTTATAAGTTGTTTTTGTCCAATAATTGGCTAAAGACAATGGGCTCAAATATATAGAGCAATAGTATTTCACAAATGTATTAATATTAAATATTGAAAGAAACGTAGTTAACAGTGAGTACTCATTATTTTCTCAGAAATACTGAATACCTACTTAAGTATTATACCAAAAATTATGTAAAAATAGGTAAATTAAAAAAATATATATAAGATATAATAAATAAATATTATTTTACTGTTTTTATACCAATACATCAGAAGAATTTATTAACTAATGTTTAATTTCAACATTAAATTCAATTTGAATTATTATTAAATTGAAAAACATTATCTAGGGATGTGTTATGTTAGCTGAACTGTATAACATAATTTCAGGACTCAAAATGTGATGTCTAGCTGTGTCAATGTTTAAAAGTGTTTCTGTATAGATATCATCAAATATTGTACAAGTACAAACAAAATGTCTTTACTAAAGACCATTTAGATACATACACTTTAAGAGAAATCTTATTCTCTGTAATTTTTTTTCCTTAAAAAACTGTAAAAATTAGTAATTTGCGAGTAGGTATTCAATTTTAAAGATGTTTGGATTCATAAATATTATCTGTGTGATTACAACATATGAACTTATTAACTAAATTTGAATTCATAGTGAGCATTATTTTTCTTTTCATATTGAATGTCTGGTGACAGAGTAATTTAAACAATTTTTAAGTTTTTGATCAATTTAAATAATAATAAATAATTAGGTAATTACCTTAATTTGCCATTTGTCAGAAAAATAAGAATACAAAAAATTTTTTATTTTTATATAGATAATGATGAGCTTGCCTCAAAAGTGAACATTTGTGGTAAGACTAAGAAAATTCATGGCAGTATAATTTATAAAAAAAAGCTGATACTGTTGATGGGTGTGCCACCATTGTAGGTAGGAAGGTAGGATACATAGAATTATTTAATTTATGCAGTGAGTGCCTCTTATAAAACTCACTCTAGGACCAACACAAAGTGACTATTGTAACTGAATAAACCTTATTGGCGAAGTGGTGAAAGGGTAGAATGTATTTGGATATGTCTGGATCATTCTAAATGATTTTAAGCACATGACTGTTTACACATGATTTGAAAAGATTTAATATTTACGATTTTCATTAAAATTTGATCTTAAAACCATTATAAAAAAATTAATACATTACACACTAGTTTTTTTTTCATTAAACATACAACTTAAAATAAACCTCGTGTTTTAATATTAATTTTTACGTTTGGCCTAACAAAGATATCTACATAGTACCTACTGGAAAAGAATTACATTCAAAACTCATAAATATAAAATGCCTATAAATAACAAAAAATGGCTTCAATATTTTAAGACTCTACTAAATTACAACAAAATTTATCATAAAAATCATTATTTTATGGTCTATCAACTTTTTAAGTTCTTTCTACAATTTTGTTCAATTATTGAGAAAACTACAAGGATAATCAAAAATGGCTTTTTATTAACTAAATAGACTCCTCAAAATGCAACAATTAAAAGTCTCTTGTCATTTTTTATTAGAGCAAGATTTCTGGTGAAAAACATAATTCGTAAACATTTAAAATTACAAAATATTAATGCCATATATTCGTCTAGTTTTAGTTTACATCTTATTTTGTTTTTTCCCAATTATTATGAAAATCCCTTAGAAAATCAAAACTGACCTATCCAATGCACCAACTAGATTCAAAATACAACAAGAAAGTTTTTATTTTTCATTTTTCACTTGGAAACCGCTTTCTGGTATAAAAGTTGTTCATAAAGTAAAAAAAACAAACAAAAAATATAATTTTAAAACCCATAGATCCCTCACTAGGCTCCAAATTTATAATGTATTCAGTGTTCACAGTTAAATAAATCAACATTTCTAACAAAATTATTTATTTAATTTTTTTTTCATTTAACAAACATTGTGAATTCTCATTTTGTTATGAAATCTGCTATTAATGGTAGATGATCTGAAGGAAATAATATACTAGGAAGTCCCACATTTCTTATAACATCTTCATGTGATGGCATTGATAATACCTAAAAGAACAATACCAATAATAATAAATAATTATCTTTTAATTTATTCAATGCAATAATATTTTACCTGAATAAGTTCTAAGTTATCATCAGTAAAATATATATAGTCTAAAAGACCAACAAATGACTGTGTGAAATGACTATATTCTACATCAATATTGTAAGCACTGTTCATTTTAAATAAAATATTATTTCTTAAATTGTTCAAAATTTTTTCATCCCCTGAAAAAAAATCAAATTATATTTAAATTTATTGTTTTTGTATAGCTTTTGGGTATAAAATAAAACATATTTACTGTGTTCTGCGGGTAATGATAATTTGGTAAACAAATCATAGACACCACTTTCTGGAGTACTATTGAAATCTCCACAAAATATTACAGATACTTTATGTTTAGGATACTGAAAAAATTATAAGTTATCTTATTAACATAATTTTTTTTTTTAATTCATTATTTGTCATTAATTTACATAAATTTGTTGACTTGTTAAATTTACTTGTTGTTGTTTTTAAGTAATAGTTTATAGCAAACAAATTAAGAAATTTATGAAAAAAATATAGCATCATTAAAAAGTAAATTTCTTTATAGAAGGATAATGGATATTGGGAAATCGTAAATAAATAATACTCATTGAAAAAACTAAATTTAAATTTAATTTAATTCATTAAATGTTATGTTTAAATAAAAATTAGTTTTGATATTTTATATTTATACTTTATTCTTTCATATACAAATTTTAAATAATATTTACCACATCACTTCACATTATTATTTTTCTTTTCTACTAAATTTAGGTACCTATATGCCTTATAAATGAATATTAATATTATTATTAATAATTATATAAATTAAAGAATATTAATTTCACATTAAAATAGATACTTACATTATTAACAGTTAAACTTTTGATTTTATTAGCAATTGTTAGTTCAATTAAAGCTTGAAATAATCGCACAGCATCTCCATCAGGATCAGATATTAAATGAGTGTTACATAAAATAATTATTTGTTTTTTTTCAGAAATCAATTCTAGCACTAAAACCTTTAAAATAAAATAATTTAAGTTATTATATTTTTAAATATACATCAATTAAAAATAAATACTAACTTGTAAAACAGTTTTTTTTTGTAATCCTTGTTTCCAAAATTCATCATTAAGAATTTCTTTTATAATAGATCCACAGTAAACTTCCAAGGTAATTAAATCATTTAATTTAATATTAAACTGATTCAATAGACTGAAATATATATGTAAAAAAAGAAACTGTTAAATGATAATACTTTAAGGGCTCAAAGGAAGAAGGATAGTAGTCCATATCGTAAATGTTGAGATAATGGTACCATTCCATGGTGTTTTGAGACTATTTTGAAATATTGAGATCTAGTCAGTGAATATGTATAATAAATATTAAAGGTGTTGGTTAAAAATTAATTTAGTTTATATGGTTATTGAGAAAATTGCTTTATTGGACAAGTTTTGCAAAAAAATGGACCACTATCATTCTTTTTCTGAGCCCTTCAAATACATATAGATATAGATAAAATACTAACTATTATTATTATTAGGTATATATATATAAATAAAAACTATAACATACTTAAATTTATCAGAAGAATAAAAACAACCCAAGCCCTCATTTTTATTACCACATTTTCTTAAAAATATTCCATCCATGCCTAAGCATTTTTTTAAGAATGGACTTAACTCTTTATAAAAAAATTGAATTTCTACTTCTTGCAAACATAATATATCACCTTCATATGCTACACATAATTATATAAAAAAAAAAAAAAATAATAATATAGTAATACATAAATCATATTCTATCATATATACCTATTAGTTCTTTCAAGAGAAGAGGATTTCGATAACTTGACGCAATGAATTTTTCTGGACAATATGAAAACATATCATTTTTAGCTTCTTTAGTACGAGTATACATACTAGCAAGTATATTGTAAGTCACAATTCGAATACTATAAATACATATAACAAATTAAATTAACTAACACTGTATAATACAATCAAATTTAAGTTTTAATTACCAGTATTAAATATTCTAAATTAAAATAAAACTATTTGATAATATAATTGTAATTATGAAACTATCAAATATCTACATGAAAAACATATTTATTGCTGTATAACTATATTATCTAGACATTTTGGACTACCACTGGGTATGCAAACTTAACCACTTATTGATTCAAACCTTATACAGATTCAAGAAAATGAGTGTCCTAAATTATGTTAACCTAAACACTAGCTGATGTAAAATCATGCATTTAGATAATATATAACTAGAGTTCCATTTTGAATAAAACTAGAATTTATAATAAATTAAGTGCATATACCTATTATCTGGCTTTATTTTTAACCTATTTTCATATGGATATACATCAACATTATTTGTTTGAACTTTTGAAGTTAATATTTCTACTGCAGGACCAAATTGACCATCTTCATTACAAGGGTTTATTACTAATTTTAAATTGAAATCAACATCATTTCTAGTTGGTACATAAACACTTCCATTACCCACTTCTATTTCATTTTTTGCATCAATTTTGTACCATATATATTTACTATTTATTAAAGATACATTGTAAGAGTTCTCAAATGCAAATGGATATAACATTAATCCTTCATAGATGGGTGTATTTACTTTTGCTTTCATAATCATTGGTGCATTAAATAAAACTTTAAATACATAATCATCGACTTCAAGGGTAATATGGGATTTGTTCTGCTTAAATATTTCCCCACACTTAGAATTGTCAGATACAACTATTTCATTAACTTTTATTGAAAAGTTACCACTTTTAGCTCCTAGCTTTTTGTTCTTATCACAAGTTTGAAAACATTTTATTTTTAATCTATCAATAAATATTTGAATAGTGTCATTTGGACTTCGACACAAATTTATTCTTTTTGAATTTTTAAAAGGTGATAACAAAGTTATCATTAATTGTTGTTCAGTTTGTCCTGGAGGAACCGCTTGATTTACAAACATGTAATTTGGCCATAAACATAATTTAATAGAAGACATTTTCCTTTTTATATGAAATATCTTCTTGGATAAATTTATGAAATATTTCATAGGATCTGTAAAAAAAAATTTGCAAATTAATTACATACCATAGCAGGTTCGACTAATTTTTCTAGTACTGTTAATATTAAATTTGTTTCAATTTTTTGTTTTCAATTGGTTTATCTTCAAGGGAGACATTTCTTTGGAGAAAAATTAAATTTTTATTTTCGCCCCTATAGACAAAAAACAAATAACTTTTTATTATTAATTTTTCTATTTATTCACTTGAGAAAATAGCCATTTTGTAAAAAATTATTATTCTAACAATTTTAATGCATCACACATTCATATCTGATGAATAATTTCTTAATTATAACCGTTTTAATTAGGCATGAATACAAATAATATTCAATAAAATAACACGTTATGCGACGAGGAATTATAATCAGCACAGTAATTCTTTACCTTTTATTGAATATTAATTTTTTCGTGTCCATTTGCTAGAAATTAAATAGGCTATAATTAAGAAACTATAAATTAATGTATGATACATTAAAAATTTTAAAAATAATATTTTTACAAAATGGTTAAATTGAATAAATAATTAATTTTTCTCAACATTTATGTTTTCCTCAGACAAACTGATTGAAAAAAAAAATTAAAATCAAAAACAATTAAACAGAACGAGAAAAATCTGTTGAACATGACGGGACACTGTATAAAGTATCCTACAAAGATCTGACATCTGTGACGACTTTGTACTATTTAATTTGTTTTATAATAATTACTAAAGCTTTGCACTATGATCCTAATATTTTATTTATTTTTTTTAAACTACTTCTTTTGAACAATTTATCAGCCATCCTCCTTCTAAACTTCCATTTGATCTGATCTTTTACTTCCCATACATCAGCTGTCCTCATATTATTCTCAATAGCATCTAACCATCTCTTTCTTCTGTCTTTCTCTTCATCATTTTTCTCCAAAATTTAAATCCAAATAGATAGTTTACTTTTTTCATATGCTTTTTGTTTCAAAATAAATTTATAAAATGTCCCTCTCGGATCTTACAAATATAAATATATTTTTTTTTAAAGTATTTATTAATATGAATAGTGAAACTTTCTTAACAAACAACTGTTAATTAGTGGACACTTACCAATAATGGACAAATTTCTCTGTCCCAGCACAGTCCCATTAATTTATTAATTTTTCAAAATTGCGTGCAATTCCGACAGTCCCCTGAGTGACTGCTATTCAAAGATATCAACTATACCTTTCAAATCCTTTTCAATCCATAAACACAAACACATAAACAAATTATTAAAATAGTAACTATTCACTCACACTTTCAAGACTTTGTTAAATTAAAATAATCCAAGGTAGGTTTATAAAGGAAAACTATTAAACATTTAAAATGTACATGGCTACTGAATGTAAAATTACACAAGATTTTATACAATACCGTTTACAATTTATACATACGTTCCATCAGAAATATTAGATAAGAAAGTCCAGTGGTTCCCAAATTTGTATATAATATTACCTATTCTACTCTTGTTATTGTACTTCTCCTATTTTAAGAAGATGCCTATACAACTCCTAAAAATAATTAATTCTATTGCTAACGCTCAATTTTGTAACTATGTTGCCTATCCAGCTTCTGATATTGTATTGTAATTTCTCAGTTTGTCTATTTATTACCTACCAATCTAAATTTCAATAATTGAAATTGAAATTATTGAAATTAATTATAATCTATTGTTAATTTTTCAAAAAAATATTTCTTTACCTACCTATCAAAATTAAATTTAATACAAATATGTCTAATATTGTAAATATTCTCTAACCCATGAAACAGTCTCGAACATGCAAAAAATACTTTGTCCTGTCAACTTTGTTTTTATTGAATAAATCTTCCACAATTCTTACTCTCATGACTACATATTATTATGAAGGTAGGTAGGTACAACGTAAGTTAAAACATAAACATTCCAAACGTAATAAAATGTATTCAATGTAAGTCCTATTCATCGACCCATTCAAAACCAAAAAAAAAAAGCTATAGTGAAAAGTTTAACTTAGTTTTTTGATAAATAAAACAGAAAACCTAATTTTAGAGGACGAAGAAAACAGGTTCAATTTGAATAGATCAGTTTTAAATTTTGCAATACTCTTTAATAACAATACATTTATATTTCGGGGAAAAATAAAATGTTTTATTTTTTTCTATTAAAATTTAACTGTTTAATTTTTTAAGTTTTTAAGAATTAGTGATCATCTCAAAAATAAGAGTGAATCTTATAAATCTGAGACAAGATTTATATAGAATTTACTATCAACTAGTTGACCACTAAAACTTTTAATAAAATAATAAAGTAAAAACCAAATTATTAAAATGGTTAATACACGAAAATAAATATATACATTTTTTATTTATTTACTAAAACTTGTTGACCAATGTAATCAATGCTATTATGATACCATTTGCAATTAATAAACAATTGTCATAATTTCTGGCAACCTTTATATTTGTTCAAAGTCAATAAAAATAAAAACTAAAATAATTTAATGTATAAATTAAATTAAAATTTGTGACTAAGTTTATATTTGTTTAAAATACGATTTAAATATTAGCCAATCAAAAATCCAACAGTATAAATATATAATATTTAATATACATGCAATAATTTTATTAATGTATAATGTATAATATGTATGCAATATAAACACAGTTTAATTTATTTCAGAATTATTGTATGCTGTCTAAATGGAAAGATTTCTCCACAAAGAAGCTTGAACAATAATAAAGTATTACTTATTAGAAGTTTTAATAAAAATGTAGGAAAAATTAATTATTCTTTTATACATAATGAGTTTTAGTTAACTTTTTAAATTCAGGTATTTAATACCATTTTTGATGTTAATAAATGCGGTATTTTTATTTTTATTTATTTATCCATCAACTAAAAATGGATATAAATACATAAATAGATTTGGTGTTTTGGTCAGAGGAACAAGAAACCTATAATTTCTATTTAATTTATTTTAAAAATAGCATAATTGCACTGTATTGTATCTGCTATATATAAATATATACAGTATACTAGAACACACTATGTATATATATATATATTTATATTATTTTCCAAGCATATTTGGCAGGCGAGGATCCAGAGTAATTGTTAGGGAGGGCCATTTTATATTATGGTCATAATACAATAGGTATATAAAATTCAATAATTCTAAATATTACAAGTATTACCATAAATATTTCTTAACATTGTAAAGGAATAAACTTTCAGCTAAATATTTAAAGAAAAACTAGGGTAGGTAATTGAAAAGAACACTCTTTATTTTAAATTTTGTTTATGCATAGTGTAAATATCATGGATTTTCTTTTTAGTGGTTTTAACTTTCAACCCTCAACCCCTTCATTTTTATACCTTTGTATTGATTGATTTCAAGATTTCTTATAGAAAATATAACGCGTATAATTTTAAAATAATGAAATCCTACGTGAATTTGTTTGTTTTTATTTTTTATCATTTTCCTGTTTCCTTATTATGATAAAATCTAATTAGAAAATCAAAAAACGACCTTCCTGAGCATCAAGATCCAAAATGCAACAAAATTGATTTCCTATATTTTTCTATTGAAGCAATATATCTGGTAGAAAATATAAGTTGCAAAAATTATTATTAATGAAACCGGTAATGCGCCATGGTAGACCATAAATATTTTCTGTTTTACCTATAATTTTCTTTCTGGTTTTTTTCAATTATTTATTTTGAAAACTCATTGGAGAATTAAAAAAAAATGACCTTTCTTATGCACCACCTAGATAATATTTTCTTTTCGAAAAATTTTTTAAACAGAAAATAAAAATGTTTTTAATGTTATTTTCATTCTCAAAATTAATAACTGTATAAATTTAACCCAGATAATCTTTCTTCTCCCTCTCTTGCCATAACCACATTTTAAGGAATTTTAAAAGACTATACTCGCATATTTACTGTTTTAGTCCAACTACCGGGTAAAATTCAAAAACAATGCTTACACAGAATAAGTAAAAGTGGCTTAATTTTGATTTTAGTGTAAAAGTATCTATTATGAAATTTATAGAAAATAACATTTTGGAGGAATGTCATAGGTTTTTGTATTATTCAAAATATACACCTCTATATAAAAGATACATTTTTTTTTTTGTTATTTAAATAAAGGTTACTTTATAATTGTTCATAATTTAAAAGAAAACATCAATGAAATTCCCCCCCAAAATATTGTTCTCTACAGTGGCGTGTTGGCCGTGATTTTGAGGGGCAATTGCCCGATAATTTTAAGTGGTGGGTGGGTGGGTGCCTGGGTACCTGGTGGTTGAGTACTGGAGTCTGTGGAGAAATTGTAGTACAAGATTAACTTCATCAGAATATGTCATATGATATTAAATAAGAATAATAAAATTAATAATAAGTATTCTAGGAAAAGCCATCAGCCCAGAATACTGTAAAAAACAACAAGGAATATGGCAATTTAAAGCACTATCATTTTAGTTTATATTTTTGTAATGCTTGTATTATTATATACTATATTATACTATATAGTTACAGTATATACTATATATCTACAGTACTATAATTTATACTAGTCGAGGGGTGGTGGTAGTTCATTAAAAAAAAAATGAATTACCCGATAAAATATTTCACTTCGCCACGCCACTGGTTCTCTATAAATTTCATAATAGATAAAGTAAATAAATATGTACATTTTTTATTTATGACTATTAACCATTTTAATAATTTGGTTTTTACTTTATTATTCATAATAGATAAAATCAAAATTAAGCTAGTTTTACTTATTTTGTGTAAGTATTGTTTTTGTATGTTACCTTGGACTGAGACATTACATGTGGGTATAACCTCCTCTTGATGAGGAAATTTTTCTTTTCATCACTGTCACAGAAATCGGCAATGAAATTAGAATCAAAATATGATTTTATGTTTTATGAGCTCAATTTATATAGTTTAATGCGTGATTTAACAATAAAAAGTTTATTTTTTATGTTCTCCTTCTAGTTTAATTAAAACAGTATAAGAAAGACTGTTTTTAAGCTGCTATATATTTGAATTATTTTAATAATGTTATTGAATCAATTAATATCTTTAATTAGCTGAGTAAACTAAAAATCTAATTAGATGGAACTAAAAAGTTAAGATTAAAATATTGCATATGGTCACCAGAAAACTTTATATCAAAATCTTCAATAATTTTTTCTAATAAGGGTATATAAATTTATACACATTTTTGGTAAAAGCGTGTGTATAAACATAGGTGGTAGCATTAGTCAACAATTTTGGGAAAGACCATTTTTTTTTTATACTCAAATAAATTCCTCCTAATTAACTCTTCACATTGAGGAATCATTTAATTTTAACATCGACTGCCCAGGTTAGATGCTGGTATTAAGCCTAATATTTCAATCCAAACTTTGTCGAAGGTCTAGGCCACACCAAGGACAGCTGATCAGTATTCTTTTTTTTCCCCAGAGAGTTGACTATTAAGTAAAACTCTATTGATGCCCATTTGGACATACAGCATCTATGGATGCTATAGCAACTATGGAAAGCTGCCAAAAATTAAATATTTACAAAATCCATATTTTTCAATCCATAAATCTTTGTATGATCACAAATGCCCCAATATATATTTCAAATGTCACCCTTCATACTGACTTAAAAATAAACACAGTAAAAGAAATTGCAAAAGTACTATACAAACACCTTGATTAACTAACCACCCAAATCCCTTAATTTTAGCGCTAAATTCAGATACCATTCCTGGTAATCTCCTTTGCAGGTTAAAGAAAAAATGGTGTTGGTACCTATATATACCTATAATTCTTTAGGACAAAATAATAAAAAAAACCTTATTAAAATTAAACTAATCCGGACATAAAGTGTTTCCATTGGGCGACTACTTTCTTTTCATGTGTCTCACGCCATAATTTATTTCCTCATATAAGCTTATTGTAATGTAGTATTTCTTTTTTTTAATACAAATTTTGATATCATAAATATTATAGCAGCTTCTTAAAACATGTATAACTAAACTTTGCTCCACATTGGTTCTCATTATTAATAGTTTATCATTGGTTACAGATATAAATTGAATAATAAAATAATAAAGTAAAAACAAAATTATTAAAATGGTTAATACTCATAAATAAAAAATGTATGTATAAAAATTAAATAAATAAATGAATCAATGCGTCCCTGAAATATTATAAATGTATTATCTTAACTGTATTTATTTATTTATTTTATTTTTATATATACATTTTTGAATAAAAAAAATATACATTATATATATATTATATTATTATCATATATATACTTACTTTATAAATTAAATAACTTTATATATATCCCACCTTTCTCACTATAATAGTAGCTGTATCAATCTTTAATATTTGTTCTTTATTTTTACTATTGAAAAAAATTGAAAGTTTTTCAAGTCAAGCTAAAGGTTTTTTTTGTCATACAGATCTTGGTCTATTTGTGACGCTTCTGTAGTGTTTAGTCTTCATAATGGTATTTTAATGTAGCAGTGTCCTCTAATAATAATATTCTTTATATTTAATATTCATAAATATTATTTTTATCAATAATCATATACACATTATTGTCAATAGGATATATTAATGACACTTTAGATAAACAAGAACAGTCAACATTTCTAATTAGCCAAAACAATTTTATCCACAAAAAACTAAATAAAATATGAAATTGTAGTACAATACATTCCTTCCTGCTCTTGAAAGAGTTTTAAAAATCAATTATATAAGACATAAAAGTAGGAAAACAAATCTAGCACCTGATTATCTAATTCAAAAATTAAAAATTTACAATTTGTAAATATTTGTAAACAAATAATAATCAAATATAATTAAATAATATTATTTTGAATTAACAATATAAATAATTGTAAAAAATAAAGAAACTAAAAAATGCAAAATCAAAGAGTTGAATAATTTGATTATACGTTTAATTTTAAAAAGCTGAATTAAAAATAGAACAGATAATACTACATTAATTTATCACAATTACAAAATAAATAGTTACTACTGAATTGTATCACACTTGTATAGTTCAAATAACAATATCTACCAAGAAAATAAGTAGTATTTAGTTGAAATGAAAATTATGTAAGTATAATAATATTTCTCATAAGTTTGATATTAATGCCTATGGTTAATGTAAAAGTAAACATATTTATTGAGATGAATTCTCCAAAGAATCTTGTATGAATTTCCTGAAAAAAAAAAAATAAAATTAGTTTTAACTTAAAAAAATTATGTTTTGTAAATACAAGAAAAAAATGACAAGGTTCCATATAATATACTAACCAAGTTCGGTTTCCTAATTCTTCATCTTTACATATATACTTATGGCCATATTTATAATGCTGATCATACAACACTATTTCAGTTTTAGCATTTTGTCGAGTTTTAAGTAGATGAGTGTACAACTAGAAAACAACACAATTTATGTTACAGTAATTTAATTATATAAATATTCACAATAGAGAAAAATGTATAATAATAATGATTTTTACATTTTTTTTTTTTTTTAGGTTTTTTAGTATTTTAGGAGGACTTTGTGGATCAACTTTTGAAATTCAAATGGGAACCTACATTTTTTTTTCAAACATAATGATTTGACAATATTTTTAAATACATTTTGATTAAACCACATTAATTTATTCAAAACTTTATGATTGAGTGATTTAAAGTTAATACTAATATAGCTATAACTGGTTCTCAGAAGCATTATGGTTCATTGTGTTATGAATGACATCAATAGCAATTTCTAAAAACTTTAAATTGCTCTAAAGCACGCACTACATTTTGAATAAATTAATGTTATTCAATGACTAAAATGTATTAAACAATTTTTTCATATGTCTGTAAAATAATAAGTATAGGTTAGCATTTGAATTTCAAAAGTTTACCCCCAAATACCCCTTCCACTGTAAATATTAAGCAATTAAATAGATACAAACAATTTCATAGTTACAATATTCTATAGTTAATTATGGAGATGATATACTTTTTATTTTATTTTTTTAAATGTTTTTAATAATTTCAATTAATTATATTCAAGCATAGTAGAATTATTATGCTCTTTTTGTTGAATTTTGGTTTTATAATTGATTATTAAATAAATAAATAAGAAAATATATTTTTATCAGAATGTTAAAATTTTATTGAGTTTTCAATTCCCAACAAGTTACTTACTTTCGTTGTACTTAGAAAATAAAACTATTGTATTTACCTTTTCACCTAATTTATAAGGGATCACTACATCATCTTTTGCATGTAATATTAATATTGGCATTTTAGTATTCATCAAATTTGTTTCTGTATCAAAAATTATATTATTTTCTACAACTGGCTCTATAATGAAAAACTCAAACCAAGGTAACATACGATGAATCTGTAAAAAAAAAAAAAAAAATTAATTATTGATTTAAAAAATGAAACTTAAGAGTAGAAGTTAGTAGCATTAGTTAGTATTAGTTACAATAAATAGATAGCCCATGAAATCGTTAATATTTGGTAGATACAGCCTCTATGGGGTACTTATTAAGTCATTAACATTAATTTTTAAGTAAGGGTTTTTGCTATCCATAACAGAAGCATTCTATGAGTAGTAACTAAATATTCCAATAACATGGGTTATCTAATTTGTATAATCAATCATAAATGGTAGTAGATTGTTAACAATTTTAATAAGATTTATAATCATTTGAATTTCACCCCACTTAACATAATTAAAAACCTAGGTTCTTCAAATTTTAGGTAATATTTGTCCACTAATAGCCTTATAAAAAATTGATTTAAACAGTTTGTTTATGATAGTACTATGCCAAGAGTCAATAATCCAGTATTAAAATCATTTGTTAGAAATCAACAAATATTTAATGGCCTGTAAGAAGGAAAAAGTAGTATACAAAGTCTGATCAACATTGTTATAGATTACTATGTGCGGGTGACACTTATTAACTGATATTGGTTAGTTAACAAAATCTGATAGAGGTTAAAGCATCTGATTGACTAATATATTTGTTTGTGATTATTAGTACTATACTTTACTATCAAAAATAATAAAGCATCAAAATCTAAACGAAAAGATATGAAATGGGGATTCAAATTGGGTTTAGCTATTGCAAAAGAATTTTATTATTCTTGTATTTATTATTTATTAAAGTACCTACCTAATATTAGCATCAAGATGGATAGTATAATAATATAATAGATTGTAATGATTTTGTGCAATTTGTACTACTTTGGCTTTTCTTGAGCTGGTCAACACTTATTTTAGCCCAATGATTAATTTTACCAAGATTTTGCTTAAAAAAATACAGTGAAATTTAGCCTTGATGAAGTCATTATAAATGTAAAATTAATTTTATAATAATGGACCATTAATAGCGTTAATGGGTTAATCCTGGTTGTATATAAGCAAAGCATACATTGTTAGAGAAGCCTACGGAAATCCTGTTCTCCGATTAGCTCTAATCCCAACGAGATAACAATTTTATTAACAGTTATGAATTTTAAATGTTTTGGTTTATAAAATAACTAAAAACTAAAAAGTACTTTCTTTTAGTAAAATTTAAAATACCATTCATATTAGATCAATTGTAACATGTATGGAAGAAATAATTTTTTTAGGTAGGTAGGTTAGGTACATATTAAATTATTATTTCAGGATAAAATATTGTTTCATAATTAAATGCATTATTCCATGCAATGTATGCTACATACAAAATTTGAGATACATATAACATTCATACATAATCACTTTTCCCCTCACAATCTATATTGTATGTATAGATACTTACTTAGCCAACCCTCAAAATATTCATTGTCTACTTCATTGTCTGTTATAACTTAAAAAAAAAACAAATTATAATAGAATTAATTGTTATTTACATCAACAAATAACACTTATAGGCTATAATTTAGTGTTATGTCCTACTGATCAGTTATTTTTAACAATTAAAATAGTTATCATATAGGTACCTAAATTAAAAAAATACAAGGAGTAAGTATAAATTAAAAATCCAAGTCTTATATCCTACAAAGAAATAAATAAATAAAAATAGGCTAGTATAATAAAATAATATAAATAAAACACAAAATACTTTTTATAAACTGATATTGCAATTGTTTTTTCATTGGGATTAGAGCCAATCGGAAAACCTATTTCCATAGGTTCTCTATTAATGTACACTTTGCTTATAGGCATCCTGATTATATTGGTAATTAAAGAGTTAAGGTCCATCATATAACCAAAATATGTGCAATTTTTTTTGTCTGTGGACATATTTTTTGTAAAAAATCTTGCTCCATTTAAACAATGACTAAAAACTTTTTGTTGTACTTTTAGGTCATTTTATGATTTTACAAGTAGTTTTCATAACAATTGGGAAAATAGGAAAAACGTAAAAGAAAATTCTAGACAAATTTAAGGCATTTTTCCACTATTTAAATTTGTTTAGTTGTTTGGGCCAAAAATTTACTGGCAGTCCACATAATATAATATCTTATTTTTCAGGGTCTTTCACTATGAAAAGTACATGAAACCAGTCCCTGTAAATTGAACGAAAAATGTTTTCTCATGTATATTTAATATACTTGAATTCACTATCTGTGTTAATTTGTTTTAGCATTATCCATAAGAATATGTAGTGAAAATACATAAAATACATCAATATAAGTGCAAACGTGAATAATTATTCACATCTGAACATGAAATAGGAAGCTCTAGTTACTTCCTGATATAATTTATGATCAACTATCTATATCCATTATAGACTGTCAATGTTTAATTACTTTATTAATGAGTATGATACAGAGTAAAAATGTTGTTTGTATATATAGATGTACTCAATTTTTTTCCAAAATACCTTGAAAGCAATTTGAGTATAATAGGCGGATGTCTGAATTTGGGACATATGCACCAGAAATTAGACACAATTTAAACTTAGAAAAAATACTGGAAGTGATTTAAATAAGAACTAAATGTTATACACATTTTGTTTGTTTATTAGAGTAACTCAAACAATCTAAACAATTTATGACTTCGAAAAGTCACACCAAATTAGGATGATGAATAAAATTATATTTTACCTTGGTAAGTGGATATTCTCGTATTTCATCACTCATTTTGGTAAATGGCGCTTCTAGTATGAGACCATTAGGATAAAGACCTTCTTTTTCTAATAAAGAGTATGCATGTGCACTGATTCTTCTCATGAAAAAAAATGTAGTTTTAAATTACACCAAAAAAAAAAAATTATTTAACATACCCAGTTCCTAATGAATGACCCCAACCAAATATAGGTGAACCATTTGCACGTTCATGAGTCCATTTAAATACTTCCATTGCATCCGACACCACACCAGATTCACTGACTTCAACATCAGTTGAATCAGCATAACCTAACACACAATAATAATTTAAAATTAAAAACTCTTCAATAACATAATACACCTATAATATATTACATACTTCTATAATCTACAGCAATTACATGACAATTAATTTTTTGTAGAACATGATACAATTGAACTCTATGTTCATTGGCTCGAGTTCCAGAGTTACCATGCATATATATTACAATAGGTTCTCCATTACTTAAGAGGCGTTCATAACTTGATTTATCTTCATCATATTTTTTTAAAAGGTTACCTGGTAAAATGTGCCTGCAATATACATACTTGAGTTAAATAGTATATTGAATTAATTATTAAACTAAAATAT
The DNA here is from genome assembly GCA_902439185.1 of Cinara cedri. Lineage (NCBI taxonomy): Eukaryota > Metazoa > Arthropoda > Insecta > Hemiptera > Aphididae > Cinara > Cinara cedri. The sequence goes on from CABPRJ010000001.1 coordinate 1,339,606, forward strand.
ATACTTTGTTTTAATAAAAGTTATTAATTGAAATATACTTAATTAATATGATAATAATTACAACACAGTTATCAATGTTATAATTATAATCAATTTCATTATCTAAAGTAATAGTAATAACACTATATTTATTTATATTTAGAAGTAGGCGATTTTGACAACTTCATATTGCAAACTTATCCAAATTTGATTGTAAAATTAACGTGTCATCTTGAGATTTAACTATTGAGAAAAATTTATCGGCAAATAAAAGAATGTTTACTCAGCTATCAAAAATAGAAGGTAGATAATTTATGAATAATATAAATAAAAAGGGGCTCAGGTGCAAACCTTGGAGCACATCAGAACTACCTAAAAAAATTGTTTGAAATATTAATGACACTTTAATAGCTTGAGTGCAAGAGCTAATATAGGACTTTATCCAATTTAAAAATGTACCATGAATACCGAAAGAAACTAATATATTTAGAAGTAATTTGTGGTTTACTTTATCAAATGCCTTTTGGAAATCAGTATAAATTGAATCTAATAGGACATGGTCATTAAGGTCATCAAGTATCTTAGACTGAAAAAATAATACATGAATAGAAAACATTTTGGGTCTGAATCCATGCTGATTTTTACATATATAAGGAGACATTATTGTGGTTAATTTTTTGGTTATAATTGCTTAAAATATTTTGGATATAAGAGACGATTTAGAAATTGGCCTATAATTTGAAACATTATGTTTCTCCTATGATTTATAAACTGGTGCAACAAGATTTTTTCCAGATATTAGGGAAATGGCCCAGACTTAAAAAGCTACTGAAAATAAATCGTAGTGGCCTAATTAGTGCAAAATTACACAATTTCAAAAATATTAATGGAACACCATCAGATATAGTACCCTCATACATATCTAAATTATTTAAAAAATCACAAATTGTATTATGATTCATAGTTCAAGAGCTCAGATTAACATTAATATTGTTTATTGAAACAGTTTTTGAAATTAATTCAGAAGAATCTCAATTATTTAAGTTAAGGATTATCGAATTGGGAACATAAACATTGGGAAAATAGTTAGCGAATAGTTAAACAGTTTCAGAGACATTTGATGATGAGAAGTTTTCATATTTAAAGCAATCTGGTACAATACTATTTGTTTTCTTTAGTGAATTAACATACTTCCAGAAAGATACTTGTTTAGATACTGTTTTCAATATTTATAATATGTTATGCAAGGCAGTTAGAAATTAACTATTTACATTTTTTTCCCAAGGTTAGAAAATATATAATTTTCTTGGGAATGACATTGTTTAAACTTTTTATGGGCACACTTCTTATCAATAATGTTATATTAGATTAAGTAATCGATGTTAGAAAGAAAAAGAGAGATTTCATTAAAATATCAGTACTTAAAATTATATACAAGTGATAACTCATTAAAATCACCTATAGAGTAATCAGTAAATTTTATATACAACTCTAAAGGAGGATGATAACTATCAACTATTTGTTCCAAAGATTCAGAGGAATTAATAATAGAAGTAAGTTCTGTATTAGAACTAAGAAATATACAATCAAGAATGCGACCTAAATAATTTTGAATACAATTATATTATTTCAAATTTAAAAGATTCTTCATCAAAAACATTAAGGTCTAATCATGTTTTATTTAAACAAACTATATCATAATTCACATTTAATAAGGCTATAGTAAAAATGGAATCTTAATTAAAAGACCACAGACATTTTGATAAAAAATATTAGTTATAAAAAAAATTTACTTCAAATTCGATTTAATATCTCCGCTATTATACATATTAAATATTAATGCGCAAATAAAAAATAAGTTCATAAATAATATGAAGGATAATTATTATTATTATTATTATAATTTAATTTAATTTAAATTAGTTTAAAATAATAAATTACATACCACACTCCTAATGTTATATTGTCAAATGTTTTTATGTAAAAATTGTTTGCTCCTTTGATACCGTAATTTTCAGGATGGCTATAATTAACAACAGCTGGTATACGAACTAAAAAAAATAAAACAGAATTATGTAATAAATAGTCGAATTTTGATAGTGTAATTTAACAATCAAATAAAAATATACATAATATATTTGTTTAACATTACCATAATTAAGAAATATCATTCCCCTTTGAAGTGATGGTGAATATCGAAAAACTATTGGAATTATTATAAACACGAGAAATAATATGATGGCAAAGAAACTTGAAGTGATACAACATGTCCTAAATAAATAAATAATTTAATCAAACATTTGTACAAGTAACAAAATCATCTAAGTACTTATTTCTAATAAAATCTATTTACAATGTGGATGAGATGTGATTTTTGTAAAAACAATTTCAATATTACATACAAATGGAAATATTTTTAATAATAAAACTATATTATAGAATGAGCCACAGTGTTTTCTATTTTATTGTAAAGTATTTGAAAAAATAATAAAACCCACTAACTCATGATGTTCTAGGTGTCAATGTTTACAATCTACACAAAATAATTTAAAATAAGAATCTTAGAAATGAGATGTATATGTTTTATTTTAATTATACTTGCATATAGTAAACATGTAGCTAGCAGTAAAATTTGTTTTATTTTAATAATTAGTGTAATCAGATACTTTTATATAGGTAAGGTATGTATAAATTAATTTATTAATTAAATGTATAGACAAAACATTTTAAATTCACATTTATACTGTATACAAGATATACAGAAATAAAATAACTAACATTTTCTCAGGGGACCTATATAATTTAATATATCTTATTATTAACACATTTTATGGAGGACAATTTTTATTTTGAATTTGGTCTAATTGTAAGTTAAGAAGGAAAATTATTTTAAGGAGTAGGTATATTAAAAATTAATGAATTAATTTAATTTTTATATATATGTACATTATTTTTTTATAAGGATGATTAAATTAGGAATTATAAAAACAAGGCTTAATTGTAGCAAGCAAAGCAAAATGTTAAATGGCATTTTTCTTCTTCCCAGATATTATGAGTAAGCCAACCTAATACTTGACATACACTATAAACTGATCATATTTAAGCCTATCAATTTCACCTATAATTCAAATTTTCAAAACATGCCTTGTAGCTTTGTTCTTCAGATTCTTGATTACACTCTTTAAAATTATACTTTATTTTTACTCCCAGTAATCTTCATTTTCCTTCATCTTTGTTATTACTCTAAAAGTCTGTTATAAAGATGATTTTTTAAAAAAATTTGTTTCTACTTACATCTATTTGTCTGTATCACTTATCATTAATTCAATAATAACCAAACTGATGATATTAAAAATATTTACAAAAAATATAAAGTATTGTTGCAACTAAAAGCAGTATCAATTATTTTAAATACAATATACATTATTATACAAATGTTATTTAATTGATATATATATATATATTTAATTATGGTTTACAACAAATAATGTAATTAATTTACAATAAGATAGAGAATAAATTAAATTCATTAAATACCTACAGTCTTAATATTATCATTATTACTTACGCGAAAATGGAAATTAGCAAAATTATCATCACAGGTTTCATAAATGAAAAACACATGCATGGTGCCATTATTGAGATTTATGTAGTATTTCACAGCACAATGAAGCTAGGTACACAATAAAATGGAGATTGAAATATCTAAAATACAATAACCCTGTAACATAACATTTGATCTATAGCAGTCAATGCTAAATTCAATAAACTACGGATCTATTATTTTTTGGTGTTCTCGTGAATATATTGTATAATACACAAGTAACTTAAAGTACATTTTTAAATTAGATGTGGTTTTATTTTCTTTAAGAAATTTATCTTAACATTAAATATTCTTTAACTTTATCAAATTTAAATCATTAGGTATCAATATATTAAGTTTGTTCAAAACAAATCATTTTTACTAAAGTTATTACCAGAATAATTTTAAAATAGTAAAAATATAGTCTGTGGTATTATAATATAATTATTTGTTTGCTTAAATAGATAAAATCCTAAAAACAAATTAGTAGTGATTTGTAGAAAAAAATAGTGATGTATTTTTTAAAATTTTAAAAATAATACAATAAATTGATTTTAGGTAAATTGAAGAGCTGTGAAATAACTAACAATTGAGATAAAAGTGTAAATCTTAGTGTAAATACAAATTTATAAGTGCTGATAACTACACAATACAATAAAGACAACTTACAAGTACATTTAGTAATAATAATAATAATAAAAAAAAGACATAGTGATGAGTTTGGAATTAATTTATATTTCATAATTTTATTTATACCAAGATTTAAAATGTAAATGTATAAGAAATAATTGTTAGTGACGAAATGTAACTTTTTTTAAAATTTAATGTTAAGATACCTACTTATTCATAGCTTCATAGATCGTATTAAGAACCTAAATACCTTAATTTTTCTATGCGATTGTATTGAATAAAAATATCTGATACTGTTGATGGGTGTGCTGCTGTTGTAAGTGGGAAGTTAGGACAGATAAAGTTATTTAATTTATATCTGAAAGCAATAATAAACCATAGATAAGAAAATACGATTTTGAGCAAAGTTCAGCAATACATACATGTTTTAAAATGCTGTAATATTTACAATTTTTGTCAAAATTTGATTTTAAAAAAGAAAAATACTAAATTACACTCAACTTTTTACTTTTGTCCACTATGTACAGCTAAGTACGCAGGGAGATGAAGAAAAGTTTCGTGGAAAATACATGGACCCTACCTAACCAAAATGAAGAATATAAAAGAAGGAAAAATGGAGATTTAGAAAACTTATATAAAAAACCAAACATTGGAAAGTATCTCAAGGCAAACTGAATGGAATGGGCTGGCCATGTGTGACAAGCTGATAGAAGACTTACCCTCAATGTACTAGTCAGAAATTGGGGGGAACATTGGATAGACAAGGTGATTAAGAATACAAAGGAAGTGGACAATAGGACTAGCACAGAAATTGTAAGAAATCATGTCAGATGGAAGCTGTTAAGCACTAAAAAAAATACAGCTTATAATAAACCTCATGTTAAATTGTCAAGCATTTATGTTTGGTTAAACAATTTTATTTTAAGTACCTATAAAAATAAAAACTAAAAAATTCCTATAAATAGCTTAAAAATTGGTAAATTGGTTTTGAAAATGTGAAGATGTATTGAAAAGTCTAATTTAGATATCCTATAAATCTTATCTTACATACAACAAAATACCAAAATCGAAAATAATGTTAATGTTTGATTGAAGCAAATTTTCTGACAGAAAAAAATATCACACATACTAGTTACTATGACATAGAAAAAAATTACTAAAATCAATATATTCCTCCTCTCAGAATCTTACAAATTTAAAACAAAACTTGTAATTATATTATAACATATAATTAATATAGTTCTTAAATCAACGTAAAATAACATAAAAATAATTTCAAATTCTGAAATAACTTATGATTAAGTATTTGCATTAGCATTGGGTAGTAAGCAAAGAAGAAAAATAGCTGAATAGCTTGTATATGTTATATAATGTTGAACAAATACAAATTTAATATTTATTACAAGATTTTTTAAAATAAAAACTTACTAAATAGACTTAAGTAGGAAAAATTATAATAAAATAATTAAACCATAGATTTTCAAAGAAATATTTTCACCTTTTTAAGACAGAATTCAAATGTATATCAAACAATAGTTAATAGGATAAGAAAGCAAGATTATAATTTTGATGTTATCTGTCTATACTTCTAAGATAATGCTATATTTATAGGATACATTTTATGACAGTAAAAGTCAGTGCTTAAGTTGGTGGTGTGGAGATGGAGGAGTTTCACCTAACATTTTAACAAAATATAAAATAATTATTAAATACTAAGGGGTTGGGTTGAGTATGTTACTTTATACAATTATCAAAAAAAACTAAACAAAGATAGTTATTATTATTGTGTTAATTAGATCCTAACTAACATTTTATCTAATTCTGCTTCTTTAATAATACTTAATATATTATTAATACCTATATATATATATATATATATATACAGGTACTAGGAAAGCTAGATACAAGGAATTTGTTTTCAAAAAGAAAATAATATTTTTTTCCATCAATGCACTATTCCTATAAATTATAATATATGTGCTATAATTTACTTGACTATTAATACTCATTATTAATTGTATTTAAGTATTAATACTTTTTTAATATTTAATTATATTTATTAAGTAACCTTCTAATATATTTTATTTTATTTTATTACTCATCATTAAAATAATTTAAAACATATAATATTTAGTTTATATTTTAAATATTATTTCAAAAAAGACGCCCTAGGATAATTCAGACGGGTGCAGACACTGTTATAGAAAATTTAATGTATACCTGTAAGCAATGATAAACCATTACTTACGAAAAATAATTCTGGGTAGAGTTTAGTTGATAGTGATGCTTTGTCAACAATATATACATCATTTTATAATAAAATAATTAAATAGGCTTTATATATTTTCTTTAATAATATTTGTTAAATGTTGTACCATTTTTCATGGTTTTTCGCATTTGATGAGAAAACTCTTGAGAAAATCGAAAAATTACCTCTTTAAAGTACCTCCCCATACTGATTTCTTTTCAGATATCTGAGCAAATCTTCTGGTAGAAAAGTTGTTAACAGATAAAAAAAAAAAAAATTACATATCTTTGTAAAATCATAAGCTTCTTTACTCCACTCAGGATCTAAAATATTCAAATATATAATCTGAATATTGGTATTTTTTATTGATTAAAATATATTTTTTTTTCTGAAAAAAATTTTCTATTTGTGACAAAAAAAAACATTTAATTTTAAATTGTAGATTCTATTTTGTCACATAATTTGTTTTTATCTTCAAACAAACTATACAACTTAATACTACAATATTGCATTGGATTATATAGTATTAGGTATTAGTTTTGTTAGTATAATTAGTATAGTATTTAAAACAAAAATATAATATTTACATACATACTTTTTTTAATTTAAAGTATAGGTACCTCATATTTTTAATGTAGCATTTTACATACAGATCAAGAGATTAAAAGTTAAAACTCTTCTATATAACATCCTATGAGTTAATTCAATATTCTCTTTGTAGAAATAAACAAATTGTCATATATATATATATGTCTATGTGCATATATATATATACATATATATATATATATATATATACATATATATATATATACATACATACATACAGTGGCGTGAAGGGTATTTGATGTGATTCACAAAAAACTGGTAGGTGGGTCGTGGATGCCTGAGTGTTCAGAAATATAACAAAAATTATTATATTTTAACAAAATAAGTCATTAAAAAAATGTTGATTAGTTGAAATTTGATAAATTTCATTAAAGACGTCTAAGTAAATTATAAAATATTACAAAAAATGCAACAAATGGTAGATAACGAACAAAGTGTGGTAGGGTTTTTTGGTAGGTGGAAAGATAGAAAATTATTTGGTGATTTGAGGTAAAAAAACTTCCCACCCATTGTAAACATATAATATAATTATTTTTAAACATTTAAATTATCGTACTGTTCATATTATTATGTATTTATTCTATTAATTTAGTGAATTATTTACCCAGAGCAATTACATTTTTTTAAACACAGTGTCTTAAATCTATTAACAAGGTCTGGTGTATTCAAGAGGAATTAATTAAAATATATATTATTTATTTGATAAGTATATTTAAATTTATACAATATATTATTGAGTCATCAAATGTTAATTTCCAAATAATTATAAAATTAACATAAATTACTAGTTAGCAGGAATAAAATATGTATTCTAATATTCAAATATTATTGAATATATATTATGAATATACTTTTTGTAAGTCATTTTTTACAAGACGGTATGCATGTATAGGTATTGTATATTATTTGTAAGTACAAACATCAATTATAAATAGTACTATAATACTATGTATAATTAATCGTATTAAACATAAAAAGACTTAGATAATAAAAATAAAATACTTAAATTCTTACCGTTTTAAACAGCCTTTAAGAGTCATTTTTGATAATTTATCTGAAATTAAAAAAAATAATTATACTATAATAGAGTATCATAAATAAAATATAGAATAATATAATATTTAATAGTTCCACTCTAGTTTTGCTTTTATAAATTTATAGTGCTAAGAAATAATAAACTATTGATTCAATATGTATAAATCATTAATTTCTCATTAATTGGAATTTGATAGTTTAGATTTAAATATTATATTATAGTCTATAGGTATACATACATTAGATTAATAAAACCATACAAATATAAAATATGGATAATTACCTATGTACAAAAACTTTTGAAATAATAAATTTCATATTAGGTATCAATCTATAATTTACACTCTCTACCTAAAATATAATATTATTAACTATTTGGAACGATTCTAGTTTAGCAACCTATCAATTGTTTTGGTACTTTATTGATATCTTCACTACCAAATACGCTTGCTTTGTTATCATAGAAATTTAGTAAAATGAAATGAATTAATATTTTAATTTTTTGTTCAAAATACATCACATACTAGGCATTACAAATTATGACAGGCACTTGAAAAATAAATGTCTCATTAGTTTTGTGACAAATGTCTCTAAAGATCCACTGTTGTGGTTCTAGTTGTGATAATATTAATTTAAGTGTTATTCTGTCTTTTAGAAAACATACTCTTATTGATTCGTAGAAAAGAGATTAATCATTTTCAAAAAATGTTCCTGGACTTCTGATGTTTTTATAATAGCAATCGAACATAATTCTTGCATATAATAATTCCAATCTATTATATTATTCAAATACTTTAGTTAAAAAATATCAATTTTGATAACATGAAAATCGACTGACACGATCATTAGTAGACAGATGTCAGAATTTAAGGGATCTAGGAAATTGAGATAACAATTAAGTGACAGGCTTTCATAGTTATATTACTCTATGCTGGCAGGTAGTCTCGTTACCATCTGGTGGTTGAGATAACGGAAAAGTACAATTTTTATTTTTTTATTCAAAAATATTTTGAACTTTCTATAGAAATTACATTAAATATTGTGTTTGGAAGCATTTGGCCACCTTTAAGGTTTATTGGTCATAACTTCCAAACATAGTTCATCCAAAAATCGATAGGTGGCCAACATAGAATTAGGTATGCCATAATTGTTTATATTTATTATAAAAATAAAAAAAAACAAATAAATATTACATACTTTTTTTAAAAATGAAATCGCTAATAAAAACGTAAATGAAAAAATTGAACCATTCCGCGATTGTCAGTTTGACAAGTTAACTATAATGTCAATACAGACGGAAAATCAAGGGTCGTCATTATTTAATTAATAATAATATAATATTGTTGATATCCATTAACGTACCGAGGCATTCGAGTATACTCACTGGCGATATTGGTCAATTTGAAACTTGTCGGAAGTAAGAAATGTCGTAACGATCCGTGCACCGTCCGGCTGCGGGTCAAGGCGCAATTACAATAAGGATATCGATTGCGGGAGTGCAGGCCGCCACGTCCGCCCCGAAGACCCGAGCGAATGAACAACCGGGCATGCGTATTACCGCGCCACCACCCTGCTACTATGACAACCCAACGAAAACTGAACTTGAAGGTAATCTGGTAATAGGTAAATGGCAAATTGGCTTAATGGTGTACTGTACCTACATACGGCATCGTATTTACGTGATGACGCGACGAGACCGTACGACCTCCGACGGACGAGATGAATACCTAAAATGCGGAATATCGGGAAAGCCCGACAGCTGGTCGCCGCAAGTACAGTCTATTCTGTCCATCTGTGCATTCGCCAAGGTCTTCCCTTGTTATTACGAATCGTATGTCACACCCGTAAAGCACGGTTCTGTGGGTTCGAAGATTTTCTCAATTCTTAAACCTTATCACTAACAAAGATTCGTCGTCTGACAAATTGAAGATTTTCGAGTAGCCCTTATCATCATTCGTCTTGGTTTTTACTTTTTAGACCCGTACTGAGAAAAAACAGTGAACCACGGTAGATAATATTAGTACCTATATAGATCACGAATTAAAGATACCTTCTTATGGATAGGTAAGGTGCCTACTGCTTATTGTTTGTATGGCATCATGTTATTTTCTACATTTTCTATGCTATCACTTACCTAATTCGTTAAATTATTGTCTTATTCAAATATTAGGGAGGTACCTGTATAAAGTAGGTACTTTGGTATCGTTTATAATAACAACGGTTATTATGACTATTTTTAACTAATCCATTGAATGTCATTATAAGCGTTTTCACTGTATTGTGTTGGCCCGGTTCGGGCATTTAAACGCACCTGCCACCTCAGCAAACTTAAGTTTGCCGCCCCCTATACATGTTGATACTCCGTTAACAAGTTTAAATAACATCCTCGAAAAATGCCACCCTAGGCCGCTTTGGTACACCTTGAGACGAGGCTGGTATTATGTATTTATATGTTACGGGCAAATCTCAGAAATGCCCAGGTAAAACGCGAGGTGTCCATGATACTTAGGTAAAATGTCATGTTTCGACTTTTGTCCGAATAAACCTAGTTGTAATCAACCTCATTCAGGGGCGTCGTTTGTGGTATTGTAGGGTATATTTATGCATACCTAAAATTTATGATGTTTCGAATTTTGACTCGACTCTGCCTCGGGTGAACATTTTTTTTTTTTTTTTATAATTGTTCTAAACCCTAAAGCACCTGCAACTATAGCCATACGCTATAGTAGGCTGGAAGTTATATTACGTTTGGTTTTTGGAGCACACTAACACATGTGCACTGTATCAACTCTAATACTCTAAACAGTTAAGAGTAATTGGATTACTCAAAAAAGTATCTACTTTTAATTTTATAATGATTTTGGAGGTAATGTTTAGTGTCCTAGAACGTATATTCTGTTTATCAAGTGAACTTTAACATTTTAACAAAGGCCATGAAGTGGTGGTGAAGTCTTTAAGGAGTAATCAAAAAGCGACTGATAGAGCAAAGTGTAATAGAATAAAAATTCAAAACCATAGTAAAAATTAGAAAAGAAAAGAAATTTTCAATAAACATTTGAATGATTATTTTATATAAACAACTTTGGGAAAAGATAGAAATAAAGAAAAAGATGTTACAAGTATAAAATTTGAACTGTTGTATCAAGTGGTTGATAGGTATTTATTACATAACTAATTAATAACTAATTAATTAATTCATGTATATGTTATTTTTTAGTATTGTAGTGCAGTTAGATGAACGTTTTTCAAAAATTGAATAAATCTTTTTAATGTATTTAATGTATTTGGTTATACAAATGTTGACTTTCTTCAAGTAGAATGTGCTGCTGATAACAAGTTCTTAGACCACTACAAAGGTTTTCAAATTGATTCTTTAAGAGGACGTTATAGTCACATCTATTGTCTCAGTCCAACTACCAGATAACATGCAAAAACAATGCTTATGCAGAATAAGTAAAACTAGCTTAATTATTATTTTAAAGTAAAAGTACCTATTATAAAATTTATAGAGAACAATATTTTGGAGAAAATATCACAAGAGTTTTTTGAATTATAAACTATTAAAAAGTTACAGTTATTTAAAAACCAACAAAAAAAAATGAAAGGTTTTTGTAACTTTTATACTGTGCTGTATATTTTGAATAATTACATTTAAAGCTACTTCGCATTTCCTGAAACCACAAAAATATTATCTATAATGTTAACATTACCAGTGACAAGTGCATCAAATAAACGCTTTTTTTCTTTACTAAAAAGGATAAAAAAACTTCTTAAGGACATTAATTAATGATTTAATGGTTCTTAGAGTTGAGACTGAAGAAGCAAAACAAATAAATGATGCAGTTGATGATTTTGCAAAAATGAAAGACAAGAGCCTATTACCTATTATCTCGATAGTAAACTTATATTAATTATTTTTGATAGTATGTATTATTAATTATTATGTTATTATTTTAATGAAATAAATACATTTTTGGTTTATATTAAATAATTTATGTGTGACTAAAGATTTCAGGATTTGATTCATTATTAAAATAATTTAGGTATATACCTACTAACCTAGGATTATTAGGTACACAATATTGGAATTATATTGGATCATTAGATGGAAAATAGTTTAATTTTTTGAGGTCAAGGAGAAAATTTTTTTTTTTAATAACTATAGTAAAATCTATATTAACCTGTTGAACATTTTTTTGGCCTGTCTATTTGTCAGCATACTTTTCAAAAGGTTTAAATGATGCCCCTGACCTCCTTCGGGCAAATCTGTAACGTACATTTAATTTTTTACAGTAGGTAGGTACCAATGGCAACATGTTAATAATATTACAATACTCGCTCTCCTTTAGTCAAACATTGGACCTTGCACGGAAATATCTGGTTTTTGACATATTATGTAGTGACAATATACGATAAATATTTAGGCAAATCTGCAGCTACTTTTATTGTTAGATTTATATATTTACATATTTACAAAATAAATTTATGGATGATTTGCACGAATGAGTTTGCTCACAACTAGGTTTGTACAGGCAAAAGCTGAAATATGTAATGTAAACACTTCACCTTTTGCCAGGGCATTTCTGAGATTTGTCAGATTTCAACTTTATATATATATATATAATTACTTGTAGTAGGTTTATAGGTAGTATTTATATACTTTTACGAAGATAAAAACCAAATTTGGTTGAACACTGGATATTTTTTTGGTCATACCCCATACGAACAACGGAACAACTTATGATTTACCTATTATAGGTTGGTAACTATAACAAATTGTATTAAATTTTCCAACATTTTTGAGAATCCAAATGATTTTCATCCACGTAAAGCCAAGGAAAAAAAATGAATTTATACTGTTGATTGGTGGACCACTGTTATGGGTAGATAGTAAGGTAGGATAGGCACATAAACTTATTCAATTTATATCTGTAAAAAAAGGTTATATCTACCGTTACTAACAATAAACAATTCTGAGCAATGTTTGTTTATACATGATTTGAAAGGCCTTAATATTTACGACTTTCATCAAAATTTGATCTTAAAACCATTATAAAATAAAAATATACAACATTCGATTAGGTAAATACTTTTTTTTATTGATCACTAAGTAAAACTTATAGTGAACCTTGTGTTAAATTTTCAGCATTTCTGTTTGGTCAAACAATTATTATCCATATAGTATAATGCAAAATAAAAATGCCTACAAAAAGTTCAAAAATCATTTAAATGTTTTTATAATTTGACCACGTCTAACGAAAATAAACTTAAGTTTTTTAAATAATAAAATAATAGAGTAAAAACAAAATTATTAAAATGGTTAACACTCGTAAATAAATATATAAATAAAAAGTTTATATATTTATTTACATTATTTAAGTTTTATGTCAAAATTTCAAGTGTTCAAATATTTTTAACTGAATTATAACAAAAAAAAAAAAAAAAAAAAAAACAAAATTGAATATGATAAAATCATTTTTTGAATAAATTTTCTTGTTCTTTCTATGTTTTTGATGTGCTATTACTTAGACTCAAGATAACGAATACCTAACTATCTTATAGAGGATTGATTACTGTGTACCTATTAGTTTTTTTCCTCGTAATTAAAAATGTAAAATGATAAACAAAAATATCACCTTAATGTAGGTACAAAACTGGAAAAATTTGCTATTAGAAACCACTAGTGAAGTTGATAATATTTCAGTAAAATTTCTGGTGCATGGTTTTCATTAAACGAATAAAAAAAAAAATCAACCTTGTGTTGTCATTGCAAATATTGTATCTAATGCGCCATGCGCCCAAAAGCTATACTTGATACTTCAATGAATTCGTCTAATGCCTGATCGCCACGTGTCGACAACGGTTCATGTTTATTTCCACGTTTGCGTATTTTGAATTAACTTAACAAAGGTCTACAAAAAAAGGTAGGTACGACAATGAGAATTATGTCGTTCCGTGTGCTTTCGTAGTAGGTAATCGAAACAATAATATATTAGTGGTACTTATTGACTTTTGTGGCAATTGAACCAATTTTTAAGAATTGTTCGTTTGAAAAATACGTCCGCTCCAATCTCTATAATAGCATTAGAAAAATCAAAAAATTAGCAGAGTTGGCGAATGATAAAACGATATAATAGCTCCAGTCTACCAAATACAGTTCTGTGGCCTTTGATGACATAGATACGTTCTTTGTTGTGCCGAGGTATTCCGTTGACTGATAAGGAATAATATTCCCCCCCTCCTTTTTTCCGATGTCATATTTTTTTGTTATATACCTAGGTATTTACCATTCGACAATGACAAATTGATTGTCTGACTAGGTAAACGATTTTAAATAATTTCAATATTGTACTTTATTTTTATATATTTAATATTTTTAAAGTGAAATTTTTGTATTCACTCCTCTAGTATTTGCAAGAGTATTCTTGTTTATGGTAGACAGTATGTGTTTTTTAAAACAGTTTCTTGTATTGGTTTTGTTAAATTCGGCCTATTGTGTCGTATCGTCGTCCAATAAAAGTAAGTTATATACTTCTTAAGTCTTCATTATAAAGACACTTTAATTAACAATATTAATAACACTAATGTGGTTTAATAATATGAATCGATTTTGTATTGTTATTTAATTATATTTCTCTGGTTATATGATTATGAATTTGTTTATTCCAATAATATTTTCACCAGGTTAGAATTAATTGAATTAATAACCTATTAATCTTTATTTTGTTAGTTTATGACTGTAAAAATATGACCTTAATTTAATGATTAATTAGAAGTATTCATTTATATAATTTTATTTCAAATTGATAACACAATCAAATTTTTTTTATTTATTATAAAAGCATATTTACAATCTATACAGAAGAGCACAATTAATAAATTAGGTAATGGTAATAATGATGAGAACACTATGATTTTATGATTTGAAGGGGAAACCATCGACAGTACCTCCTATTTAATTTGGTGGGTTTTAATGAGGAAATGATTTTTTTTTTGTTTTAAAGATATTAAGTAAGGGCTTCTCTTGGCTATTTTCTTTTCAATTTTCTTGGAGGGTTGTTGAGAATGGTGATAGAGGATATATGGGAAATTAGAGGGTGTTGGTTTGAGTAGAGTTTTGAATGAAATTTTTTCTAGTGTCAGGTTGCTATTTTTCAGTAACTGTTGGGATTTGCAGATTCTTATGTAGTATATGTACCAAGTTGCTCCGATTATTTTTCTGAGACATAGACTGGAAGGCTTGTATGGGTTTTATAATATAAGACCCATATTTGGTGGTTAGATGGTTTCACTTGGCTTCAAATTTGGATGCTATAAGACCAAAGGGAGGTAATAATCATCTTATATATTTATACTTTGTTTTTAAGCTCATTGTAAATACCCTAGGTATTTAGTCACATTGTGAATGAGGATTGGTATATTGTTGAGTGATAATTGTGGACATTCTCTTTTGCCAAGTACAAAATTTATTTTCGTTTATCTTGATTTTTTATTTTTTGGTCCACATGGAAATTTGATTTAGATTGTATTGTATATAGTAGGCGGCTATGTTTGGGTCTTTGTTTAATACTAGTATGGCAGTATTATCAAAATATGTTGCTATAAGTTGTATGGTTTGTTTTGGGAAAATCTGAAAATTGTAAAGTATCGGTGATAGGTTACTTTCTTGTGGAACTCCAGTTCTGATTTTGTGGTAAAGAGGGTAAAAGTTGTTGTGTTTAATGGTGAAAAAACTGTTTTCAAGAAATGATTTTAGAATGAGGAAATTTAGGGTAGGTAGAAACAATTTTTATTTAAACAATAGCTCATAGTGTAAGATGCAATCGAAAGCTTCCGTGATTTCGAGGAAAATTCCTGGGTAGTGTTCTGTTTTTTTCAAATGACGATGATATTTTGTCAGTGATTCTGTGTATTTGGTGAATAGTTGAATGATATGAGCGGAATCCAAATTGGTTATTAGGTATTTTCTTTGATGATAGGGGTTATTCTTTTAAGGAGTATTGGGCGGTATGAGGTTACTAAATATTTAGGTTTGTCTCGTTTGGGAATTAATATTATTTTTGAAAATGTTCATATTGGGGGAATGTATGATAATTTAAGCATTGAAGAAGAGAAGATTATTAGTTTATAATTACCTAATTTAAAATAACATATGTACTTCATTAACTATATGACAAGATATATAAGTTTAGAACAATGACTAGTTAAAAAATTATTAATTATAAGTGTTATTTAATAAAAATAGACTGAAAAATATAATATATTGACAATTAAGGTACTAACATAGTTATTATTTGTTCAAAAATAATGCTAACCTATTAAAAAGTAATATTATATACTTAATACTTATACCTGAAATATATTCCATAGTTCAAATTTTAGTACAAAATATGTATCTACAAATATGAAATAATATACTCATCTACTAAAATAAAAATATTTCTCTGCTGTTTTTCTGATATTTAAGGTACTGTACAATGGAGTTCAAATTATTATATAGAAGGTGATATCTTTGTACCTTTTGCTGAAGTTCATGAACCTTTTAAATCTTGGTACGATTTAGAATCTGGTAGCAGCCGTATTGATTATTATAATGGTAATTTAACATGATGCATTTTTAAATTATGTTATTAACATATTAAAAATTGTGAACACCTTTTTAGGAATGGATAAAACCTATCAATTGTCCAAAAAAGGGACTTTTGGTGCATCAATTAAGATAGTTCCTGTTACTACTGAAACAGAAACAAATACAATCAAATGTTTAGAAGTGAATGGCACTGATGAACTTCATATTTTACCTCAGCCAACTCTTCCAGACTTAAGCAATTTTAAGGTTGTAGTTTAATATAATTGCAGTTTTAATGTTATGAATGTTATCTTATTATTATATTTAATATAATTTTCTTCTGATTCTAGTTTATTGGTGAACATTTGGAAAATAATTTAGTTGTTGAAAAATGGGTTTCTATTTCGAGAGATGGAGAAACAGTCAGCAAATATACAATGTGGTTGTACAAACATGTAAGATATAAATTAAATTTCTAAGTATAATTTTTTTCTTTTACAAAAAAAAAAAAAATATTTTATAATGCTATGATGTAACAATACCTGATTATGTTTAATTTGTAGGTAAAAATATAAAATATGATTACTTCAATTTTTATTATTGAATCATTATTATATTTATTATACTTTTTATTGTTTGATTTTAACTTTCAGACAAGTACATGGGTAATATTTATATTGTACTTAAGATAAAGTTACTAATAATTGTTAATAAATCAGTGGATCTTATGTGCACTTCTAGGCATTTTCTATGTATGATAACATGGTTGGTATAGCTCGAATTCTTTTAAGCATTTATGTATGCATTAAATTGCAGCGGTGTAAATGCTGTTGCACTTGTCCACCCTAGGTGATTTTGTATGCCTGCTTGAAGTTTAAGTCTTACAGAGATTCGACAAATGCAATATCTTTTGTTCTGTTCAACATTATTTTTTTTTTTTGTAATAATTATTAAAGAATTACACTAGATCCATTATTTTATATTCTTTTAATAACTAAAATTAAAAAATTTTAATTTTTAAATGAATATTCACAAAATTCAAGATAGCCATTTTATATAATAGGTGTACCGTTTAATTCGTGCGGTTTTTTTTCGAAAATTGAAGCTTTATTGTGAAAAGTATTGTCCATCGCTAGCTATGACCTATTCTCATTTTTCTGGCAATTCACGAATATCTTTTCTGAAAAATTCGGCCGGCTTCTCCGCTATCCACGAATCGATCCAATTTTTGACTTCTTCATAATTGGAGAAGTGCTGGTCAGCCAGGCCATGTTGCATTGATCGGAAGAGATAGTAATCGGATGGCGCAAGGTCTGGACTATATGGCGGGTGGGGTAGGACATCCCATTTGAGTGTTTCAAGGTAGGTTTTGACGACCTGTGCAACATATGGCCGAGCATTGTCATGTTGCAAAATTACATAATCCTGTCTGGTCTCAGTTTCTGGCCATTCTTCTTTTTAATGCTCGGTTCAAACGCATCGTTGTCAGCAGACTTCCCCTGTGATCGTTTCATTCTGTTGCAACAGCTCATAATAGATCACACCCAGCTGGTCCCACCAAATACACAGCATAACCTTCAGTCCATGAATATTCTGAACGGCCGTCGATGATGATGCATGGCCGGGGTATCCATGCGTTGCCGGACGTTTTGGATTATCGTAATGGACCCACTTTTCATCGCCAGTGACAAGTCGATGCAAAAAACATTTTCTTTTGTGCCGTTGAAGCAGTTGTTCACACGCGAAAAATCGGCGTTCAACATCTCTTGGCTTCAATTCATACGGCACCCAATGGCCTACCTTCCGGATCATTCCCATTGCTTTTAGTCGATCGGAAATGGTTTGTTGAGCGACGCCAAGTGATTTTGCAAGTTCTTCTTGCGTTTGGGATGGATCTTGGTCGAGCAATGTCTCCAATTCGTGATCTTCAAANATTGCCACTTTTAAACCTTGCAAACCACTTCTGGCACGTATGCTCAGCTAGAACATGCACCCCATACACTTCCACTAAAATACTTTGACTTTCGGCAGCCTTTTTCTTCATATTGAAGTAATGAAGAAGTACTCCCCGCAAAAACACTTTATTCGGCACAAAATTCAACATTTTCAGAGTAAAAAAAAGTAATGTTGTTTACGCTTCAGCTAAATGACACATACTGATTCTGAAACAATATGACAGTAGCTTTCCAACACATATTTGGAAAGGTGAATCACTGGAATAAAAATCAAGTTACGCCATCTGTTAGAAAATTGCACGAATTAACCGGTACTACTATTATTATGATTTTGAAATACAATTTTAGTGTTACAAATGTTTAATAATAATGAATATTTAGGTTTAAACAATTTTTTTGGAGTTTATAAATATCATTGAAAAAATTATTTTTCATACAATTTGGAGAAGTTATTGGTATTATTTAGTAGTGGAAATAAAAACATGTTTAATTTAAATTTTGAAAAGTAATATTAGTCGATTCACAATTTTTCCATTAAAATAAATGTATTAATGATTTTTATAAATTTCAACAAAATTGTTAAAACTTAAATATTCATCATTAATAAATATTAGTGACACTGAAAATTGCATTTCAAAATATATTTGTAAAATGGCTATCTTGGATTTTACAAAAACAATATATTTTTTTTTAAATTCAAATTATTGTAATTTTAGTTAAAAGAATACAAAATAGTAAAATCATAAAGTAAAGCTTTAGTAAATTAATATAAGATCTGATATTGGGGACAGGTGAAGTCACTGTTGTAGGTAGGAAATTAGGAAAGTAGGTTTTACAAAGTTATTTAATTTATATATGTATGAAATAATAAACTACTGCTAATGAAAAATGATTTGAAGGGAAATTCGGTTAGATATATTTTGAAATGCCTATCATTTTTATGATTTTCATCAAAATTTGTTCATAATCCCTTATGAAAAAAAAAACTAATGCATTAAACTCAAGTTTGTTATTTAGATTACTAAGTATAACTTATAATGTACTTTGTGTTAAATTTTCAAATATTTATCTTAATTAATATAATTTTAATAGCATATATCTATCAAATAAAATGCCAGTTTAAGTATTTTGTGAAAACTACAAGTCTCTAATAATTTTTATTTGAATAACAAGAAATTAAACTTGGTTGTATTTCCTAACTTTTTTTACCAGATTTTCGAAATTATTAAGGAAACTAAATGATAAAACAAACAATAATTTTCTTATTCACAAATCAGGCAAAACTTTCTTTTAGATAATTATTATTATGTATTCTTGAAATTTGGACAGATTCATGGTAGAAAAACATAATCTTAAAAATTTCAAATAAAACAAAATCATTATGCTGTAATAATTTGAAAAAATTGTATTTTTTGTCATTTTGGGTTTTCTCAATTATCATTAAAACTATTTTAGTTATCAAAATATGAATTTCTTTGACAGTGGTTAAATATTAAATGGAACAAAATCAATATCTTGTAATTTTTCAATTAGAGCATGGTTTTTGGTAAAGAATAAAGTTTGCGAAAATTAAAATAACTGGGATCTCACATTGTCATAAATATTTGTTAATTTACCATCATTTTAGTTTTTGTTTTCCCAATTATTTTAAAAAACCCTTTAAAAAATCAAAACACTGTCTTTCTAATGTACCAATTTGAAAAAATTCCCTTTCAGAAAAGATGCTAAACACGGGAACAAGATTTTTATTAGAAAAGTTGTTCACAGACAGAAAAAGAAGTACATAATAGTAAAACCAATAGATCCTTTGCTATGTTCTGAATCTAAATTAATAATTTAATAGTATTGAACAGAACAAAAGTTATTACTTTTGTGGAATCTGAATGTGATATCTTGTATAATGTATTAATAATGATAAATTAAAGGAATATGCAAATATTCATTTATATTAATGCTTAAAATTTATATTGATATAATTTGTAATATTTTAGTTATTACTATTTATTGTTATTTGTTTTTGAATTTATTTGATAATGAATTCAAAATAACAGGTACATCATTCTCTGTGAACTTAATTTATGGTATTATATATTTCACAACTATAAATATGGATGCAATTTAAATAATAATGTATCATTTTTCTATAGAATAATGTTAATTACCCATTGAGGTATCAAATGAATGGATATAATTCTTTACTTGGATCACATTTTGATAGCTATATTATTATGTACAAAAGTTTCATACCTTCAAAACCAGATCCAAGTATTTTTAACATTGATGGTAAATATTATTAATTATTTAAAATATAATTTCTGATTGACTAAATTTATTAAAATTATAATTAAAGGTTTAAAATGTGAATCATTTCCTGGACCTGGCATAGACTATGTATATAGTTTTAATCCTATGATGGAATTTATAAATAATTATGAAGACCATGTTGATTCAAATTTTGAAAAATTTAAAAAACATCATAAGAAAAATTATATTAACAAATCTGAACATTTTGTGCGTAAAAATAATTTCCGTCAAAATTTAAGGTAACTATTTAATATAATTATTATATTAGGCATATACTTGGTTTATAAATCATACTTTATATTATACTCATTAGATATATTCATTCAAAAAATCGAAAAAATAATGGATTCACACTATCTGTTAATCATTTAGTTGATTTGTCTAATGAAGAACTCAAATCAATGTGTGGTTATAGAAAGATTAACAATGATTTTAATGGTGGACAACCTTTTCCTTATAACAAAAGTGATTTTACTAACTTACCATCTGAAATTGATTGGAGAATAGCAGGTGCTGTTACAGCTGTTAAAGGTTTATATTTATATTTATGTTTATATTTATTTTCTTTGAGTGGTTCTTAAAATAGTTCTGTATGTTTTTAAGATCAATCAATTTGTGGTTCTTGTTGGAGTTTTGGTACCACAGGAACTATTGAAGGTGCATATTTCTTGAAACATGGAGAACGTAAATCTTTCTCTGAACAGGTAAATTATTATTTACTGTCTCAAATTGGTTTTATTACAAAATAAATTTAAAATGTGTATCATAATAAAAGTAATTTTGTCTTCCTTAGAAGAAAATGTAAATATAATTTTTTCCTAGATACAGAAAAACTGAGAAAGTATATTTTAGTTGTAAATGTGCATGTTATATTATACATAGCAATCATAATTTAGTTTATAAAGTAATTATTAGTAATTATTATAAAGTAATTATTAGTAATTATTATAAAGTAATTATAATTTATTATGTTAAATAAGGCTTTAGTTGATTGTTCATGGGGCTTTGGTAACAATGGTTGTGATGGTGGTGAAGATTTCCGTGCTTATTCCTGGATTGAAAAACACGGTTTACCAGAAGAAGATAATTATGGTTCATACCTCTCTCAGGTATAAAATATTTAAATTATAATTACACATTACATCTTGGGAGTGAAAGGGAATGGGACTAGGGAATGGATTTATATGCACTTAAAAAAACATTAATTAGTTTTAAAATATCTTGTT
Organism: Cinara cedri; assembly: GCA_902439185.1. Taxonomy (NCBI): domain Eukaryota; kingdom Metazoa; phylum Arthropoda; class Insecta; order Hemiptera; family Aphididae; genus Cinara; species Cinara cedri. The sequence goes on from CABPRJ010000001.1 coordinate 1,361,744, forward strand.
ATAATCATTAAAAATATTATGCTATATACTAAAAAAAAAAAAAATGTTTAGACAAAATTTAAGATGATTATTTTTGCGATTTTTAGCTGTTAGATTAATTAATACTAATCTTGTAGAGATTACATGATTATTGGTGGATTTTGTATTTACTAATGGTTTACTTGTAATCATAGTATATGTTTATTAAACATGGATTTTTAGATGTCTATTATGTATTGAATAACTTATTAATAACCTCTAAAATAGTTTAATAAATATTATTAACAAATACCAAAATTAGATTAGAATATTATATAATCTGAAACATTATTTTTACAATTTAAAATAATAAAAAAAATGAATACTGGATTATATAGTATATATATATATATATATATATAAAAAAAAAAAATACATTCATCTTATTGATTAATTTATTATATTATAACATAGTATAATTTTATGTTTCTATACTTTAGGATGGTTATTGTCATATAGCAAACATATCAAACAGCTATCTTACTAAAATATCTGGTTTTGTGAATGTAACACCTTTTGATGAAGAAGCATTAAAAATAGCATTAGTCAAACAAGGTCCAATTTCAATAGCTATTTATGCATCACTTAAATCATTGACATTTTATTCAAATGGTGTTTATTATGATAAAGACTGCCGTAAGTCTTCTGAAAAGAAAATACATTTTATCATAAAATTATGACATTGTCTTTAATAATTTTTTTTAGGTAATAATCCAATGGAGTTAAACCATGCTGTTTTGCTAGTAGGATATGGTGAATTAAATGGTGAACCATATTGGTTAGTGAAAAACTCTTGGTCAACTCATTGGGGTAATGCTGGTTACATTCTTATGTCTCGTAAAAATAATAATTGTGGTGTTCTCACAAGCCCAACATATGTTATCATGTAAATTATATAGTATACATATATATATATATATATATTTAGTGTCATTTTGTTTTTAAGATTATGATAAATTTGTAAATTTAAGTCTGATTTAAAAATATAATATTAATATCCCAATGTTTGATTTATTATTTTATCTTATAATATGCTCATGCTAAATATTAAGTATTTTATTGTAAATATATAAACTACATATTTATGCTGTGTTAAATGAGAACAGTTATACAAATATATTTCTCTACATACTTATGTGCTACCATACAATTCTATTAAATTATTTGTTCAATATTAATACATGACATAGGAGTATTCCTATTCCCTCCTATCAGTTTTCTGAGATAATAAAAAAAACATGCATTTATCCTAATAATGTTTAGTCTAACAAATAAAGTATTATATTTTTATCTATAGAATTAAATATTTTATAAAAGTCTTTTTAGTTGTATTATTAATGAATATAATATATTGGATGTCGATAAATAAATCAAAATTGTGTAACTAGCTTAATACTAAATTTCTTAAAAATGGAATACAAATAACTTAAAAATAAAAATAATTACAGATATTTGATTTTTTTGAACTCAAATGTAATTATGGTTCTTTCCAATTTACATCTGCCCAAACAGGCAAAGGTGTTTCATAAGCCCAATCGGGCCCACTGTACTTAAAAGCATGTAAGTACATTATAAGATCTTTTGGAGTAGGATCCTTGTAAGAAATCTTACATTCTACACAATTAGGGTCTATAGACAATTTTTTCTTATCAAATTTCATGTCTGGCATTTGAATTCCTGTTTGTGTAGACATATTATAGTACATAGATTCAGGACTACTGCTTGTTATTTTTTCAAGATGTGAGGTATCCACATATTGGTCACTTACATTATTAATAACTTCAGGCAAAAGTGGAATTTCTTTGTTTGTCTTCCAGTTTTCAGCATTGTGCACATGAATTAAATCATCTATCAGTTGTTCATCAGTTTTACCAAAATTACCACCACGTCCTTTTTCTGGCCCAAATATTGTATCATTGTATAAAGTGTCATTCTTAATAGGATAACCTAAATATTGTAAATGAACTCTAATCTGGTGCATACGACCAGACAGTGGTGTACACAGAACCACACTAGTATTTATTTCATTGTTGTATCCAATCAATTTAAAAATAGTTTCACATTCTTTACCTTTGGAAGAAACCTTACATACACCGATTTTGTAACTAACTACTTCAATTGGTTCTTTGCATTGGACAAATTCTGGAAATTTACCTTCAACACGGCACACATATTGTTTTTTTACTTCTCGGTTTCGTATCTGGGACTCCATTATCCTTGCTTTGTTTTGTGTTCTACCAAACATCAAAACACCACTAGTCAATCTATCAAGGCGATGGATAGTTTTCAAATCTTTTAAATTGTATTCTTTAGCAAGTAAAAATATGATTGTGTTATGTCTATAACGTCCACATGGGTGAACTGGGATGCTGGCAGGTTTATTGACAACTACAATATCTTTATCCAAATGAATTATATCAATTGTGTCATTAGTAACAGGGACTTCATGTCTATGTACAATATTTGCCAACAGATCATTATGTTTAAATACATAATCAGATGTAACTCGTTCATTATTTATTGTCAAAGATCCATTTTTAACATGTTCTTCATATTCATTAGTCGTATGTGCACGAAATTCTTCACCAAAAACATCAACTAATGTTCGGCCTACCCATCTTCCTTTTGTAAAGGTTGTAAATGTAAAAAAATATGGATAAACTTTCCTTAATCCATTCTCAAAGTAATATGACGTTTCATTAAATTTTTCATTTGTAGTACCTGGCCGTGCTTGAACTGAATTTAGTTTGCATTTTTTAGGCTTCTTAATATGTTCTATCCAATCTTTGAGTTTACGTTTTTTTTCTAATATAACTTCATTACTGGTTTCTTGATTATTTTCTTCTACTAAACAATTTTCAGACTTGCAACTAACTGTTTCAAAATCATTTGTTAATTCACACTGAGTACCAATGTCTGATTTATTATGAATAAGTGCAACTAAATGTTGTGAACTATTTTCCATATTCTTAAGTGGAATAGAAAAAAAAAATTTAAATTGCTGAATTCTCCACCCAGTTCGATGAATCATTAGTTGAATAACCCTGAGAACAATTTATAAAATATATTTTTAGAATCAAGAATTAAAATTCTTAAACCTTATATAAAATCATTCCATCTTATTGTACTAACTATACAAATAATTATTTAATTTTTATTAGATTATTAGTTATAACTAAAGCGCGGATTTCTATGCAATTGTATATTTTCTTCTTTAAACATTTTTGGATTTTTGACAGTAATCTTTACAAATCATAAAAGATTGAAATTAATGGTGAATTTTTTTTTTGCATATTTTTACAAAATTCAATTACAGTTGAATATTGCTTATTGAAGGGAAAATTTAAAAATAAATGTATAAAATAATATTTTGTCAACGTGAAATATCAAAAATAAATTTTGTAGGCACTAAATAGTAAATTTTAAAAGATAAAATAACTAATTGATTAGGTATGTTAACTCTTGTGTTCTATAATCTTAATCGCTTTTGCTGTTTAATCAAACATCGTTTGCCGTTATATCGTGAATAATATACCGAATGAATAGTTCAATTTTCAATAATATTCTACAATCGATTTCCTTAACAAACAATTGAGGTTTTCACTACTGATGGAAAAATAATATTTTGCAACTCTTGTGGAAGATTTATTGTTATTTGTTTGCGAAAAAAAGGATCAGGTAGATTAACATATAAAAACAGGTACTCTTAAATATTTCCTACATTTTTTAAAATATCTGTTTTGGCTGCCCAAGTGTCCTATTTTTTTTTAACGTAATTAATTTTGAAAAATAATTTGTTTGCATATTTTTACGATTTTAAGTTTTGAATGCACATTATATGGCATATTTTAATACTCTTTAGAACATAAAAATCTATGACCTAATTATTACTACTAAAGCTCTAAAGGAATAGAAATTTATAAGCTCATGATAAACAAATTGAACATGTCAAATACTATTGTTTAGTTATAGATATATGGGATATAGACAACACTGCAATAGTAAAATAAAACAAAGAGAACTTTGTAAGTAATACAATGTTTTTAAAATTATTTAAGCAATTTAGGTATTTCAGTAGGGAAACAAATGAACCTCTTTCTAAAGTACTTTACATGAAGTTTAGTATGACTTACCTAAGTATATGTTTTTTTATGCGAGGATCACTTAAATAGCTGTGAATCGATACTATTTACTAATTTATTATACTATTAATAATAATAAAAAAAAAAAATACAATAATATTGTTTTGCAATTTTCGATTATGAAAAATCATACCATTCTTTAAAATCTTATAGCCGGATCAATACTGTTATTTAGTTTGTGATAACTGATTATGAAAATCACAAAGAGACTATAAAACAGTTTGTCGTTCGGACGAACAGTAATTATTACGACATTAGTACCACACGTCCACACGCGTCAGTACACCGGGGAAATAAAAAAAAACGACTTTCTTACACTCAACTAAATAAAATTACTGACAATATGTTATTGGTACTATTATTATTTTAGTGCAAGATAATTACAGTGTTGGCCTGGCCCATGGTCACTAGGCCTCGATCCCTCGAATGCGCCCGAGGCCCTCGTTATGAAATAACGTTATTTAACTACAACTGATTAAAGGTGCGGTAAAACAGAAAGCGAGCTGATCTCGCTGCTCACCGTGAACACTGTATTTATCATGGGTTTTATGATGACCGGGTTACAAATACCCTTGATCCGCCTCTAAGGGTGGAGTTATTTAAATTTCGCTTCACCGGGCATCAGCATCCCGTAAACATAACTGGGCTTTAATTACAAATATCGCATATATTCAAAAAAACATCCTTGCGATGTCCATAGGATTGAATATGATACAGTGATACAGCTGCTTAATTTTTCTTTATGAAGTATATTGGATCATGATAAAATACAGATAAAATATTCAATTAAAAATATATGAGATAAAAATTGTTAATTTAATTGTTTTGAAAAATGATCTACAAATGAAATTAACAAAAATATTCTGTAATAATCTTCAGGAAAATTAATCAGTACATTGCACCTATTTTTTTTACTTGTTAGCTATTTAAATGGAGTTGTTCTGAATGATGCATTAACATCGATCAATCAATGTAATCAATTACATGTACCCAATGTACCCAAATATGAAAAGATTATTACATATTATTGCTTACTTGCCTGTAGGTGTCAGCTCATCAGCTTTTGCTGAGCGTAGTTTCTCAACTTTAAGAAGATTTGATTTCACTTATTTTACTAAAACTAATCAATTTTTGTTTTTATAGATTTTAACATATGCTTTTGCACTAGGCATGAACAGTTATATTAATTAGTAATTCTTTGCATGTTTATACTTAGATTAAAAATTCGGTTGAGGTCAAACATGGGTGAAGAACGCTTAATTGGGTTGACGTTGATTAATGTAAATGGACATAGACATTACTTACCTTATACATGATGAGATCATAAATAGATTTTAAGATTTTGAGTATAGTGAAGAATGTATTGGTTTTACAAATATATGAATACTATTTTTACCAGAAAGCTTATTTCGATGTATACGATGTAGACTCTTTTCTGAAAAGAAATTGTCTTGGGGTGATACTTTAAGGAGGTCATTTTTCGATTTTCCTAAGAGTTTTCCAAGCACATGTGAAAAACCGGGAAATAACACGGTAAAACTGTGGGAAAAAAGTAGGAAAAACGAGAAAATCGGTACATTATTAAACAAATATTAACAAAGAAAATCTATAATGTTTATTTAATTATTTAATACCATAATTTAATTTACCATAATATGACATATATATTATTAACAAAGCAACACTATCAACAGGACTCTGCTCAGAATAGGTTTTTCGTTAATAATGGTTTATCGTTACTAACAGATATACATTAAATTCCTTTCTGTAACCTTTCCAACTTTCCACTTACAACAGTAGCTACATCCACCTGCGAAGTAGGTCCGTCTTTTTGTGATTATACTGTTATTTCTACAATTACTAATGTACGCGTTATAAAACTTAATACACACAATTATAACTCAGTGGGCACATTTTGATTTTCAGTGGACACATTATTTTAGTCTTCGAGTCGGATAATAATATAGATATCAGAGTAAATACTGATTTAATATTTTTATTTTATTAGCTTATTCATTATTATGATTATTACATTTATTTACTTATCATATTATACCTACTATTTTGATGTTTTGTTTGAAACTGTTGAATATTGGCTATACGAAAAATAGTTTGAGCGCTGCTAATCAAAAATCTATAAACAGTCTCCAGACTTTTAGTTTGTTGGTATAAATTTAATAATTAATAATAATTAGGTATTGAATTACTGAAAATTATGGTTTAAGTATTTTATTTCTTATAATGTGTGCTTTCCACAGAAATATTTTTCTCAAAACTAGCATTTAATTCAAATAATTTACCAATTCGTACAGGTTTTTCGTACAGTATTTAGTTGAATCTTACATTAATCACCTATGTATATTATGTATATTATCTTGCTTTTAATTGTTTCAATAGATTATGAATCGAAATAAAAATAAGTAGTCAAAAGCTATTAAAATTTAAAAAATAATAAATAATTGATACTTTACCTATGAACACCAATAAGTAATGCATACAAATATTAAAGATGATGAATGCAGTAAAAAAAAAAAAAAAAAAGAAGAAAACTTATAATATTCACATTATTAATAATTGGTTGCACGAGTAAAACACTAAAAAAAAAGGAATTAATTATATTTAGTAACATTATTATTACAGATTATTAACGGGATATTTAAGAGGATACTGGCGATTTTTAAGTTTAGCTAATACACCTATAGGTTTTCCTAAATCGATATTATTAATTTCTTCTTTTTTAATATTTAGCACCATAAGATCACCTTTGATCGTCGCTTATGGAAATATGATTTTACATTTTTAAACGATGAAAAAACCAGTGACAACCACATGGGAAATTTACATAATAATACATAATAAATGCATTGTATTAATTTATATACGTATAGTTATTTATTATTTAAATAACTATACCATACTTTATACTTTATTAATATACTATTCTAGTAGGTATAATTACATAATTAATTATATTATGGCAAAAACAATGAAAATGTGTGTCTTGTTTTTCAATAGCCGGTTCCACTTTATCTACAAGTAAGTTAAAACTTTCTTTCTTCATGCGATAAAAAGGTTGAAATTTTACATGTCTTGCATTAATTCAATAGCGGCAACGAAAATTTGACAATTGATATTATTTTATATGTATAGATGTATCTAATATTTCTTTTTCTTTTTAATTTTACGGTGTCAATATCAAAATGACACAATACAATATTCGTCATCTTCAGAAAACTACATAATTGCTACTAATAACTGAGCAATTCTAATTGCCGAAACATCGCCTGTAGTGTGCAGAACTCATGATGTCAGGTTGTACGATATTTTATAATATTTGTATAGGACTTACCCAGACGTGGTCAAATTTCCAAAATCATCGGACGACATTTTTTCTTTTTTAATTTTTTTTACAATGATACTTTATTATTTTTTTTTATACACTGTAAACCACTTTTATTCTAGAAAACTTGCTCCGATATATAAGTGTCATACATTTTCTAAAAGTCAATTTTTTCTACTTGGTAAATACATAGGTCATTTTTGATTTTCGAAACGGTATTTAAAATAAAAACGATAAACCGAGAAAAAAATACGATTTTTTCATGATTTCGTTATTTTAAATAAGTACCTACCATGTTTTCTAGCACAAATATGGTTCTAATTGAAAAATGACAAGAGACCTTTTTTGTTGAATTTTTTTTTTAATAAGCGTTTTAAAATCAAATTTAAACAAAAATCATAAAAAAATTACCGCAATTCAAATTATGTATTACCGAACTGCGTTCGTAATCGTCTTTCGTCAGCAATGATTTATCGTTGCTTACAGATATAAATGAAATAACCTTATGTATCCTACCTTCCTAACTTCCCACCTACAGCAGTGGCTGTACTCGTCCCTAATATTTATCAGCTCTTTTTAATTTAGGTATTTGAAATTCTTAGTTTTTAGTTTTTGAGTTGTTAAAAAATATTTATTCTTAAGAAATATTATAACTAGTAGGTATCTTTAATAAGTATTTATTTTTATTTTTCATGGTTCATTTAAATATTGAACTATCTATATTATGTTTTGTTATATTAGATAAATGGCATTGTTATATTATATGTAAATTGTAATTTTTTATTTTTTAAAAAATATTCTTACTTAATATGGTAATTATAATTGAATACATAATAAATTAGCTAAGGTGCCCCCTCCATGGTGAGTTGAATATCCTGATTGTCTCTAAATAACCCAAGGTTTTAAGGGGGTTGTATGAGTAACGGCACCCACGAGTAGGTATTATGTATAATGTACCTGGGTAAACAATTTTGTTAGGACTATTTGTTAGCCTCCTTCAACCCAAAATCATCCAGCTACATATTTGCGGCAAAACCCCTCTTGGGTTCACCACTGTGAGTTTCAGAATTTATAATATTGTTTCTCAAGATGCTTTTATTCATATTTTACACACTCCCGTTTTGAACAATCACTAGATATTCATAGTAATAATTACCTGTATATAAAAACTTTAAATATTTTAAGAGGACGTGGAATAATATAAATTTAAAACAAGATTTTAAAATTTTTTTGTATTTTTTAACACGCTCAAGCAAATACAGTAAACGAAACAGAATTAGAATATAAGACATAGGAATACAAATACAATAATACATAAATAATAATATAGTAAAAATAATAATAATAATAGTAATAATAATAATAATAATAATAATAATAATAATAATAATAATAATAAAAATAAAAATAATACAAATAATAATAATAATAATAATAATAATAATAATAATAGGTGATCAAGTCGATAAATGTACGGACGATAGATATTAATACAATATAGATTAGGTTTTTAGACCTATCAATATATCTATTGTTAATATAGGTATTTTTTATTTAATAGGTTATTAATTAAGTGGTATTAGTATTTCATATATTTTTAATAAATAAATAAATAATTTCAATTTTCAAAATATTTATAATTGAAAAAGAAAAAAAGAAAGAAAGAAAAACCATTAAACGAATGTTGATCGTCATAACAATAGAATATGCTTATAGTGAATATAGGGATAAACAAAAAAAGAAAATCGATAAAAAAAAAAATGTTTAAAAAATTCTGTATTTGTCATTGAACGAGTATTTTTTATTATTTTTTTTGTTTACTTATAATAATAATAATATTTATGATTTAAAATAGTATAAGTGAGTAAATGGTTTAACATTTTTTTTTTCGATTATTCAATTATTGATTATTAGTATTTTTTTTTTTTTTTTCAAAGACACTTATTATACCTATATATAGTATATTTTAATATTGTTGAATTGAAAACGATAAAAAGGTTTTTTCCTCAGTAATCTATAAATTGAATATCGTTTAATTTAATATTATTTTTAATATAGATATATTATTAGCAAAACTACGAAGGAGTACCTATGCGTAATGCGCGTGTATAAGTGTACCGGCACATCATAAAACAAAACCGAGCGAGTTCTTCGATATGACATTTTCATCATAGTAACCGAGAGTAAGTTTCATCGGTAATAAGTATATTCTTTTCTTTCTTTTTATTTTACCTCAAAATTCCAAAGTTGGTCATTTTTTTTTTTAACCAGTCAACTTATTTCCCAGGTACACTGTACACACACAAACCATATTTTAAGCCTACGTTAAATGCTGTTAGTACATTCATATAATATTGTATATAAGATAGTTATAATAAATTAGGCGATGAAAAATAATAGTATATAGTCTTTTAAAATAATTATGCTTATTAATTTCTTATACATTAATAAAAAGAAACAGAAATCTTATCGAATTATAATCATGATAATATCAAATGATTACGTATAATATAATATATATATATATACAGATACAGATACAGATATATAGGCGTTCGTTTTCGGAACTCCTCGTTCGATCGAATGATAAAAAAAAAAAAAAAAAGATTGAAAATCGTTTGAACGTCGTGATATTTTATCGACTTGACTTGCGTGAAAAAAAGAACATACAAATGTATTCGGGTGGGGGGGGGGTCGCTTTTTGCTATTTCGGTAATTTGTGCGAAAAACAATACAATTATTTCGATGACGTTAAAATGTAATATTATTATTAATTTTTGTTTTTTTAAATCAAAAATATGCTGGTTGAAAAAAAAATGTATTTGTACGTTTTCGTTTGTTACGCTACGATACCTATCTATTATTATTATTGGTTATCAGTTGAAAATTATTTTGTTTATGGTTAGGTGTACCAAGAGATTTTGATTAGTTCGAAAAAAAAAATCGCCGCGTAAAATCTTGTGACGGGAAACGAATATTCCGAATTACCTAAACAAGCTATGTCTAATATTGTTATTAAATTATTAATATAATGTCATTAATGCGCAATAAATCGAATATAATTTTGGCGTAGATAATCTCTAATTTGAAAATTAAAAAAAAAAAAAATGCGTTTGATAATATTTTGGGTTACTATTGCAAAAAAAAAAAAAACCGACAAATGTCTATATATATAATACCTATATACTCGTATATATATATATTATTATTAGGTATTCATACCTATCTATAGTTTTCTGTCGCGAATTACGTTATTTTCTGAATTCTGTTTCTTTTGGTTTTATTATACGTTATAGGTACCCAACGTACAGTGGCGTATTTAGGATTTTTTCAAGTGGGGTGGGGGAGAAATTTAATTTGAAAATTGTTCACCCAGAAATATTAATTTATATGCTTTTGTAAATAATTTATGACCGATTCAATCTGATCTACAATTTTAATTGAAATCGATAACTACATACCCACAATATTATATTATATTGTGGATGCATGTGTTAGTATTTATTATAACTCTATTTAAGAATTAGGCGCTAATCTAACTTTCTTTATATTATTATTACGATCGGATAAAAATATTAAAAATAATAGATTGGAGAGTGAGGTAAATACGCCACTGGGTACGGATGTAATAATAAGCGAGTATAATAATTATATTATAATAGTCGAATATAATAATTAAAATAAAATAGTATTATTTTTTTTTTTTTTTGAAGAGTATATAGTAATAATAATAATTAGATAATATTATAAGTATTTTAGTTTATTATTTAGTATTGAATTAAGTATGATGAATTACAACTATGAAATAATGCTTGTCCACATAGTATATTAAATAATATAGATTTAATAAGAATAAAAACACGAATATTGATGTTTCTATAGTAATTTCTAATACACACGTAATAATAATATATTATATAAATATTTCGAAAAATCGCATAGTTGCTACCAAAAAAAAAAAAAAAGTAATAATAATAATAAAATAAAAATTAGCCCAAAATTATTATATTTTAATATTATTATTATTATTTTTTTACTTTTCGTGCTAAAGATTAAATAATCTATTACCTTTATCGACTAGTTATATAATATTTTCAACTGATTACCAATTGTATAGTATTATTTCTAATATTTTTTGAAACAAATATATAATAACATAAATTCACGCTACACTTATATTTATAATATTATAATTATGCGAATGTTCCTAAAAAAACAAATCGTTTAAAGAAATGCTAAGTATAATCGAATATCGTTAATGTTAAATTTAATAATGTGTGAAATTAATTTCCGTGAAAATGTGTTTTATTGTACTAACTTTTAAGCTTTAACCGAGTTAACGTTAGTTTATATATAGGTAAGCATAATAGAATATTTCTACTTAAAAATAATTTAAAACCCAACAAATAGAATCCTGTTAATACACACATTGTCGTAGTTACTTAAAATACTATTTTTGAATTATCAACATGTATTCGATTTGAAAATGTGTTTCATTATTGTTGACAAGTTACTTAGGTATGTGTTATCGCTGTAGAAATCTATAATAGGTAATACCGAAGTAGGCACTCCACTCGAATGGTTATGATATTTATTTGTTTAATTTTTTTAGCAGTAAATGTATAATAGTATTATATTATTGATTTGCACACGATAAATGTTTAAAAAGTTATTTTCACTTCTAATTTAAAAAGTAAATAGCTAACATATACATCAAACTTAAGTAGGTATATAATAATAATAGTAATTAAAGTTCACTGTAATAGATAAGTCTAAAAACTTGCGCGTTTTAAAGAAATATATCAACGTCTGTATACTATGTATTTAATGAAAATGTGTTCTCTATAAATGTCAATGTTTTGAAACTACAAAAACCTTAATAATAATAATACTTTATTCGTATTTTATACTGTGATTAAATATTTTTTGGCACTTGCAAACGGATAAAATCGTTATCTATTATCTGATAAAATCAAATATGTATAATATTTCAAAAACGTAACTACAATATTATGGAACCTATATATATATATATATATAATATGGCTTCGAAATAAATATTGATGCAAGTCTTTATTTTACTTATTAATCGTTCGCTGTTTCGGAATTTTAGTTTAATAATGAATATAGCGGTTAATATCTTTTTCAGCATATTTCGGGTAAAAATCACTGAACGGTGAATATAATAATTGTTAAAGTATTTCGAAACGGTTAAGATAGACTGTTTTGTTAATAACAGTAAAATGTCCTTGTATGATGATGTAAGTACTCCACATCATAATGTAATAAGCACTTAATAATATAACTTATTGTATTATTAGCAAATCGTTTACTCATAATTTGAATATAGAGAGAAATAAGTATATAGTTATCGTAACACGTTTATGCCATAATAATGTATAGACGTAATATATTTACTTCAAATCATATATTATACATTCTTTATTTTGCTTATTTTCCCAATGAAAACGATGATATATTCACGAGATTTTGTTAATAAAAATGATTGTTTTAAGATTTTTTTTCTGGTTAAACTGAATGATGATGTAGAATGTTATATTATGCTGTGTTTTCAATATTATATTATTATAGTTTATATTATAATAGTTTTATAGAATGTGAAGTGTTTTAGATTTTTTTTTCAGAGCTGTTCTCGAAGACAATCAGTTAATATTGCCTCGTACTACGATCCATTTCGATATATAACGACTTCGTAAAATCAGCTTTAGAAGAAAAAAGAAACACAACCTTTACGATGTTATAAATACAATATAAATACGTTAATATTTTGCCAAAAATGTCCGTTCAATGAGTAAATTTAATCCTACATTGATACGGCACCGGAAGACAAATATATTCGTAAATATATTGTTTAAGAGATTTTTCGAACAATTGAAACGGAAGTCTCATTCGACTTACTTAGAATTCTTGACGAATATAATGAATGCGATATTTCATTACCTGTACATTATGACATGCACGGAAAATCGAATCGGTTAGGAAATCTTAAAAAGTCAAGTTCGAACGTTTACGCGAAATACTGTAACTCAAACACGTTGTTATAGTGTAATTAAAATAATACAGCAGAGGGCGTATTTACGAGGGCGGGGGAGGCACTGATTGGGCCACAGTCTTTCCTACAATTTTGGAAATAGCAGTTATAACTGCTAATTCCCAAAAAAGCGATGGAAAGGGGTTTTGATGCCTTGAAATGGTGTTATTATGGCAAAAAAGGTATCAGCTCTCCCCGAAAAAAATCCCATGATACGCGCCTGTTATATAGGTAATATATTGAATTTTATAGTCATAATTAAGTTTGTGAACATATACGAGTATCTATATATACACACCAATGATTGATTTGATTTTCACGTGTACTGGTCGATTCGTAATATAGACACAAGACAAAATAACTATTTTCAGAAACGTTATTTGAGAGTATGTTCAATATTTTCACGGTTATAGGCTGGTAGAATTTTAGAATGATACTTTTATAATATAATATTACAATAAAAATATACCGACTCTACCGAAACAAGAGTTTCGAGCATACAGAAGTCAGAAAGTACGTTATTCTTTTTAGTCCTCAAAATCGATTTTGACTTTGATATGTATCATCCAGAAACTAAATATTTTTCTCTAGTTTTTACTCAAGTTATTTACTCAATTCCTGACGTACGTTTATTTGACAACTCTGCTGTAAATTACCGATATAGGTAGGAGTTATTCGTCGGTATATATTATATTATTATATTAATACGATCGTTGTTCTGCTGATCGTTTTATTACAAATTGTAATTTGTAAATAATTTGTTTGCAGGGATAACACCGGGTGAAAGATTGAAGAAGATAGTTTTTATTATAGTTTGATTTGATGTAAAGGGTTTCGGTTACGATTAAAATAAAATAGCACGCGAATAATAAAATGAAAGTTTCATGAAGTTTAGGTGAAAACAATAATAAGAATACGGATTAGTTGTACGAAAAATAATAACATGGACCAATCGGAATAAATACAGTGTTGGTATAAATGCCGTGAGTTGATAAAATTAGCTTTGACCTATCAATTAAATTCAACGATATGCGGTGCTGTGTATACGTATATGTATTACGGTAAATATTGTAAAATCGGTTAATGTTGTTATGTTTATACTTTTTTATGTATGAAAACCAATCGTGTGCTGTTAGTTTTAACATTTAGGGTATATCTGTTATAAAAACCTAAAGATAAGAATATTGTCTATGTGTGCACGTTAGTTTTTTTAACGATATTATAATTTTTAAGCGAGTTATACGAATATGTAAAATATTACCACCATTTCGAAATCGCCCTATCACACTTGAAAATTAAAATATCGAGATAAAAAATAACGTATAAACGATATTTTCACCTTTAAGTTTGATAATATGTCAATAAACTCTAATATTAATACTAACAAAATAGGTTAATTTATATGTTATATATACAACGATATAATATAATGATATTAACCCGTTTCACAACACTTACCGTAACACATATATCTACTATGGATATTTAAACGGAATAACTATTCAGAATCTGGATACTTATTAGGGAATCATTTAAAAGGCAGTGTAGTGGGACTGTCTTTATATTATATTATAGTCGAACAACGTTCGATTGGTTATTTTTAAGTGGACAAGAATAATAATATTGTTGATTATTTAGTATTTACGTATAAAAGGGGTTGGGTGATTTGAAAACTAACATAGACAGTAGACACGGTGGGTACAATATAATTACGGTGGTGAAGTGTTGCGTATTACTATTTCTTTTTCTGTCAGTGTATAATATTAAAAAGTCGTGTGTGTATATTGTATACACACATGTGAATTGAAAAAAATTATAAATTCTTTAGGATTGCAGATGTGTTCTTGTATGTGATATCATTTCGATGAAGACTGAGTATTTATTCGGCGTGGTCCATGCGTAACGGTGTTGACTGAAGTATATTGTATAGGCGGGTGACTGCGGTATAGAGAAGTCTTGAAGGTTTCCATGAAGACGTGATGTATAGAAGAGGTATTAGAAGAGGTGTGATAAAAAGGGTTGAAAATATGAAATCTGAAAACAGAAACATATACAATATTAATTATTGTTATTATTGTAGTATTTTATGAATCCGAATAATCTGAAAAAAATGTCTAATTTTACATCATTGTTAACTGAATCAAATGTATGGTTTACTTAAATGTTTCTAAGACTTATCAGAACAGAAAAACAAATGCTGCAAGTTAAAAATCCTGACTATGCGCATGTATTATATTATTTTAGTATTTTCATCTTCAATCGAATTATGGTTGGCCCATAATGTGCCTATGATACTACGATTATTTCGGTACATTGAAATTATCGCAATTGTCTAATTAGCAGGGGTAAATTATAATCGACAATAAGTATTCGAATAATTTTTAAAAAATTCTGATGTGTATTCCGAATACATTTCCATTAATTCATTTGCGTTTTAGCTTTTAAGTGTATGTCTAGGTACATATTTCGAATACAAATTACAAGTATTCTTTACATAAAAAGTAAAAGTATGTATCCGGTACCAAAATTCGATCGGAGACATTTGTGGGAACACTGGGAATGCATTCACCTAGGAATTACATTTTTTGAAATGTATTATACAAAAAATATACATGCATGATATTTACTTTTGTGTAGGAATTTAGGCGGTGTTGTAGATGACCATGATGATGCACAGCAATGGTCCTTGGATCATTTCGACGGCTTTGTTAGCGCTGCCTGCAGTGATGCTCATGTCTCGCAATTCTGGGTCTAATTTCGCGATAAAATAAATAACAATATAATATTAACGTTTTTATAAATATATATGATCGAAGAATAATAGCTGGTAACATTAACGTTACTATATATACTACCACATTATATCATAATATGCCATTGAGAAGCGACCAAGAACCGATACCGATTTCTCCGGTTTTCCGATGATTTTTCCCAATTTTTAACATTTGCTGAGAAAATCGAAAAACGACCTCTCTAAAGTACCTCCCCAGTGAAATTTCCACTCGAGAGGGGAAGGTAGGTGGGCTTTACTTATATTTTTTTAGCGTCCTCTTACTATTTTGAGGGACGGTACCTACGTCCTATAATACTTAAAAAAACCCGCGTATCTATTTGGATAAAATTAACATTTTTTTTTTTTTGAAATAATTTTGTAAGTTCAGTATCTATATTTAATAAATTATTATCATTAATAATTTTTTCTGTGTCGAAAATATTGCTTCGTGTGATAATAAAATAAGATATTTAATCAAATTTTGAATATTATCATTATTTTTACGAAAGAGTCTAAGAAAAATTTTATAAAAACAAACTAAAATAAGTATGTAACTTAATATTATAATATTACTAGTGTTATCTTGCATGGCGTTGCCCATTATAATTTTGTTAATACATTTTAATATGTAACGTGCAACGAGTCTGTTAAACAACTTAAGAAGAATAATATAATATGAACGAATACCAACTCTAAATACTTGTATGTATTTAATGTGGGTAGATATACGTTATCACTGACTAATTATAAATTAACATTGTAAAACGTATTCTAATAATTCTTAAGAACAATAATAAAATTTGTTTTTATACATATATTGTTAATTAATAGTTAATTAACGGGATGATAATTTATATAATTTTAGTTTTAATGTAAGTTTAAGAACAATCCGGATGCGTAAAGGTCTTTTTTTTACTGAACAATTTCGAACATTAAGTTAAATAAAAATAAAATACTTATACCAATTCCTATTTAACCGATATAATGGTATTGTTTACACCGTTTTAAATATTTTACACTATACCTATGACTTTTTAATTTTTACTCCAAATCGAAGAATAATGAAAAAATAAAATAAAAATAAAATTTTCTTTTAGATAGGCGATGGCCCCAAGAAACATGTCTTTCGCGGTGTCTATGTATCATACTGGTTTATCAATGGCATTTACAAAACAACAATAGATATAACGATAACGTTAATTTCCAGCAATTTATAGCTAAACAAGTCGTGTTTGAACGTCGAGGTTTACCGTTCTTAGTGTTGGTGGTGAAGAAGAATGATTCAGATACTTCGCTCCAGCCGTAGCGGTTTCTGGATTGAACAGTGGCTTCGTATTTGGTGCCGGCATCCAAGTCCTGGATGGTTTCGGCACGTTTCTTTTCCAATTGGTCGGTGGATGGTGGGTTAAGCACCAATTCGGTCCAATCGTCGTTCCACTAAAAAATGTCATACAAGGGATTGATTAACACAATAAATATTATAATCTTATATTTAATAAGCCTGATCTCTCCACCAGGATGATAGGATGTTAGGTATATCTATATTATACCTATCATTAATCGCGTTAGTTCGTATTGCAACTATGGTAATAGACTATAATAGTATAATATGTAACTATCACAGAGATAGTGTCCATACGATGATGCAGTATAGATATTAGTAGTGTAGAAGATATACCAGTAGAGTGAATTTTTATAGAAATGTCTGCGGAATTAAGACATAACAATAAAATAGAAAGCTACTGATGCTATCTACCGCATCTTTTTTTTTTCTTTTTAAACTACCTATATAATCGGCCAATTTTATAAATCACATAACATCGATGTTCCGTCAAATTTTACCAAATTAAATAATCCTCTTTTTAACTTAACGGCAAAAATAATTAAGTGCACTGCACAACCGTGTTTAATATATTATTAAAATACTGAATGCGATCGATGAATCGGACTCCTGAGGTTTTGAATTATTTTAATCGTGCCTATTTATTATACACAGAGAACTTACGATATCCAATACTGTACTCGAAGATATATTGGATCATTGGGTTCCATAAATTCTTTGAATTTCATGTCTTCTTTCGTATACGGTTCCATACGTTTATTATAACACGTGTCAGGTCGTATCAAAAAGTTTGAGTGTCGTATTTAGAAAAAAAAATACAAATTAGGGGGCAGTATTTATTATATGCAAAACGGGAAGTTTTCGGCCGAAACTAACGTTCAAGATAAAAGTAACTTTAGTACTTTAGTAGTATACTTTTGCATTGAGATTTATGTAGTGAAATAATACGACCGAACATAAATCAGAAATTATTATAATAACATGTATAGAGCTGCAGGTAACTTAAAATGTCGTTGGAAAAAAAAAATAAACATGGAAATGCTATTGTAGGAATTGTATTACTAAATAAATATATTAATCATATTTATGTTGCCATTGTACCTAAGAGATACAAGTTACAACAGTCCGATTAATATATAAATCGAATAATCTGTTGTCAAAGAATGTGTTAGTATACGGCGAATTTACATTTTCGATAAATAATATTACAAAAATACAGTTTTACTTATAGGTATAAAGAAAATCTAAATTATTTTTGAAATTATACATTGTATATTCAGAAAATGTTTTGAATAACGCTGGATTAGATAATATAATTTATGAGGATACTAGGGTTTCCAATGAAAATAAACGTAGGTACTTTTTATTATTATTATTATTATTTTTTTTTTATGAATTTTTAAACAATATAGAATGTTAGATCTTATAGCAAATTTGAAAGGGACTATAACATCGAATGGAATCGTTATTTTCGGTCTATTACCTATATAGAAAATGCGATTGAAAGATTCAATTTTATCCGAAACGTTCGTTTTCCAAAATACTTTACCGTAAAACGATATTTTACCCAATATTATATATCTTAAATATAAATTCAACGTACCATTTTCTTTAATGTTTATTAAAACTTACATTTTCCCGTACAACTGTATTTGAGTTCAGTAATTAATGTTTTTCAAAATGAACAAAACATCGAAAAAAAATTAATTGTATAACATTAGGAGAATTAATAATATTTAATTAATTATTAAATACCTAGGCATTATAGCGGTAATCTGACATTGAGAATTACATCTGTGATGGAAATGATCATAATAACGTATTCTACGTTATTTGGTACGTAATCAAGTATTCAATATTTTATTTTGTTAAAACAAATTTGTTCTATACTGGAAAATTGAAAAAGCATTGGACTTTGAAGCATTTCAATATATCGGACATGATATAATGCGCTGGAAGAATTGACTGATAATTTAGCGGGCAAAGAAGTAAAATAATCCATAAATCGACGGACTAAGCGAGAGCGGAAGGCCGTCTTTATCGTTTCGGTAGATTTTTACGAGACTGGTGGCGCCTGAAAACATTACGTTTCAATAGGTCCGCACCCGCATCGCCACATGCTCGGTCATTCGTCTTTTAACAGACTACAAACGATATTATATAAAATATACAGTTTGTGTAATAATGTACTGTACACACGTGTACAGTTAGGTTTCGTTAGCATTGACGTCTTGAGCAAATTTCAAAACCTAAGCAAAATATCAATAAATTACTCAAAATGATCACCCTACTCCCACTCCCCCCTTTCATATATTCCTAGGGATAAACAATTATATTGGGTATGTCGTTTATTACATCACTTTTCGTGCCGTGATATTCGTTTGCAAACATTACACATTTGTTTATCTGTAAACTGACAATTCGATACAAATTCTTTAATATTAAGATGATTATTATGTGAAAGTGTACACCACATGCTATCGTATTGAGAATTAAAGCGATTTTTGTATTCTGATTTCACGACGGCTAAAGCATAAAACCCAGCTTTATATAGGCATTTTGTTGGGAATGGCTGGAAAGCATTTTCAGATTCTTTTGGCAAAATAGGTTTGTCTCTGAGTTTTGCCCAAAATTGAATTAGATATTTTGAGAAATATTTTATTTTTTTTAAAACTTAATTAGCGTAAAGATCGAAAAGTTCTTCGTGAAAACTATCTTTATTAACTTCGTAGGTAGAAACTTCAAAGTTCAAATGGATTCACTACCCAATTGAATTTACCGAGTTCTACGTTTTGTGGTTCAAAATGTAATAATTTTCTTTAGTATTCTGGAAGTAGGAATTTTTAAGTCATTTAATGTAACTTTGACGAAAAATAATGAAATGACATGTGAAACATAGTTCCATGACCCACCGTGACTCGAGGTTGGAAACAGTTGATCTAGACACATCGCCCTACTATCGGAGATCCACCTTTCTGCACTTCTTTTTAATATCATTCAAATCCATTATACCTATAACTACGTTCCAATATAAAATAAAAATAACTTTTCTAATATTAACTATCTTTTCTTTCATTATTAGTTAACGTAAAAATATAAACGTAATTATGTAGGTTTCAACGTCACTGCAGGCGCCATGTTATTATGTAAACAAGCTATAGTTCATAAAATATTTTTTTCTTAAAAAAAATTTCGTTTGATCGAAATGTTACGCCGCTGTTAATAATAATTCAGGATTAAAAAAAAAGTAATATTATATTTTGCACGAGCGTTTTTAGGTACGGGTTAATTTATTAAAGATTCAAATGTATTTTAATTTTTTTGCAGCGCATAAAAGTTTTGGAAAGTTGAAAATATTAAACGAGCCTGCGAGTCGGCAGATATACATTTTACTCGCCAGTAATGAACTTTATACGGAATACTCTAATTGTGTATATATTTTTATAGTATTATGCAGTATGTTTCAATTTTGTAACTTATATAAAATAATTAGGTTATGCTGAGGCTACCCTGAGTTACTCTTCTACATGAGCTACATAGCCTGACCTAACCGATATGTCGTTCCTTATTTAATTACCAGAACAACGTTTCAAATACCCTATTTATGATGTATATTGGTAATAATGAAATCTCCCCTCCATTAACGTTCCTACTTGTAGTCAAAAGGCTGCCTATGATACTAATCCTTCAAATACTGAACTGATAAGCGCTATTATAGGTATTTAATCATCTCAATTTGAAGAACTCCACAGTAGTTTAAAACCGTTAGCTTCTCCTATACTAAGCTACCATATTAGAATAACATGCTGTCATCATGCTAAGCAATAATAATTCGGCCCTACGTAATGAAATTATTGATCTTCAGGAAAGGATTGTCGACCAACAAAATAGACTTCGTTCTACTTAACAAAACAATCTTTCAACAAATATTTCGAGGGAAACTACTAAACAATCAAAATGTAAAATGGCGTAGACACATTTAGTGCAACTTCCACTACCGATGAAAGCGAGCTCTCGAGAGCGAGGAAGTTCAAATGTAAAAATAACTTAGACTAATAAAAATAATCGGCAACGAAATAATCTTTACGGCCTTCACTTTACAATTTCACTATAATCTACATCTATCTATGTGTTAGTTTTTTCGTTACATCTCGCACATGTGCAATATTATTTGAGTAACGTTTTTTTTTTGTAATATATATTTTATTACTCTTATTTTCACCTCATGACATTGATCTTTTGTGTACTTATTTAATTGCAAGTTTATATACATAAAAACCACAGAACGAAAAGAAGGTAAGATAATGGGGACATGTGCAGGCACTGGTGTAGGTTGGAAGTTGGGAAGGTAGGATAAAGACGGGAATTTAATTTACCATATATCATTAAGCAACGATAAGCCATTGGTTACGAAAAAAAGATTTTGAGTGGAGTTCAGTTGTCAACAATATATATGCCATATTAAAGCAAAATAATTAAATATGATCTATTTTTAATAAATTTGTTTAATGTTGCACCGATTTTCCCAGATTTTCTGCATTTTTCATGAATTTCCCATGTTTTTTCTCGGTTTTTCACATTTGCTGGAAAAATTAATGTGGAAATCAAAAAATGACCTCTCTAAGTAAAATTTCCTTTTAGAAACATTGCTATCATTAAAACTGGGAGAAAAATTGGTGGTAGAAAAGTTATCCATCTTTGTAAAACTAAAAGCTTCATCGCTTCAATTTATAACTGTTTATAACAATTTATAATTAGCCTGCTGTAAAAATGTTTTGGAAACCCTAACTTAACATGTGACACGAACTTGATAAGTAACACGCAACAAGTGACACATGATACGTAATTTAATAAGTAAAACGTAACTTAATATGTAACAGGTAACCTGATAAGTAACAGGTAACCTGATAAGTTATATACATAAATATTTTGTGAACACGTCAGATCTTTACAATTATTTTTAACTATTTATATTTTCAAAATTAAAAATTCGAGAATAATAAAATAATAATTTCCGTAAACATTTCTTTGCAAAACTAATTTTTTTTTCGGTTTATTCTAATTATAAAGGAAACTACAAGAAAATTTCGGGAATTTTTTTCTTATAAAGAACTACATGAAAAAATGTTGCATTTTTACTAACTGACAAGAAGAAAGATCTAACCGGCCTCTGAACTATTTAAATGTTCATTTGCCGTCTTGTGAAAAGGCAGGCGATTATGTTATGAACAATATCGAAAACGTTACATAATAATTTGAAACCCCCAAAAGATACATCATTGACATAACCCAATGCAGACAAAAAAATTATTTAAATTAACTTTGAAAGCCGGGTTGCTTGTTTGGCGTCGACTATTGCCAAAGAATCCCACAATGAAATTACACCGTTTGGGTAGCGAAAATTAACACGCCAGCCGTTCTTTGCGTATAAGAACTGTCGGCTGAATAGATCGACAGATAGCGCGCTAAGTATCACTGTGCAGTAGAACGTAATAATATATAATTCACGAATTCTGTGAAGTACTGTAATTATAGAGGTTGGCGAAATAGGCGGGTTGCCAAGGGTGCAACAAAGTTGAAGATAGCATAAATTATAATTGGTTCGATTTTCAGTAATTTTACTTTATATTAAGTAGGTACCATAATTTCTAATTATTCTCATAAATTATTTAAAATTGTATTATTATCAATGTGTACAAATTTAGTTCATAATCTTTTTCTCAAATACCCTTTTTCCAGAAAGTGAAAAATATGATTTATTCACTCACTAACTAGATCCAAAATGCAATTTATAAGTGTCTTGTAATTTTTGAAATTTTTGTTGGAAAAGTTGTTTATTGAAGAAATTAAAAAAACACCATAGTAAAACCAATAGATCCTTCATTACGCTTAGAATGTAAAAAAAAAAAAATTACCTAATGTATGCACAAGTATAAATAATATAGTATTTGAAGTCTGAAATATTTCACCATAATGTGAAATACTCGATTATTATTTATCATTTAATTAATTGGTAGAATACTACCAAATAAACTACCTTACAAATAAAAGCTATTCGTCAATTTAGAGTGATTTAACTTGTATGTAATAAGTCAATATCGTAAGAATTGTATTATTAATTTCTTCATAACACAAATATAAGTGATTTTTTTTTTTAAAATATTGATTTTGCAACCGTTTTTGAGCAAGAAAACCATGATCTGAGTATTGGCATATTAAACTCATATACCTATGTAATGTTATATTATTTATTTTCTTTTTGATGAATTTAAAAAAAAAAAAAATGCTGTCTTAGGACGGCGCAGACAAAGTTATAGGTAATTACATATCTGTACAACTACATATCTGTAAGCAACGATAAACTGTTGCTAACAAATAAACGATTCTGAGCGGAGTTAGGTTGATAGTGTTGCTTTCAACAATTTATATGTCATATTATGATAAAATAATTACATAATATGAATTTAACATTTTCTTTAATAACATGTGTTTAATATTGTACGTATTTTCCTGTTTTCTTTATGTTTTTTACCAAGTTTTTCTTATTTATTCAGAAATTTTTGAGAAAATCAAAAAATTACCCCTTTAAAGTACTTCCCCATCCGATTTCCTTTCAAAAAAGTGCTTTCATCGAAAATCGGAGTACAATTGTTAGTAGAAAAGTTGTCTACAGAAAAAAATAAAAATAAACATCATTGTAAAACCATACGCTTCTTCGCTTCACTTAGAATCTAAAATTATAGTAAAAGAAATATTTTTAATTTTTCTTAAATATCTAGATAATATAAGAAAAAAAAAATACTAGTTGACATTTTTGACTAATTTGAAATACTTCAAAATTGTATGTTTCATGCAATTTTTAAAAACTGTACCTATATAATTATAAAAAAAGTTAAATAAAACAATATGTATTATACATTTTAAAAAAAACCCAAAACAACTTTTTCAATATGCTCATTTTATGAGTTTCAAACGTATCCACTATCGGCCACTTCTAAGGTAAAATTTGAAAGGAAAGTTGTTATGAAATTACATACTTTGTAGTTTTTTTCATCCTATTTGATTTGTTGGGTTGAATTTAGTTGTTTTTTGGTGGGATTTTGTCCTGATATCAATCAAAACAAATGATAAATATGATTTTTAATTTAGAAGAATTATATTATTATCGACGAAACGTTTTTAAACCTGGCTAAAGTTTATTTTATAATTATAAGCATTCAATAAACACATAAAATTACAGAAGTTTAAGATTTGATAATTTTTGTTTTTTATTTTATTAAGAAATTAAAAACAGTACATCATCGAAAAGTAAGTTCTCTACTAAATATATATCGTAGAAAAAAGGTTTAGTTTCTAGAATTATAGATCTACAATATTTATGTTATAGCTCTGATAAAATGTGTAGTTACGTTCAAATCACGTTTCAGTCTTAGTATTGTGCGTCTTCTCTCTCAATCTATTTATTTTTGTATTAGTTCAGAATTATGAACAATGGTAAACTTACTTAATTAATCGTATGCGTTTGAAGGGCCGAAAACGCGTTTTATTTATTGTTCCGGAATTGCGTGCAATCGTATGTACTCAAAAAGGTAAAAAGCGTTTGATTGCGTACAATCGGTTTATGTAAACTGTAAACTGTGTTTTAGTTTCTGAGTTAAGCGAGGTATTGGTTTTACTACGTGCGTTCAAAAAAAAATTGTTTTGTGTTTGTAAACAACTTTTCTATCAAAAAAAAAAAAAAAACTATATAAGAACTCTTTTATTTTTTTTTATATCATTTCTGATCTAGTAGATTTATTGAGGTTAAAATTTTTACAGCGGGTTACCTTGGCAACAAGCGAAAAATACGACTGATAATACTCTGCTCAGAATCGCTCAGACCCCCCCCCCCCTCCCGATATGTATACAGACACTGAATGCAGTGTAGTTCTATATTGTAGACGGAAGTGAACATAAGTATTGCGTAAGTCACGACTTACGATATACCGGTTGACTTATACTCAAAAATAAATATTTATTTACACGGCGTGCACTCGGTGCAACTATTAATACGATGGTCGACGAGACACCGATTTAATATTCGTTAAACTACACTTGATTAATATCGTTATTTACCCCTAATCTCATTGGACGTTTGTACTGGATTTCTTGGCTGCTCTTGTTTGTCTTGATCGGTCGGTAGAGTAGTTTGTATTCCACAATCGGGCTGTGGCTCTTCACTGTCCATACCATTTCGTATTCATTTTTCGTACGGCTCTGTGGTGGGCCGCTTATGACAGCGACATCTGGTCTTCCTGAAAACATATATCGGACAAATCGTTAAAATTATTACAAAGATTTAAACAGGATCGTAATATAATATAGAATGTATGCGTCGGATATAATACTGGTAATTTCGAAGTAATAAACTATATTATATTCGCTTTGATAGTACCGTGTAGGTGCCTATAGTAACTTATCAGTACTCTATAAATAGGTTTTTAGTATTTTATTTGTATTATATACGGTTTCATGAATTGTGTGTGGTTAAACACGTTGTTGTGTTTTATATGGTTTAACGGGGACGGATTAAAGAGGAATCATAAAAATCGCTTTACATGAAATCGACTGGTGGGTGCTGTAGTTTATACGTATTCCCGTCCATTGCTCGAGGGTTTGAAACCATAGAACTATAAATAGGTACAATACACCAGTACCTATCAACTATGATTATAGCGCGTTGATTATTTTCTTTTTTAAAAAATATTTATCTATTCAACGAGGCACATGATTGTAGATTATTATTTTCTCGAGATATTGCACGTGAGAATTTTAAATGCATTTATAGCGCATTTTTTGGAATTAAATATGCGTTTCGAGCTGATTTTCGGGGTTATTAGTGATTTTTTTAAGGTTTTTTTGTTGTGCATTAAACTAATTATTAAGTTCGTATGTTTTTTAAATAAACCTATAAATCGTCAGTATAATCTGCTGAGTATAATCCCTCATTGTATATTATAAGTTTGCTTTAGAATAAAACCAACCGGACTAAAAATCTCTTAGTATAATATGCGAAATATGAATTCGTTAAATTAATGAACTGGATAATGATGATGTCAAAACTTAAATTTTAAGGAAAAATATCAAAAATACTGTTGTATGAAAAAATAATAACTATGGTAAAAGGTCGACGACGATGAGCAAAGATTGTCAAAGAATAAAACCTTAGGGAAAACGGATTCGCTTTCATTCGTTATAACGTATAACACAATATAATGAAATACAAATACAGTTTATGTACTATAATTTATACTTTATCATTTATTTGGTTAATACAGCATACAGAATTTCGGGTATAATAAGCATTTGTGGTGATACACTAATTAGTAAATAATAACCTGAATGGCATGCGAAGAGAAGCTTATTTGAACCACATTTTAAAATTATCAACTATGTAACGACTGGAATTCATAATGTTGAAATCGTAATAATTTATTTTAGTTTATTTTATAATATTTATCAGTATATACTCTATAAAGAGCATACAAAAATAAAAATAAGACATAAAATACAGATGGCCGTGTAATATTATGGTTTTGGCAATTTTGTAGAGTGGGGAGGTAAAAATGGAACATAGTACTTGTATAATATTTTCATCTTTATAATACAATCATTGTTTAATAGCTTTATAGCTATAGCTTAGTATAACTTTATCATCTTACACGAGAATAATTCCTTTGAGCATAGATGTTTAATTAGTTGCATCTACTACATTTACTGGTTGAATAAAATAAAAATCAAATAAATAATTAAATAGGCTTTACATATTTTCTTTAATAATATTTATTTAATGTTTTATCGATTTTCCAGGTTACTCTACGTTTATCCCGTTTTTCCCATGTTTTTCCTGGTTTTTAAAATTTGATGAGAAAACTCTAGAGAAAATCGAAAAATAACCTAAATTATCTAAATTACCTCCACAGTGAAATTTTCTTTCAGAAAATTGCTATCATTATAAATTGGAAAAAAAGTTGTTCCAAAAAAAAAAAAAAAAAAAAAAATAAACATCTTTGTTAAACCATAAGTTTCTTCGCTCCACTCAGAATTTAAAACAAACATTAATTATCTTTATTATCTCAAGAGATATTGAGATGGGTATATCTTCGTGAAACACCCTGTAGTGTACTTAAACCGTAATTTTTTTTATTAGGAAGTACATTTAGTACTACTCGCTCGGGTTTTTGGGCGGTGCAATACGATTTGTTATGCAATACGTCTGTAATTGAAATATTAAAAATTAATCGCGTGACAGCGGAATAATGCGAGCGCGATGTTATCCTCGGGTAAACTTGACGTTCGTAGTACAGGTACACCACGTCGCATACAAAGGATTAAAATTTTGTTTGAACCGTTTCCAATTATTATTATTTTTGTGACTACCTACATATATACTGAAGTTTTTCGATTATTAATTTGCGAGAGGGAACGTTTTACTTTCAGCAAACACTCGACGGAAACTCGAATTTATTCGGCCCGTCAATATGCAATCCACAATTACGAGGTTTTTTTCTCGAAACAACTTATTAACTAACTTCAGTTCACATGAAAACGGTTCAGTAAAAAGTGAGCACTGTTGGTTTGATAATCTAAGGGTTCTGTAAAAATAACAGTTATTGATCAGATTGAACAGACGAATCTGTTGAAAATACCATTTTGTTTATATTTTATAGTTTTTCATATCATAGCACAGAAAACGCTTCAGTAACAAGATAAAAAGCATATTTTCGTGATAGCAAAAATATGATAATAAGGACTTTTTATTATTTTTTTTTGCAAAGAAATAGAGAGGCTCAATATTTTTTTGGATTGCGAATTAAATATGGGTAATTAAAATATAATTTTGAATTTATTGTTAAATAACAACTATGTAAGCACAAGTACATTTGTGATGTTGTTTGTTACATTTTTTTTTTTTATCAAACATTTTATTATAATTACATTTTCAATACGACCGAATAATAACGAAAGAGAACAATAGCTTTTTTAAAGTTTTCAATTTGTAAACTTTAGTTTTAGGAACAATTATGTAAATTTAATCAACTGTTAGTTAATTAACCAAAATTGAAATTTGCATAATTCTTCCGTAAACAAAACGAAATACACTTGCGACGAATAATTTGAAAATGTTTTTGATTTTAGTGGAAATAAGTTTGTACGTTATTTAAATTATTACGTAGTAATTTTACTCAACATTCAAGATTTATATAAAACGTGTATTTGATTGCGCATAAATTATCTTGAAAAAGTACAATTATGGAGTAGGCACAATGTTATATTATGTTTAGAACTTGTAAAAAAAAAAAAAGACATCCTAGGATAATGGGGGCGGGTGCAGTCACTGCTAGAGATAATTTAATGTATACCTGTAAACAACGATAAACCATTGCTTACAAAAAAACGATTCTGAGCGAAGTTCAGTTGATAGTGATGTTTTGTCAACAATTTATGTGACGTTTTATAGTAAAATATTTAAATAGGCTTTATATATTTTTTTTAATAATATTTGTTTAATGTTTGTTTAATTTTTTTCCTGTTTTCTTATGTTTTATCCCGGTTTTTAACATTTGCTAGGAAAACTTTTGGGAAAATCAAAAAATTATCTTTCTAAAGTACCTTCCTAATGAAAATTAATTTTAGAAACATTGCTGTTATTAAAAGTTGGAGTAAACATTCTTGTAAAAAATGTGTGCACAGAAAAAAAGAAGACCATAATATATTTTAATTAATACTTAAATTTCTTATATTTTCCTGTTTTTTTTTTTCGAATTTTCAAATTTGACGAGATAAAATGAGAAAATCTAAAAATGACCTCCCTAAAGTAAATTCCTACACCGATTTCCTTTTAGAAAAGACGCTACAGAAATCTGAACAAGTCTTCTGGTAGAAAAGTTGTTAACAGTTAAAAAAAAAAATTATAAAATAAACATTTTTGTAAAACCATAAGCTTCTTCACTCCACTCAGAATCTAAAACCATTCGATAAAATATTATTATGTCGCTCTTGTTTTGTAGGCATTATAGTTATTTCGTTTAGCGATACTGAAAAAATATACGTATTTGCACGATATGAACATATTAATATATTATTATTATTTCTATGACAGACCTGTACATAAGGTGAATATTTCACAGGCACCCATCATAAGATAATATTCTGAACCTTAATAAATTTGTAATCACAATTTTTGAATTTGAATATTTTGTTTGGCTTTTTGTGGAATTTTCTTCAAGAATGAAAACTATTACATTAGATGGTTTCAGTTCTCTGTTATATTCTTCTTATCTTATTATATTATATATCTTTTGAGCACTTTTATCGGTTTCATCTGAATCAAATGAGCTCAAACTTAGGAACCAGAGATTGTATTATGGACAGATTGAAGTGATACAAGTTCGGTTAAATTTCAATATAAACTTCAGCATATTGTCACGGGTGTTTTTTGAACTTTATACATCCCTAAAGACTTTTCCAAATTAAGCTATAGGAATGGTGTTAGTATCAACAACGTATCTATCGGGGTAGCGGCTTAACTTCAACTCCCACGTAAAACTTTTTAATTTTTTTTTTTTATTTGAAATAGTGTAATATTGTATTACATAGTATATTAAATTATTATATAGTATTCGGTAATTTATTGTTTCGCACAGTTCCATAATACAAAATAAGGGGAGAGGGGAATATTCGACTCTGGGGACGGAGTTTTGCTTCTCACGGCTGTTTTTAAGATTATACTTCAGGCGTATAATTAGACATTGTCATATTATATTGAACGTATAGTTTTCACGTTGATGGTCCATAAACAGAATACAGTGATAATAATTATAATCGGATATTAAATGCTGGCTATTTAAAGATCTATACAATATAGATTATAGACCAAAACTGTTTTTACACACCTGATCCATTATTGCATTGTTATTGCAGTTGTAGTCCGGCGGACTTTTAATGTGATATAATGTAATACGGTGTATATGCAGTAGGAAAAGGGCGATTTCTCATCATTAGGAACGTTGACAAAATAATCCACTTATTATTCTCCTAACCCGGTTGACTAATTAAAACGTATACTATTATTATAATATACAATGGCGCGCACGGTCTGCTGTCAAAAGCCATTTTCCTAACGTCACGTCGCCGTCGTCGCCCCGCGCGTTAATTATATCGGTTTTACGCCGTACCGATTTAAATTAATTATAAACTGTTATAAGCCATATTATTTTACAATGCATGTTTGCCTTGCTTATACGACGGGTTATCTATATCTACTTTCATATTTATGTGTTATATTATATCGTGTAGTATAATATCGTGCAGTGATGGATCGTGAGCCATGTAAGTGGCGAGGCAAACATTTTGAAAACTGTACAGGGCGAATAGGGGTGTTTTAATACACACGGAGAGGCAGAGGCGAATATGAAAACGGTCCGAAATAGAAAACGTGATAATGTATTGTCACCGGATAGGCATTATTTGTAGTCGTCAGTTTATAGTCATTGTTTTAAATTTAAAATACTTAGTTTAGGTACCAAATTATTTTTCCGAAATCCATCACTATTACATTTTAAACGAAATTAATTTTAAGATTTAAAAAAATGGTATTTACTGATAACAATAACTATGTAATTGTTAATATGTTTGTGTTATAGCTAAGGATATTGCAGATGAGGCAGTGCCTTACTCGGCTCATCTGACGACTCACCACTAATGTTATCATACACAAACTCTATTATAATATTATACTTCATTTTACTTTGAATGATATTTGATTTGCGAGAAAATCTATTAATTATCTAGTACCCAAACTTATGAAAAATTAGTTCATTGACCTATGGAGAATTCTAAATCCTATTGCATTTTGAATAATTCATGAAACATTCATGTGTAAATACAAAATAATAGGTAGATTTTCGTATTACTATTAGTACCTATTTAAGAGCCATTTAATATTATAGGCATGATGTTAAACACTTAAAAATGCTGCACTGAAATGCTGTATTTATTCAATTTAATGCTTTGTTTATGATTATGGTACGGACCTAAGTCATAGGTCCATTACATTAGGACCCCCAATTTAGAATTTCATTAAAAAATGTTTACAAACAGTTGATATTTTATTTATATACATTTGTAATAGTTAATTCCAAATAGTTTGAACTAGATAGTCGAAACCAACTCGGTTAATTATTAATACTAATTAACCTGTACTGACCAATGTTCAACTGTTCAAGTGTTGGTAGTAAGATTTCAAATAAAGTGTTTCGGTACTTAATTTATCGGGATATTGTTTTCAATTCGTATATTACTATTGATACAAATACTGCAAGAGATTAATCTATATAAAAATGGATTAGCTATGGATTAGCTATGGATCGCTATGCAAAAAATAATGATTTTGTGTTTATTAGAAGTTATGAACAAAAAAACTAATATATATTTAAATGAACTGCCGCTGTTTGATTCCCACTATAAAATAAGTACCTTTATAATTTTACTTTTTTATTAATTGGTTATCGACAGATATTATAGATAAATTAAAATTGATTTAAACAAATATGCTTATTTCTGATTATCTATAGAATAACAAGAAACTGATCGCTGCACTGATTTACGTATGTTTCATGATGAATTTTTTTGATGTTAATAATTTAATACGACTTCAGAAAATTATTAGTACATAACTTGTTTTTTAAGTACAGTTAATTACCAGTCAGTTCGATGGATCGTTTGCTTTTTCCGAGTCCATTATCGGCCACACAAGAGTAATTTCCGAAATCAGTTGATTGAACTTTCCTCATGCGCAACGTGTATCGGTTTCCTCTGATATCGGTGATTCGCCACTCGGTCATGTCCAACTGCAACGTATCTCTGTACCACAATACCTGAAAAATCGAAACAAAATTGGTAAGACGAATATATAGGTAAATATATTTTAGTAATATGTAGGTTTTAATATTGCCTACCAATTTTTTTTTTTTTGTTGGGAGGGGTCGGAAATGTCATTAACTACTTACTAGGGTGTACTAGGATGTTTCGCACACCTATTATAATAGTATTTCGATGGGGACGAAATCGATTTATTTGCGATAATCCTTTGACCGTAAAATTGCCAGTATTCACAACTAATTAGCGTAGGTAGGTATTATAAGACAGGGTTCGTAAACGAATAATGAAACCACTTCAATGGGCGTTAACGGTTATATAGATATAGGGGACTTAGTATATAATAATATAATACCAGACGTAATTTCATTAAGATTATACTGCACAGCGAATATTTGACTACTCGGTATATGTATATATTACAATATAGGTACGTTATATTTTAGTATCGGAATGAGTAGCGGGTACTTTGTGTGCTTATTTCTATCCAGAGTAATAAAACCTCGATAAGACACTCGTTATCTCGGAGAGCATTAAATTTTGTCATCATTATATTTTTGGATGTATTTAAACTAAAATATCAAACAGATATACATAGAATTTTTAAAATACGAGTAGGTTATTACTTGGAAATTAACGGTGGGTCAAATGTTTTACGTTTCCTCCTCAAAAATAAGGCCACAAAATTTAATAAAAATATAATATTTTTGTGCCACTTGTTTCATAAATTGTCTAAATAAAAAGTTCCGAAAAAGTTAATACTTCTGAGATAAAGAGTGTCTTATTAATATTCTGGTGAAACAGAACTTTATATAAGTACTCCGTCGGTATAGAGCCGACGAAGTTAATACAAATTTGAAACATTTTCACGGAAAATTAGTTTGTAAAATCAATGTAAATTTAGCTTTGGCTTGTATTATTATTGTATATAAGAGAAGGTGATTTTTAAAATTCATAGGGCAAACATTTATGATTGAAATCAATAAACCATTATTTATTTATTTATTGAAACATTTAAATATCATTATTTTATTCTCTTTATTATCATTATTTTCGAGAATACGAGTAAATTTATCCGATCTAATAGCAATTTTTATTATCGTTTTTCCCAGTATAAATAAATCCTCTGAAATTAGTGAACTGCACTGATATATAATTTGTTTTTTGAAGTTTTTAAGCTTTTAGTAATCAGTGTAGTTGCGTTGTGATTAGTTTATATTTACGTAAAAATATATTATGATATAAGCGTATATAGCTACCACGAATTATTTACATTAGGGTGAATTATTATTGCGGTTAAGTAAACAAGCCGATATAGTATAATTATGAAAGTATAAATGTATTCACATGGAGTATTAAACAATGTACCAATAACAACTGCTGCGGGCAGATGGTAATAATTTTATTCTAGAATTTCGCCAGAAAATAGAGACTATTGCATGTATATTACATTATAGAGCAGCGGTACTAACCAAACAATATTTTGGTTCTCGCATCCCTAAAAGTAAAAAATCATAATTGCGCCTCCCATGAATAAATTAATTACAAATTTGTTTTATTTAAGTATTCAAAAATTTCTGTTTATTGATTATTTTTAGTGATTATTTTCATCATAATTTAGTGGTTTATTTGGAGGTTTTATTTGAAAAAAACTATTAAAATCATCATACATCTTAAACTAGTATTAACTTTTGATTTTTAACTTCCCCTGAAATTTTTCCAAAGATCCTTTTTTTTCTAAAAACTTAGATATATAAAAAACTAATAATAGATTTACAATTTAAGAGTTATAGCAGTTTAAAGTTGCGACCAGACGAGGAGTAGGGAAGGGTAATAAATTGATTAATGATCACATTATCGTAATAATGTTAATGGATAATGATAAAAAAAAATTATATTATTTATTAAATATCTTTTTACCACAATTTTTGAACATTCCCAGTGACTTCTCCTGAACAAAATAGGCTGAAAATCTGGAATTGGAGTTTTTTTATAGCTGTATTTATGTTATAAAAGTTGATTGCATTTCAAATATGGATTTCAACATGTTGTTATAGGATGGGATAGTTTTTAGCTTTAAACACCTCCGTAAATAGCCAAACAAAGTTAGGTGTATACCATTTTGTACAATTGTGTTAGTATCAAGAATTTACCCTTATTTTTTTGGGAAAGTATAATTTAAAGTATTGTAATATTACCTATAAGAGGGAGAAAATTCGACTATATAGCTATATATATATAACGTGGAGGTCTACTGCTTACGAGTGTTTTTATTATTATGATATTATTGGTTATCTAATTATTGCATAAATATAGTTTTCGTTTTATAAATTTTCAGTTATAATATTTTGTTTTTGCGCCATTAAATTTTACCCACACTGCCACGCTTTCAGAACTATTGCAATCTGTAGGGAATCCTGTCGTAAAATATTATTAATATCGAGCAGCAGCTTAGATTACACTGTCTAGAGGGTTTTGAAATTGATTGACGCCAAACCAAATGATGGGAACGTGTTGATTAATGGCTTCTCGGAGCGTTATAGGCTACAGACCCCAGCGCGTTGCCTCGACGACTGTTTGGCCACTTGACCGGGTAAGCAACACGAACGTGTCTCTGATTGGAAAATAAAATCATTTTTTAAAAGGTATTTTAGTCTGGTAATATTTTTATTATTACCCTCTACAATTACTAAGATATTTCAACGTTACATTTTGAGCTCTTAAATTATTCAGTTTTCAATGCATTTAAAATCGCATGGGACAATCTGGGCTAAAAAAAAGAAGCTTAGATCCTGTAATCGTGCTTATAATCCTCCACCAAGAAAGCTTTAAAAAATAAAAGAATAGGTATTTTGGCGGCAAATTGGAGCTCAAGCTCCGGTAACTTAAAAGTCTTTATTGTAACATCCCGGGAGGACCTACGAAAATGTCGTGACTAAAAAGTTTTTAAAAGTCATAAATCACAACTTTGTACGTAGAGACTACGTGCAAATATAATTGAACAAGAAACAATAGTTTTTAATATTTGTATTTCTTTATAAATATCTATTATAACACTAATAAATTATTATATTATATATTATATATTCGAAGGAATAGTGTGTATTAAAATAATAACTATCTATATATATATAAATAAAAAAGAGTGTTTGTCTGTCTGTTTGTTTATTTATTTGTTGGTTTGTAAGCAATATACAGTTGTCTGAAAATTTACAAACAGAACGAGTATATGCATATGCACCTCGGAGCCAAATTTCTAAATTGTGTTTCGTAAATGGTTTTTAGTATTTAATA
Organism: Cinara cedri; assembly: GCA_902439185.1. Classification (NCBI taxonomy): domain Eukaryota; kingdom Metazoa; phylum Arthropoda; class Insecta; order Hemiptera; family Aphididae; genus Cinara; species Cinara cedri. The sequence continues at coordinate 1,397,624 of CABPRJ010000001.1, forward strand.
AATACTAATAAAAGTACTAATATATTTCGTACATTTTACCGTTTTATTTTCTTCGGTTTTTTGCATTTTATGAGAAAATTCTTGAAAAAATCAAAGGATGATCTTCCCAAAGTATCTTTACATACTAATTTCTTTTCAAAAAAGTTGCTACACATAATAATCGGAGCAAGATATTTGGTAGAAAAGTTGTTCACAGAACAAAAAAAAATAAACATCTTTGTAAAGCCATAAGTTTCTTCGCTCCACTCAGAATCTAAAATTAAATGTTGATAAAAAAGTTTTAAACTTTGAAAAAAATAGTTTTCAGTATAGTATATTATACAATGTGATTAAATTTGAATTACATTTTAAAGGCTCAATGTATAATATTAACAAAAAGGTAACAGGAAAACCTCAAGTCTTTAACTTTTCAGTAGATTTTGTTAGCGTATATGCAGTTGCTGGAACAAAAAATAATTTCCGAGAAGATCAGATGAATATACTATGATGCCATATAATTTAAATGTATAGGAATTTGTCGGAATCTTTTAGTATGTACCTACATACTAAACGTATGGGTACCTATCCATACTCGTATATAAAGGAATTTGTTGAAAATATAACAATTATTATTAGAAATCTAAACAAACAAATGAACAGGGTTTGGAACATTTCTTTTAAAAAATAGATGCATTTGAATCCCTATTCAATGAGTTCAAAAGCGAATTCGTTCTCATTTAAAATTAATTATTTTTAATATCTATGCATTATAATATACACATTGACCACAAATATATAAAAAAAAAAATTTAAATTTAAATTTAATAAAACACAATTTTGAGCTAGACAAGTATTTTATAATATATTGTATGATCAGTATATCTATAAACTAAGTAATGTAAATTGGAATTATATACGTTTTTCGATTAACACTTTTTATATTGTAAATATTTTTTTAATGTATTTAGTCGAAAAATACATTATAAAATTCAATTCAAGTTCACATTCGTATGTACAATGAATGCATGCATATTCATAGTTCATAATATAAAAACTGAATACACTCATGAATATTCATTCAATGTAAAACGAATGCATTCATTCTAAACCTTGAAAATTAACTATCTTTTCCACTGTAAAAAAAAGTAATTATTTTTATTAGGTAATTAAATATGAACCTCGAAAGTTTGACATATTAATTTCCGACTGCGTTAGTGAATACAAATAGAATGAACCAAGGGGACCGAGAATTTTTCCGGTTAACAATGCTAATAAAACCGCTCAACGAATTCTATTATACGAGCCTCATAATACAGGCAATATAGCCACTCGAAACATATATACAGTTTAGGAAGTTAGTTGTTTTTTAGAGAAAAGCCAAGTATTATTACATATCACTGTAGAATGTACTATATATGCGATAAAAATAAATAAGTATTGTACTTGGGCAAATTTGATTTCCAATATTTTATTTTATTTCACGAGATCCTTTGGTATCTTTTAAGGTTTTTTTCTTATCGACTCCGTGAAACAGTAAACCGTTTATTGTTGTATAGTACGTATATTTTATAAGTAAGGGCGTACCGTTTCATTTTTTTTTTTTTTATTAGTTAGTGAAGTTTTTATGATGATTCTTAAGGTGCATTTAAACATTGTTAGTACTGTTGTATTATGAACGCAGTATGGGAGTTTATTTCCGATTGAAATTCTGACAAGCTACTAATAAAACAACGAACACAAAAATTGAAATCTAATGAAACTAAGTCCCGATAAATTATTTTTTAAATTATTATAAAATTAGCTAAACTCCAAGACGTAAGCATCGATAGGAAATAGTAGGAAATGATAATGTCATTTGAATCATACGAGTTATAGTTTGTTATTGATATTATGTAAACTGTAAAGTAATAATATTATTTGAAAACATCTAGTAGTGTTACATTTAGCTGAAATGTAGTATACCAATAGGATAAATTATAGTTATTTAATTTATATCTATATACAACGATAAATTATTGCAAACGAAAAATAACTCTGAGTGAATTTCGGTTAAGCATATTTTGAAATGTTTTTATTTAAATATTTGTAAAATAATGACGAGCAACATATGATAGTTAGATAATTGTTTGCTACCGACTATCTGATATTAAAATTATTTTATTTCTTATGATTATTAAAAAAAAAGGTTTTATTTTCAGTTAGTTCAGTAAGTTATTAATTCATTATAGTCACCAAAAATCGAATTAATTATAAAGTAATGTTTTTTTGTATCTTATTTATTTAAATTGTAATTTTAGGTACAGTATATTTTTGTATAAATGTCAGAAAACATTTAACTTATATGCGGAACTTAAACTGTCTATAGGGAAATAGCTAGATATCAATTTTACAAAAATTATGAAAATTTTGAACTTGTTTGTTGTAATGAAATTTTTATGATTATTGTAGTTTTAGTGGGATATCACGGATAACGATAACACTATAATCGTATCTTGACGATTTTTTTTAAAATCTATTTAAGAGTATACGCAGTATACACGTGGTTTGTCAACAATGAGAGTATACTTCGTATATGTTGTATACCCTTTGGGAACACTATTGCTGACGAATAAACAGAACAATCAAACATACTTGAACTTCTAGAATTGTTAAAATAAACTTCTGAAGATGTAATGCAAGTATTTGTAAATAGTGACATTGCGAACAAATCAACTTGCATACTGCAACAAGAGTTTGTATAACTATCAGAAGCTATACTCGATTTACCCAAGAGAAATTATAAAACCTCTCTGTTTGCCACCGGTCACCGCGGAGCATTGGTGTTCTCTCCAGTATCCCTCGCGTGCTGCCGACCGTTGGTGCGAATACTACAATCCACATCAGCGCGCGTGAGTAGTACACCTCGGTCACAGTTATCGTGGCAATTTTGTTAAATGTCAACATCGATCGGGAGGTCCCGGCCAATTAAATCATAATTTTCAATTGTAACCGGCCGTGAAACTCGACCGTTCGGTCCGACGACGCGACGGCTGCCGCTGCGTTAGGTTGAGTATACATCACCGCATGAGGGGCTAGAGATGTTTAACTTCCGATTTGCCGAAGGACGCCTCAGCGAACTACAAAGATATTGTAATATATTTCCCTTTATGATTTACTATGGCCGGTATTCCCGTTTTATGTTTTGATATTAATGGATGACTATTTGTATTGTTCGTTTGTAATTATTTAAAAAAACTATTGGCGATTTTCTTTCTTACGACAAATCTCGTGTTCGCGTTTTATTTTATTTTTTTCTTTGCGTTATAAATATCGCTGTTTGCGATTTTTTTTTCCGATGTTAATAACACGGATTCACGTTACACAAATAATATACGTTCAATCGATTTTTATTGTCGGGTATACGTTTGTCGTTCCCAAAGGCACGATACCGTCTAACGAGGCGAGTGTGTCTAGCCAGGTCGCTATTAGGGCCATGATTAGTACGAAAAACAATGAAACAAAGCCCATACTGGCACCCATGTCCTGGTAGTGATTTGTATGGGATGGCATCCATACGCGTATCTTCCCACGTCGCCGAAAACCTTTTCTTTGGTCATAACTTGCCTGTGACCTGCGTTGATTGCCGTTATGTACACCTACTCATGTTACAACAACGTGTAGTCGCGTTGTCTTTTCGCAAGGGTATCACTAGTTTTCCTAAATTACTCGAATCAAAAATAAAATGAAAATTACTGAAAAAAATGTGTATATGTATGTGTAAATGTGTATTTATTTGTTTATTAATGGTAATAATAACCTCGAGAAAAAAAATTGTCAATAAAAATAAAATATATTCCACGGTGCTGAAAATTCTTTAATTATACTTAGGGGTTTCAAAGCGGACTGTTTTTCGACTAAAACATACCAATCTTTTATCTTTTAGTCTGATGAATCTAACGATGCGATATGAATTTTCTTAACTGATTTGAATTCGTCTATTTGAGATCGTCCAAGCCTCAATTTAATTTTGTTTCGAAAATTGTGAAATTTAATTTTCTTCGCTACATTCAGAATCTCAAATTGGAAGCACGTATCATATTATTATAAGTGGGTAGTAAAACCATTACATTTGCTCCGCGTTTAGGATTTAAAATATCTTTCGTGTGACGTAGTGTCGGCGGCCGTAGGAAGGCACCTATGCTATAGAAGGTACCCATATGAAACATTTTTATATTACACGGACTGATTGTCGAGACGGAGCACTGCGGAAGATAATTTTGTCTCGTGGGAATTCGGATGAGCTATATTCTTGTGTGTATAATAAATTACAAATTTAAATAGGTTCGACGAGCGAAAAGGAGGAACGATCGACGAGTCGCGTGCAATCACAGGCATACACCGCACGCCACACTCGCCGGCTTGGCGATGTATATAATATATAGTAAAAGGAAGGAAAAGGTCTCGGATGCGCCACCGCAAATGCATATTATACACAAAGACACGCGCCCGTGCGCATATAATATAAACGTATATAATGAGATATATGTATAATATAGGCGAATTTCGTACCCCGCTGACGAGATGAAATATATACATGCGATTCTTTTGAACAAAGCTCGAATATGCGGCTAATATATTGAAGGTAGACGAAGCTTAAAAAAAAAAAAAAAAGAGGAGAAATATCGGAGAACGCGAAAAAATAATAGAAAGCGAGTGCGGAAAACGCGAATAAATAAATATATATATAGTGTATACTGAATATATATTATTATAATATATGCTTTTTTTTTTTCGAAAACAGCAACGAGGGGCGCGGACGAGCGGGTTTTCGAAATTTCCATTCACCAAATTCAGTCCGTTTATACACGATATAGGTACGTGTATAAAATTGGCTGAGAAAAAGCCTTTTGCGTGCGTCTCTGTTTCATACAATAATAATATGCATATACTATTGTATAACATTATGGGGTACCCCTTCGATGTTTCTCGGGTTGCGTTTAATGCGAGTGTTCGTTCATTTCCGATATTAAACCCTGCAGCCGTCGGTACTATAATATAATAATATTATATAGACTGATACACGGTGTAAAATGGAAATATAGTTACTAGTGTTTTCCGGTATTTAATTCGATCATAAACATGTGAAATGACTGCAGAGTTGGACGAAATTGGTGTTAAGGTTCAGTGTCGATAATTCAATAATATACAGAAAACAGCGAATTGGTCTTTAATATACTTATAAAATAGTCAAACGTCTGAAACGGTTACATATATATAACTACATATAATCACATAACACCGGCATAGATAATAATCCGTTTTAAAATATACTGAAAATTTTACTTGTGTTAAAATGAAATGGGATTCAATGAATTTCCACCAATACGCTAAACAGAGTAAATTAAATTTCTAAAATTCGTCATCTGAGAATGAAAATTTATTATCTATTTATTTTTTGAAAAATCACATTTTAATAGATTGTTGAACAGAGTTGAACTTTTTTAAAGTGAACTACCATTTAAGAGAAAAAAAGGTTTTAGCTAGTGGTACATACCTATTTATTCTATATTGCCAGTTAAACAATAACATTTTATTATTTTTATCCTCTAAAGACAAAAAAAAAAAAAAAATAATAACTTTATTTATTCACATTAGAAAATTTTCAAAATAGCTATTTTGTAAATCAACAATTTATATCCGATGAATAATGTTTTAGTTATAGCCGTTTTAATTAAATGTGCACAAAATTAATATCCAATAAAAGATAAATCGACTGAAAAAAAAATCGTATAAAATTTAATATTAACAGTTCTAGAAAAATCCATCGAACACGGTGGGACACATTGTACAGGCATAATACAATTTTTAGGATTTTTTATAAATATTATTTACTATTCGTTTTTTAATAATGACTAAATTTTTAGAGTTTAAACAACAAATATAAATAATATTATGTAATTACTTAACAGTGTTTATTATTAAATATCTAATTTTCTGTTTAAGTTAAATATTTAGTCTTTATGTAAAATCGTGAACATAACCAAACATTTTTCAAATATAGGAAGATAATTTTAATATTTAAAATTGTTTACCTTATTGGTTTTCGACTGTGCAAATATTTCTCTCTCAGGACCGTTATTTAACATCAATAATAGCGGAAAGTTGTATACTACGTTCATGACAGAAAGCCGTCAATTTAACATTGAAGGCATGACAACAAATTACCATAAAAAGAAAATAATAATAATACCTAGTATAGATTTACCACGCGCTTTGGTTATAATTGCCTATAATGGACAGCGGTTGTAAGTCCAAACGAAGTTTGAAAAATATAAAGAAAAAGGCGAACTAAGTAGTGTTTAGGGTAATCCGGAATTCAAAAGAGAGGGAGTAACAATAATAACTAATTTGTAAGTTTTAAACCTTCCCTCTAGAATTAAGGTTTGCTATAATATTAAATTTAAACTAATGCTTGAATTTGAAAAAAAAATATCATTTTACGTTATTCAGATTTTTTACTTTTTAAAATTTTTATTATCTATAAAGACTTAAAAAAACAAAAAAATTTAAAATCTGTTATTAGGTATTACGATAATCAAATTTAATTCGAGGAAGAAAAGAAAAACAGGATTGAGGCAGCTTTCCATTTGGGGCATCCCTAGAAAATTCAAACTTTATACATATTTTACGAGGAAAAACATTTATTCTGATACTAATATTGTGTTTTGTTTTGTTTTTTTTTTTTTTATACAGTTTAACAATAATATAATGTTTGAAAGTTCGGAATAAAAACGTGTAAGAAGTCTAAATAAATTCTGAAGTATGTCAAATAAATGAAAACAAATTTATTAAATGGTAAAAGAATAATTAAAAACCCAACATTCAAAAGTGGGGAGGGTAGTGTAAAAAACCTCACGAAATGGTTGGGGGAATCAAAAAAAGATTATCAATTAAAACTGTCAAAGCCATATTAATTTTTACGTTTTATTATATAAGATAATAAGTTTTCAATATCAAATAGCTTATATAATTTGTTTAAAATTTGAACATAAAAAACGGGAGTTGATATCTCCCCTTTGGATATGTCATTGAGTTCAAGAGTTCGGTATACTTTTATGATTTTATTTTCATGTAGGTAATTTTGTGTTTTAAACTTAATATGTCGTACAAAAATACGAATATAAATACCAAATGCATAATTTAAAAATATGTTTGTAATCATGTTTTCATATATTAAATCACGACACAAAAATATATATTAACACTATTAAACAGCCGTAAAATAAAGTTTTCTGGTAGACGTGTAAACAGTTAATGTTTGTATTAGAATCGTTAATTTTTTTTTTTACAGAAAACACTGAAGTTTCGTGAAAACTATTTTTGGTTTAACTGATAGTCATTGATCTTTTACTTGTGAAAAAGTTAATGGTGTTGTTGGAAATAAGAACCGTAATAAATTGCTATTGATCAAATGTCCGTGAAGATGACCATCCACTTTGTTTTAGATATTTCAAAGTGGCACTTATGTTTTGCATTTTATTTACCGAATTTTGCCGAGTAGTTTTTAGAACACCTTTGGTTTTTCTGAAAAATGTAGTTTCTAGTGATGGGGCTAACTCTATGCAGTGGTGGTGTAGATTAGTGAAGCATAAAAATATGGGTGGCACCGCGCGGGATATTTGAATATTGCTCCACTACTCATCACTACACTAATAAATTATAATATTTACCCACAGTCATATGTAATCGGAACAATATTACAATTATTGTACAGTAAAAACTAAAATATTTTATATTATTTCTAATAGCGAGGACAAATTCACGAGTGTATTGATACTGATTTTAGAATTTGCATAGCTGTGTATTTTTAATTTATAATTGTGCGAAACGATAAATAATTGTTAATGAAAAATGTTTTGGAACGAAGTTCAGGTAGACATATTTTGAAACGTCGTAAATTTTACGCTTTTTGTCAAAATTTAATTTTAAAACGTTTATGGAGAAAAAAAAAACTTATACATTAAACTGCGTGAAGTCGGCCCACCACTAGAAAACAACCTTTTTCGGAAAAACCAAAGGTATGCAATTTCTAAGAACGACCAAGCAAATTTTAGAAAACTAATTTTAAAATATCAGTATTAATTTGAAGTTCTTAGGACATAGTGGCAGGGCCATATTCACGGACGTATTAATCAACCTAGTGTGATACAATTGAAAAAATCGCTGGAAAACAGCAGGGGTAGTCATTTACTTAATAGAATAAAAATACTTTCTTTGCTTTTAAAAAAGAAAAAAGAAACTGATTGGATGATATTAAGTCAAAAACAGTCCATACCAATTTGCATTTTTCCACATATTTATTTACTTGTTTTCTAGTTTGAGTTTCCAAAACAAATTTAATTATTATGGGGGGAGAAAAGGTACATGGGGGTTTCGTACATATGCAAAAAAGAAAATATACTAACTACAGTAATAAAATTGAGCGATGCTTTATTATAAAACCAATAACACCTATTTTGTACAGATATATCATATTTAATAAAATAAAATTTCAATAAAATAAACACTGTGATCGATGTAAAAATTCAAATTAAAAATACATAATAGGACGAGACTAAAAACTAAAAAAAATCCGTTGGGAAGTCAGAAGCAATTATATTCATATTTTATTGTGTATTCGAAATATGCAAAAAGTCTTCACAAACTCATTTTAGTAGTTTGTTAATAATAATAATAATAATGATAATAAAAAAATAATAACAATAAACAAGGGTAAAAATGCAATTGAAAATAAAGTACACAGTATACAGCAGAGTTTCTGTCCTTTTTTTTTTAAGTTTCAAAAAAATCCGTTTTACTATCTAGAATCTTCAATAAGAACTCGCATGTACACAAAACTTCCAAACTCAAACAGATAAGTTAAAAAAGGCACAAAATCAATAGCTTTTTAATCTCCGATAAAGAATCTTAGAACTTTTATTCGAAGCATATTTCTATATTTCTTGGTATTTATTCATTTTTTTCCTCTACAAACTTTGAACGTATACATATATATTCACTAACCACTCATCGGATTATAGAGTACGATCCGCCAAATGACGCAGAACAAAAAAAAAACCTATTCGACATTGAGAAATTCGAAGTTTTTAAAGTTCTGTTTTATTTAAGTATATGTATAATGTATATAGAGCTGTACACTACATTGAATACGTCCGAAATATAAACCATAAATATCTTGTACAAAATAGTAAATGCTCTAAATCTTCGGCATGACTCTGAGAGACACACTATATTTGTGTTTCGTTGGTTTAAAATTAAATAGATTCACTTAACCCGGTTATATAATATAAAATAACTTATTTTAGTCGTTTTACTATTGAATGGAACATTTTGGTTAATGTTTTTCGTTCGAATGTAAACCTAGCGCCTGGTGATATTATACTTTATAATATTATTAAATTGTACAGATAAAGCCATGTCATCGTGATTACTGTTGGATATTAGGTTTGCGTTAGATACAATCAATTTTATTGTTTTAAAACCGATTATAATAATACCGATGATCCATTTGAGTGGCTACACTCATTATCTCGGAAAGTATTAACATTTTTCGGAATTTTTTTCTAGAACATTTAAAAGACTAGTAGCTATATAATTTTTATTTGTATTATTTTTATAATTTGTATTTATTGTTTTTTTTGTCATCCTTATTTTTTGGGGTAAAACCACTACCTACTTTTGATTTTCAAACGGCAACCTACATAAAAATTCCATAAATAAATTGGGTAATTATTAAAATAAATTTTAGTCAATCCGTAGACGAGATAATCCACCTTTCAAGTTTGAGTCAAGAAGTTCGGGTTCAAGAGTAAGAGCAGTGGTGCATTACTAAAACGCCGCACGCGTCGTGCCACAACACAAATAATGCTCCACTACTTATAAAATTTTAAAAAGTCTCAAGCAGTACCATTTTTAATTACATAAGTGCTTTATTAATAACATGCTACAGCAACATAACATAATATTAAATTAAAAAAAAAAAAAAAATAATAATTGTTTATGTGAAACGATGGTTCTCTTCCACATCGACGTAACACAATTGCCTATACGCCACGCCGTTTCGTTTTTTTTTCTACAGATATTAGGTTAGGACAGACAAATACTGTGATTAATTAGTTAGTCATATTTTTCCAAATGATAATTGGTATTATATACACTTTATGAATTTATAGTAAATACAATCAAATGGTATTACAATGTGTTTCCATTATTTAACAGTCAAAACAATTTAAAAGCACTAGAGCTTCGTCACTAGTGTCCAATTTTCCAACACCAACATTGCGTAATAGAAACGTTATAGAAACAAAAAAGCAAATATTCGAAACTAGGGAACAAAATTCTGTGTAGTGTGAGACACTTTGTGTAATACAAAATGTTTAGTGTTTAGTACGAAATTAAAAAAGATTGATGCTGTTTGTGAGTGTGCCACCCATCAGCAACATCAGCCATTAAGGTAGGTGGGAAGTTGGGAATGTAGAATATTATGTACAATTATTTTATTTATTTCTGTAAAAACGATAAACTGTTGGTAATGAAAAATGATTCTGAGTGAATTTTTGTTTTATATAATTTCAAAGGCTATAATAAAAAAAAAATGAAACCGTTAATTCCCTAAACTTTCTCATTCACTCCAAGTTTTTCCGAGTTTTAAAATTATTATGAAAAATGCTTTGAAAATTAAAAACTACCTACTTACTCACTAATTAGATCCATTATGAAACAAAAACGCATTTTTTAATTGAAACAAGATTCCTGTTGGAAATGTTGTTTAAATATAGAAAAAAACAAAAATATCTAATAGTAAAACCAACTGATCACACTTTATGCTCAGAATCTAAAAACTGCAATAGTTACTGCAATTGCAGTAACTATTTTTACTCTTATTAAATGAATAAAGAATAAAATCTGTTAATCTGTTAATTTAAAGCAATTGTATAAATAAGCATACAAATATAATAAAAGTGTAGTTATTGATGTTATTATGTTATTAATGTAGTTATAACTGGTATTCGAGTAATGGTTCCGGTATTTTTTTTTTATATATATATATATATACAAAACAGTTACTAGAGTATGCAATAATCCGATAACATTACCTGATAATATTGCTCTAAATGAGCAGTTTTTCGGATTAGTTGATTGTAATTTAAAAAAAAAATGTATCTATGTTTTAAATTTTGAGCGAATTAAGCACGTAATCGTGTAATTTTTTATTATTCGTGTTTTTGTTATTAACTATTTGATCAAAAATTTTGCTCTAATTAAAAACTTTATAATAACTTTCTTGTAGAATTTAGAGAAAAATAAAAATATTTAACGAATATATCGTGTCCGTTTAAATAAAACTCTTTCTTTTTAAAGGACCGTGTAAAGTCTGATTATTATTATTTCAAATGAAAATTATTTTAAGCGAGTATACCATTTTTAACCGGTAAATCTCATTATTATATCATCGTAGACCGTTACCGTGAAAAATAGTGTATGCCTATTTATTTTAGGCATCGATAACCGACGACGTGTGTTTATTTTGCCGTGTGTCGGAAAAAATCCTACAGGCGACTAAGGGTAAACATCATTTAAAATTGTACCGACCCGTTAAGTCACTGTTTGACGTAGGTATGTAGAAACCCTAGCCTATAATAATACTTCAAATATATTGATTCTGCGAGAAAAAACCATTATGTTTGTAATAAAATTTATATTACGGTAAAACTCGAAGCGTTTCGTACGAGATAAGATTTATACATAAATGCATATGTGTGATGCGAGTGTGTTCCAACATGCTGCCGTGTATTTATTATTATTATAATAACATTTATACATTTTCGTAACGCGGGAATATCTCTTTCAGAAAGCGCGAACGTGTGCGTTCGGCGAATCTATTTTCTATGCAAACCAGGGCCAAATCGCAACTATACCTACGCTTAAAAGCAAACGGAACGTTTTATCCATTAAATTTAAGGATGAGTTATACTTTTATGGCTGTATATATGCGTGGTGGTGTAGTCAGGTAAATACGTTAAACGATATTACGGTTTTGTTTTGTTTTTTTTCAGATCAAATTCAACCGCCGATAATAATTCTTTTTGTTTTCTGAATAATGTAAAACATCAAATATCACGTGTATCATTGTTCCCGGCGAAGAATAGCTCAAGTAAATTTTGTATTGTTTGCAATACAAGCAAATGAAGATACATAATATACACGTGTACATAAACTAAGCAAATAATACAAAGTACATACTTCTATGTAGCTTAAACCGAAAATTAAAGGGGACCGAGTTCTAAAAAAAAAAAAATGAAATTAATATTTTTATCATAATAATACAGCTTTCATTGTTGCAGCAATATTAGATAGATCGCCGAACAAACAAACATCCTTTCAGTACCTTTTTCTTTATACACATAACAGTTTTTTTTTTGTTTGTAAATACACACTTTTTTACGATTATATTACAACTTACGGAAAAAATATATATTTTTTTAAAACGTTACCTAATCGGATAGAAAACCGCAGTCGTTTTTATACATTTTCTGTTCTTATATTTGTATTTTTTTTTAAAAAAAACACATTTCCTTAATTAAAACTCGAGGTTTTTTTTTATTAATTTAATTAATTTCATTGTGTTCAACAACTCGACAACTACGTGTTTGCCGTTCGGAATTACGTAAATTGCGCACCTGCTGGACGGGCGATAAAATATTAAAATCCGTCTTGCGTTTTATTTACTAGGTTTATTATAATATAAGATTATTAGAGCAAGACGAGGGAGCAATGTCGATTAGTCGTTGTTACGTACAAAAGAAAGACTTGTCAGTGTTTACGCTAAAATGAATCCGGTAGGTAGTGAATCGGATTGATTATCGACGAAGTCACCTTTGGTAGTGAATTTTAGTAGTCATTAAAGATGTGTTGGTGAGATTTAAAAAAAATGAAACATTTGATGTAAATACAAGCCATATTATTTTACTGATACTCGAAAATCCGGTATTTCGATCGCCCGACGCGAAGACGCGAATCCAACGGTCTATCAACGATACCAAGTTTAGAGTAAGTCTAATGTACTTAAGTATAATAAAAATAAACACCGGTATATAATATTATAATAATTTTCGTGAGCATGGTCGGTAACGACGAAAGAGTGGACGTGTGGTTTACTTTAGGAGAATAGTTATATTGGTACCAAAAGCGATATCGAATGCTAGTCTTACGAATTACCAAAATTTTCGAGCAGCGTGATTAGGTGACTCAGACAGAATTAAATTACACAGACAGTTTAATCTTAAAAAATTAGTAGACTAATATTTATAGCATGACATAAAATCTAAATACGCAATATTTGAGTACTTATTATAAGATTAGAATCATAAATACGCCGAGTGGTTGGCGTTTATAGCATAAGAAAATAATAAAGAAATGACTTATAAAAAGTATAGTGGAATCCCGATTACCACAGTACAGGTATGAAAATATTAGCTCTCACTTGGCATTCTGCATTACCTATAATAATTTTATTTTAATTCGCGTTACGGACGGACCATTAAACGGCGTGGAATGGTGGCACGAGTTTGCGGTGCTGTAAAAATGCATAAATATATATAAACGGCAAGCCGTTCGTCAGTTTTTTTGGAGTTGAAAAAAAAGCCGCAGTTAGTATAATTTTTGAAAAATCGGGCGAAAGTTTAAGGGCAAATTTATTTTTATACACCGCGCCACGGTCTATATTGTATAGTTCTCCCTCTCCTCCGCCGCCACTGCCTCAGCAGCAGCAGCAGGAAAAATGGCAATCTCATGAATCCTTAACAAACGTGTTGGCAGTGGGCAAACTTTCAGAGAAACTCGGGCTCGAGGTGAAATTAATGACTCGGTTAATTTATTATTATATTCGTCGCGAGCCCGAAAATAACGGTACGTAAACTGCACTACACCTACATCACATACACACACACACACACACACACACACACATATATATATATATATACTTCAGATATCCTCGCGAACTCCATAAATAGTAAATTAATGGCAGTAACGGGGGAGGGCCGTTACCGCCGCTTACGATACGAGCTTTTATAATAATCGCCTTTTTGGTGACTCGGGTAAAGAAAAAAACCCAACTCATAGTATTGTGTAAATGTGCATAAAACGAACATGTCTATCTTAAACCACATTCAGTCGAAATAGGTGTCTTTTACTTCAAGTAATATTAGCCTACGAATCGAAAAAAATCTTCTCTAAACATACGTTTGGAGTATAATGCTGTATGACAGAAAAACGCGGATGATTATTAAAGAAGAAGCTTTAGAGATGGTCAGGTGTAACAAAAAAATGCTTAATATAAGTTTAACGGAATTGATGACCAGTTAAGTAGTGTTATAATGAACACAAGAGTGAAGAGTCCTATAAGGTTATAAATCAAGAAACAAAAGAAATTAATGGACGTGTACCTACTACAACATGGTTGCTCACTTGAAGGATGTGTGTGTGAGTGAAAGGTAAAATGTATAGAGAAAGATCACGATCGGAATATATGTGACAAATAGTAATGAGCTAAGGATGTAATTTTTACTCATAAATTAAAATGAAGGCTTTTGTATTTTTCGTAAGAATATAAGAGAGAAAAGTTGCTGAAAACCAAAATTATAAAATCGATTACAAAACAAATGAAGAAAAATAAAATAATGGGTGCATATTTAAATTTTTTTAAATTTACTTTTATTAGAGTTTACTTGATGCAGCTAATCTACTGCAAATACTATTGTTGTCAAAATGATATAACTCTGACCGAATAAACTAACAAGATTTGCAAATGCCTGTTTTTTTGAAATTCGATTTTAAAACTAGATTATTGCATACAGCCAGTCGAACTTTTCAGGTATCGGTGTTTGGGTATTTTACGCTAATATCACGTACCGAGTCTATTAAACACTTGCCTTTCCTCGAAGGACTTCTCGAGTAAATACTCATAATAATTGTTTGACTGATCGGAATGAATTCAAATATTATAACACACGAGCTGGATACGCAGTCGTTTAAAACACTGTGCAGTTTACTATGATTTAGAATTAGATTTAAAACTATAATATTTGTTTGCGTGGGTTTTATCTTCTTTGTAATGTCGGGTTAGAGTATGAAAACCAATTAACCCTGTTACTCGCGAAGGACGACTGTAATAAACTGAAATCGATAACCTGTAGTTACAGAGCAGTGCTAAAGGGTAGGGACCAAAGGGAGCAAATGTTCAAGGGCACTGGAGTTACCACAAATGTATGACACGCCAAATTTTATATGTATATCAAGTAAAGACACTAAGCATGATGCTTGTCTTAGGGCACCGATAAAAGCTAGCATGGCACTGTGTAATTATTTTATTAGATGTAACTCGTGTAATCTCGAGTAGTCAGATTAATTAAAATTTACCGATTGTGATGCTAAATCATTCAATAACCGATATTAATAACCAATATTTATATTTTCGTGTTTCATACTCATTTATTGTCAGCTGGACCTGGGGGGGGGGATAATTCATTATTTCAATAATTATCGTTCGAATAGCCAATATTACGGTTGAATAGTGTTGTTGATAATATCTGTATTGCTATCTAAGCTCTATTCTTGATAATTTCCGAAAGCAGTACAGGAAAAGTACAATTTGCGCGAAAATTGTAAGCATTCGCCGCCACCGTTGCCGGTGTGCATAATTTAGCGAATCGCGTCGAGGTTATTTATTTTTTTATTTTTCCATAACGATTGCCGGAAACGAGACGAACTTATCTTGTGTGCGCCGCGCATATAGGAGAAACGTCCAAAACAATGTGCATTACCATACATCGTATTCGTATATAACACCAAAGCCATTTCGGGAAGGATACGTATAATATATATATACATTTTTTTTTTCGGTTGTCTTAGACTCGATATCTATACGCTGTGCAATGTGCATTGTCCCGTTAATAAAAAGGGTGCGTACCGCCGCCGCGGTGGCAGTATATAGCAAAATTCGGTACCACTTTTTCTCTCTGTTTTTTTTTTTATTATTATTATTATTATTATTATTATTTTTATTCTTCTATTTTTCTTCCAACAATCGTATAAATCTCTAGTCGAATCCCGGGGTGCAGGCGGTATCGGACGGTTTTATTTTCGGGATTAGGGGCGACATATTATTTTCGTGAACGCACGCGCGTTCGTGACAACTATATAATAATATAGGCGAGTGAACTATATACGAACGCAGACCTCATAATATTATTTATACGTCATATTCTGTACCTGATATATAATATAATCCACGGGGGTAGAATTTTTCTAAAAACAAAAATAAATATGTAAACGGAAATGTTGACAATTTAGGATACGATCGACGATGACGATTCCTTCACGGTTAGAAAATGATATTGCTTATAATAATATACTTGTTATTTATTTACTTACCTTTGCCGTATAGGTTATTTGGCAAAGTTATCAAAATGTTTAGAGTACATATATACGTATATTCTCTAGAACAGAAATAAATTCACACAAAGTCGAATCACTCGAAAATATGACTTCTGTTTTAAAAGCAACAAGGTAATCAGATCAAAATGTGACATTTCTAGATGGAGCGGTTACAAAATACACAATATTGGACTGAACCATACAATACAATACAATTATAAATACATAAAAATACATCCTAAGATAATGGAAATGGGTGCATCCATTGTTGTAGGAAATTTAATGTATACCTGTAAGCAACGATAAACTATTTCTAACGATAAAACGATTCTGAGTGCAGTTCAATTGATAGTGATGCTTTATCAACAATATTTATGTCATACTGTAGTAAAATAATTGAATAGCTGACTTTATACATTTTCTTCAATAATATTTATTTAATGTTGTACCGATTTTCCCGGGTTTCCTACGTTTTTCTCGGTTTTCCCAAGATTTTCACGGTTTTTCACATTTTCTGGAAAAAATTTTAAAAAAATCGAAAAATGACCTTTTTTAAATTACTCCCCTAGCCGGATTCATTTTTAAAAAAAATGTTATCATTAAAAATTAGAGCAAAATATCTGGTAGAAAAGTTGTTCACGGGAAAAAAGAAAGCTTTAATATATTTTAACTTTTACCTACATTTCTTATGTTTTCCCGTTTCTCCTCCGTTTTTATTAGGTTTTTAAAATTTGTTGAGTAAACTCCTGAGAAATACGAAAAATAACCTCCAAAAAGTACCACCCCACTCCAATTTCATTTCAGAAAAGATGCTGAAGTAGAAAAGTTACGAATAGATAAAAAAAATATAAAAAAATAAACAGCTTTGTAAAACTATAGGTTTCTTCACTTCACTCAGAATCTAAAACAAAACCTTCGAGCATAATTTCCGGATAGTGATACTACTTATTGATACCGTATTTAATATACTATTCTATATTTTTAACGTATTATTATATTATGTACCACCTTTGGATATTCTAGTACTTGGGTGTAATCTTAGTTAACATTTTCTTAGGGAAATGACAATAAGTACCAGGCATTGATATGATTTCGTAAACGTATAATGATTTGTCATTGTTTCTTAATTGATAACATTGACGGGAATATATTAGTATATGCATCCGTTGAGATATCGTAACCGAAACATTTATAATAACTATAGGACTGTTATTTTATTATCCATAAGCATTTGCATAATTTTTTTCACTGGTTGATAATAAAAAATGGCTTGTTATACAAAAGTCCTAAATAATTGTTTAAGATTTATAAAGATGTACAATTTTAGTGCCTATATGTGAGTTTTAGATAAAATATTCTCTAGGAATTCATGGATGAATGCAAAAAAAATTCAGAGGGAGCTTTGAAAAAAATAATTAATACCGTTGTAATAATTATAAATTGATGTATTTGTATACTAATTCTAACTATATTAAAAATAGACCAAGACCAAGGGCGCTCGCTAAAATATAAACCCGGGGGGGGGGGAATATCCAAAATCATACCATTAAAGTGATAAAACAATTTCATCAAAATTACTCGATTTTAGGCCACGACAATTAAAAATTTACAATAACAACGAAATTACTTGAAATATCATTTACAGAATAAACGTTAAGAATTTGGAAATTACAATTATTCTTTTTGGCTTTTTACGGAGCATATATTTTGATAATTAATTGTTCGTGTGTAATTGCATATTTAACATATTTTCGTTTTTTCCGCCCTGAATAATAATAATTTCAATACCAATTGGATTCGCGATACTAGTCGAATTAACATCTGTACCGTCGCGGTGGTCGTCGTCATATATTATATTATAGGTATATATCTGATATTCCCTCTCGCCCAGCAGCATTCATTGCGAGTGAAGAAGACGTTTATGAATAGAGAAACGACGCTCCCGGACACGATATTATATAGACGAGAAATTCCAATTATGTTAAGTGACCAGAATTGAAATCTAGGGAATTTTCGAAGACACATATATCGAAATGGCGGCGGCGGCGGAACGACGCTTTTGTATACGCCGTTATCGTAGTTCTACATTGATGATAATATTATTGAAAACTCTGTGTACACTCCAAAATGGCGACGTCGTATTAGCGATACGCATATACGCATAATATTGTAGTCTCGTCTCATGAATTCGCATGAATTAACTCTAGACGTTCTGAACGGTCTTTTGTATGGGAAACGAGTGCGATTTAATGTTAAATAGCTTATATATATATAATATAAATACGAAGACGATAGCTGACGTATTATATACGAATAAATACGTATCGTACATATGATTAACACGTCCCATTATTGTTATAATAATAATACACCTTACATAATATAATTACCGTAACATTATATTTAATAAAACGTTTTAATAAAATGCTCAGAGTGGACAGAGGAATGTAAAGTCAGTTTTTGTTGATGATGTGCGCTTTGTTTTTTTTTATCATTTTTAGTACATCGATTACAGTAAATCGATTTTCTCGCAATAGTGATGGATTCGGAGGTTATTTTTTGTAATTTTTTTTATTTGAGAAAACCAAGAAATTTAACCGGTTTATGATAAAATCTATCGTTTTTTGTTTGTTTTTTTTTTACATTTTTTAAGAAAAATTGTTTTCGTCGGTTTCGAGTTTTTTTTATTAGTATAATAACGATTAATACCTATAAAGTTTATCGATCACGTGGGGCTTAACCTCATTGAGAATGATAAAATGTGCTATATATTATAGTTAGTTTGACTAGTAGGAGGAATGGTAACTCAACATACGATGAATACATCGAAGTTCAATTCAAATATCTGAGGTAATGAAGTACATTCAGAAGTATCGGCGAGATCAAGTAGATTTATTAAACAATCAGTAAATAAATGTTTTTATGATTTAGGAAAAAAGGTTCAGGCAAAAGCTATTTTTAAAAACCTTCAAATTAGAATGCATTTGATACTATTACGTTTAATTACCCAAAGTGGAGCTGAAGAATAATAAAAAAAATTAGCTAGTTTCAAACACCACGACAATCCCTAGAGAAGTTTGAGAGAAAAATGCTCAGAAAAATGTCTACTGTGTAATACTTATGTGTATTTATAGTGGTATTGTCTATGACTGGCCGTAACCATAGAGAATTAAGATGAAGTCAATAACGATTATATTATGATAAAGGTAACTCGATTTCGTTGTGAAATTTACTCAACACTTACTCACGATAACATAACGAGCATTCTGATTCGATCAGCCCCTTAATATATTATTGCATTGTCGTTGAGACTATTTACGCGATACGCTCAAAATTTTGGCGTCCCCGAAAATATAAATATAGAGCGTTACACACAGAGCGCGGGTTTAAAAATTTGAACGATTTTGAGTACTTAACTGAATTAAGTTATACATTTACAGGAAAATGAGGACTTTATTATGTTAAAAGTTAAAAGGTACATTTTTAAAACTATCGTTTTTTTTACATTCTTAAACTTATTTTATACTCTAATATTTAGACTTTTTTTGGTTTTACTATTCAAGATTCTTATGGGTATCCTATATCCCTACGTAGGCTATATATTATGCTTGTATTGTTATGTGATGATAATATTCACGTAAAAATATGTGATTTGTAAGTGTAAAAATTCACTAATAGATATTTAGAATTAACTGAAATTTTAATAAAATAACCAAATTCTATTCACATTATTTACTTAAAGAAATAACCGCATTATTTTCTAATATCATATTTGTTTTTTTTTAACCTGTTAGACAAGTTTAGAGTTATCAACAAGAAGTAACTTAACTTATAACTTTTTAACTAGTTACCGTCCAGCTTTGTTATTTATAAATCTTTTCATTCCTCTCGCATTGAAAATGTTTGGGTACGCCAATGCACCAGATCAAGATAATAAATGAAATGACCCTATATATAATGTGCAGGTACTAATAATAATGCCTGGTCGTTATGCGCTAGCTGTTATACGTGGCGGTAAAATTATTGACTTTATACGAATTTTATATTCGGGGCGGGTGCAAATATAAAAACTAGCCGCAATTCCACCGCTATTTACTATAATGTTATATGAAACGCTACCTAGGCATGTAATATTAATATATTACGGCTGGTGTACGAGGAAACATATTTTACCGGAAGTTCCGTTGTACGTGCACGTGTAATAATAATAATTGTGTTGTTCACTACTGCGATTCGTTTGCTGGTCTAATAATAATAATAATAACTGTTAGGTTTGCCGTACAGTTGTCCGTCCGCGCGGTTTGATCGCTTAAAACGTGCAGCTAGGAAACGTTCCTACCCGCTTTAAATATATTATTATATCTAAATTGTTATTATTATTACGAAAGACCGCAATTTACGCGTAGGTAATTTTCAATTTACAGAGCTTTCATACCGGAACATGGCGGTGATAATTTTGATATCCGTCCGTCAATCATCAGTTTTACGCATTCCACTATTTCCTCTCTCATCCTCTACAAACGTCGGCAAAACAATTTTTTTCGGACTCTGTACAACTTTTCCCAATTTGTATGACAAAAAAAAAAAAACTGTCCTAGGATAATAGGGATGGGCGGAACCACTGTTATAAGAGGGCAGTTGAGAAGGTCGGATACAGAAGGATACAGAATTTAATGCGTATATATATAAGCAACGATAAACCATTGCTAACGAAAAACGATTCTAAGCGTAGTTCAGTTGATAGTGATGCTACGACAACAATATGTATATATATATGTCATATTATAGTAAAATAATTAAATAGGCTTTACATATTTTCTTTAATAATATTTATTTAATGTTTTACCGATTTTCCAGGATTTCCTACGTTTATCCCGTTTTTCCCATGTTTTCCCCGGTTTTTTAAATCTTGAAAACTTTTGAGAAAATCGAAGAATTACCTAAATTACTTCCTCAGTGAAATTTTTTTTCAGAAAAATTGCCATAATTATAAATTTGAACAAAATAGCTGGAAAAAAAGTTGTCCATAAAAAAAAAAATAAAAATCTTTGTAAAACCATAAGCTTTTTTGCTCCACTCGGAATTTAAAATTAAATGGTAAGGGTGGTCGAATATTATAGAAAATCACGATGGGTGCGGTTTTTATTATTTATACAAACATATATGGTTTTAAGTATGTCTAACATATAGCACAGATAAAAAAGAACGTTTAAACTATGTGTGTACCTACTACTTATACCAATATAATTTATAGTTTATAGAGCCAAAATGTGTATCAAACTTTGAATCGAATAAAAGCGGTTTAAAACTTTTGAAAAGTAATACTTACGTCCGCTTTGGGTTCTGCGTGGACTATGCATACAATTTCGGTTTCTGCACCCTCAGTTGTGAACACAATAGACTGCTCTTCCTTCACCTCTGGTGGATCTGAAAAAAAAAAAACAAAATCAAAATCATTAACATAAATTAATACTTGATATACAAGGCGATTTTGTCATCATTAAGCGATTTTCTCGGAGGATTTTAGAAAAATTCGATATCTATTTGTTTCAATCATTACGGAGTTGATTAAATTTTAATTTAATGCTATTTTAAACATATTTACGCCTAATTATTTTACTTTGAACGATAATAAATTTTTGATTTAAGAACGGAGCTCTGGAGCTCCGCGGTGGAGAAGCAAAGGCTAATAAATAAAATAAGTAAATAGTAAAGTAAGTAAGTATGTAGTAAATAAATTGAGTTATCATGATAAAATAATCACTCTATATATATTATAAGTACATAGTTTCGTAGATTATTTTAAAGAGCGATCAATTTAGGAAAAAAAAAAATAAACCAAAGTTATAAAACATATTTTATTATCAAGGATATTTGAGATGTGCCTGGTGGGACGAAACCCGTCAGTGGCGTATTTAGCTTTTTTCACCACTAAGTGGCTAATTTTGTTGACTACTTCCATGCAAACATCAGTGTTTTCCAAAAAAACTAAAATAACGAGTGTTTTGTATTTTTTTTGTCCGATCTCATAATACGCATACGCACTGTAATAGATTTAGTGTTTCTTATTATTAGAATTCTATAGCACGGTGATCACGAAGAAAAATTAATTTCTGAATCGCTTATTAGAAGAACAGTTCGAACGGTCCGAATCGTGTGGACCCGAAAACGAGACATACGAGACTAAACGTTTTCTTTAACATTCTCCAGTTATCTCCTCCTCTAGTAAGAATATTTCCAATGAAAAATAAAAATACATTTTTTTACGAAGTCTACTAATTCAATAATTAGACCATATATTTTATTTTCTAGTAGGCATACAGTTATCAAAATTTTACTTTACAAAGTTGCGTTCGAAATCTCGGAGTAAAGTAAAGTAGAGTAGTAGAGTCATATTATCATTAACTATTTAAGTTAACATAATGGTTTAAGATAAGGTTAACATAGCCATTAAAAGTAACTGCAGTGAAGAAAATAGAAATCAACATTTGACATTGCTGTGATGAGAATTAAGAAATACTTGTCATCATTATTTGACAAGCGTCTTTATAAAAGAGTTAAACAGAACCCACATATTTATTTTGGATTGTTAGAGTTCACCTGGAGTTAACGAATACATTACCGAACTCCTTGGGTTAGAGTTGACTCTATCTCAAACGAAAAAAAAATCTATTAAATATCTGGGGTTGATTCGAGTTGAGTTTTCAAACGAATCTTGCGTGTCCAATCGATTTTACTGTGTGTTTATTTGGCGCAAAAAACCTTTTTAAAAAATTCCTTGTTTCTCTATTTCCAAAATTGTGGTCTAGATTCACATTTGCTATTTATACGCTGTAGCTCGTCTAGTGTGAACTCGTCGTCGTATACAAATCGAAATGAAAAACTTCAAGAGGGTTAAAATAGGCGAAGGGGAATTCCAGTATCCTAGGAGAAACACTCGCACAAGCCATATACAGTCGGTTACCGTCTTTTGTATACCTATAATGTGGGTAAATTTGATTTTGGTTTTTCTCCCAAAATTTAATATATTATAAGGGTATGGAATGGTTTTGAAAAATATATACGTATTATAAAAAATAATACGATTCTATGCGTCGTCTATCGTAGTAATTCGTGTGAAAAAAAATACGGAAATCGAATTTACTGGAAATCTCTTCGTACTCGAATAGTAATATAATTTAGAGAAGGTTCGCGATAAAAAAAAAAAAAGAAGGAAGATAGAGAGGATCACTCTGTATAAAATTTTATATATTTATTATGGTGGTGGCGACGGTAGCGCATCATGATCGCCTATGAAAGAAAAGAAGATTCAGGAGATATTCGTGGGCTCTTCGAATTTAACGCAAACACCGCAAAAACTTATTGACGACGACGACGGACTGCAATTTGTAAGTATACAACAACCGTAATCACGTTATATGAAATATTTTGGTGTGCGTGTAAACATCGTATGCGGACTGCACAATTCCATTTTAACGGGGAATGTCGATTTTCAAAGAAAAAAACCACACATATGCCCGCGCACAAATAAAACGGATACTATAATATAATATCATTGTCGTCGTCAGTTTTTTTTGTTTTTTTACCAATGTTATTTGTTTAACTTTATTTTTTTACGTGTTTTGCCTTGATACGTCTTTCGTAGCCGGTATACCTATGTACAGAGCGATTCAACGATTCACCGATTTTCCTGGAAAATTTTAACTGATGAATTGAATTTCCCCCTGCCCCCCTCCCTGAAAATAGAGGCTATTGCACTTTATTATGTGTCTGTTTGTTTATTTTTATATATATTATATAGTATATAATACGGGAAATTGAAATTTTTTAATAGGTAAATAGAAGCGATATAATTTTTATTTGATTCCAATATGAATTACACTAATGTTGTTAGAGATGTTATGCGTTATTTTTTTTAGCCTCAAACACCCATATAGACCCCTTCCCGAATTAATTCAGGGGAATGCAAATTTGTGTATCCATAGCGTTAGTATCATACCTTTTGTGATTTTTAATTTATAACTCACACCTTTTTCATTTGTATGATGAAATGTCATAAATTTATCATGCAAATGTTATAAATTATAATTATTGTTACATAGTAATAGTGTTGTATTCTATTATAATGTTTTTATTTTCCTTCCACCCTAAGCTACATAATTTAAAATAGGTGCAGCTATATTTCTCTTAAGGGAAAACAGACTAGTGACGGTGTTTATTTTCAAATCAAGGTTATTCTACACAAATTCAAAAGACAATTATTTTTCTAAAATGTTTGTTATATGAATCACTAACAGTTACAACAGCTTAAAACTTAGACCAGAAGAGTAATGAATAGATAAGGGTAATAAATTGCATGTCCATTTTTAGATGATAATACATCACCCTCCCTACTCCTCCGGTCTAAGCTTTTAACTTCTTATCGGTAAATCCAATATTATTGTAATGAATTATTGTAACGTTTTTCAAAAAAATATTCCCTATTCGAATCTATGGTTAAAAGATAGGGGGATTGCTTTTTGAAAATTAAAACGTGTAACTATTTAAGGTACTTAAAGAAATATGAGTAAAATATTATTCAAGTATAGCTATTATATGATTCCATAGTGATTGAAAAAAAAAAAAAACAAATCAAATGTTCACCTAAAATTTTTCGGATAAATCACCGGATCATAAGCGGATATTTCCACTCACTCTGTATGTATGATGGCGAAACGAATTTTCGTCGTATAATATACGAAAGGGAGAGCCGTTTGAAATTTTTAGAGAAAACGTTAACGAACTCTTATTGTTCGGAAACAACGAACCACATGATTTTCGTTGTTATAAATAAGTGTACAGTGATATTAACATTGTTGATTTCATCGGTGCAGTGTTTTTTGTCAAACGTTCGTTTTCGTTAGGTTTTCTTTGCACACGGGTCACGGTATATATAAAAAAAATAAATAAAAAATTTCTTTTGGCGCGTCTATATTTTCCAATACAGACCGACGCTATCGCCGGCATACAGGAACTGAAATAGTCTTTTATTTTATTTTCAAATGTGCTTTTCTAGGATTTCAAAAAAAAAAAAAATACAATAATAATACACGTTAGAGGGGGAGAAATAAATTATTTTTTCCATTGTATATACAAAAGGATCAATCTATCGTAAGACACTTATTATCTCGGAGAAAGTATTAAATTTTTTCGGAATTCGTTTTATAGAACATTTAAGAAATGAACAGCTCCAAAATTTTACATTTATGTTATTTTTTTCACTCTTATTATTGAGGAGTAAACCCCTTTATATTTTTGATTTTCAAATGAAAACCTTCATTCAAAATTCCATAAGTAAATGGAGTATAAGTTAACATGAATTTTGGTATTAAAATTTTTCCGTCAATCCGTTGACAAGATATGACACGAGTTAATAACACTTTTAAGTTTTGGTCGGAGAAGCATTATTTGTGTTGTGGCACGGCGCGCGACGTTTTAGTAATGCATCACTAATCTTTCTCCCAAACTTCTTGACTCAAACTTGAAAGTGGAATATCTAGTCTACGGATTGACTGAAATTTCAACTAATAATCCATTTATTTATGGCATTTTCAATAAAGATTGCCATTTGAAAATCAAAAGTAGATAGTGATTTTACCCCAAAAATATAAGGGTGACAAAATGTAACATTAACGTAAAATTTTAGAGCCTCTTGTTTCTGAAATGTTCTAGATAATACAAATATTTCGAAAAAGTTAATATTTTCCGAGATAATGAGCGTCTTACGATAGATTGATCGCTCTGTAGAGTGTATATAGTATATGTATATATTTTAAAAATGTAATTTTAAGTTTTTGATCGAGAACGGGTTTCCACACCACACACACACACACACACACACACACACACAAACGTGCAAACAAACTTCGATAATATTACTGGTATATTATACATATTATATATTATTATAATACAACCAACGCTATCAAAGTTGCAAAATATAACGGGTCGTTTTTTTCTTTTCGGACTTCGGAATGGGTATTGTGATTGTAAATATTTGAATGATGTTAATATTGTCCGCTCACGCGACACGTACACATACGTTAAAGCATATAAAACGCCAAATAAACCGATACAGATATCGGCTATGTCAACAATGTATTAAGCGGGGGCTATTTTAATGTACACTACGACGCACTTTCTTGCATTACGAAATCTCAAACGCGCATTAAAAAAAATTATAACGTGCACGTCCTGCCACACGTGAAAAGATATTTTTTTGTTGAATATTGTGTGTAGTTGGTGCATTGAAGAGGTAATTTCCGGATTTTTTAAGGGCATTTTCATAATAATTGGAAAACATCGGAAACTTGTTTTTTTCGGAAAACTTATTTTAAGTAAAAAAACTAAATTAAAAACAGATAAATTTACGTCAGCGTGAATATTTCATTATTTTAAATTTTTTTCCATTAGAATATTGCTTCAAGTTTTAAAATTAAAATTTTTTTTTAAAAGAAAATGTTGTCTAAATTTTTCGTATATTTTCTTATGGGTCCGATCAAAAAATGCCAAGAGGACCATTTCTGTTGTATTTTGCATTTAGTTGGTGCATTTCTTTTAATTTCCAAATGCCAACTGATGCAATAACGATGGCTTCTCAAACAGTATTTTTAGATTAAATACTATCCGTTATTGTTATTATTTCAAAACATTATTATTACAATATAAATGCGTGCTCAAAAATTTGGAGGGTTTGATAAGCTTGACAATAATAATTATTACGTTGTAGATGACAGAACTAAAACGAACGTCGAGTGTTCGTTGCATGTTTCATCAAGCGAAAACACTATAGATGTGATATAGGTATTTATTTTATACCTAACTGCCAAACGCCTACCGCATAACTCAATCCTTATGAATTTTTATTAGTACCTAACACAGATTTAATTTGCACACGTCGCACTTGTCGCTCTTTTGTTAAACAAGACGACGTGTTCCCATGCTGATATATTTTCATTACCCATCCGATTTCGCGTACGAATCGTATAATTTATTATTAATCAGAATTTATTATTAAGAGGATTGGTGATAATGTATTTTAGTTGATTTAGACACATAACCAAACGTAATATTTTCAATTTTGGAAACGAATTACGATGCTTTAAGTTATTTACTAGAATACGTTGGGAATAGCGATTACATTTGTCTGATGAAATTTGTTTTATTACATTTTTAAAAAAAAGACGTCCTAAGTTTATGGAGACGGATGCAGCCACTGTTATAGGTAATTTAATGTAAATCTGTAAGTAACGATAAACTATTGGTAAAATTGGTAAAATCAAAAAATGACCACCTCCCAAAAGTACCTCCCCATACTGACTTCATTTCAGAAAAGGTGCTACACTTAAAAATCTGAATTTCAACAAAAATTTTTAAATGTCTCTAAATAGTTTAAAAATTGCTAATTAGTTCAAAATATAAGTTTTTTGTCTAAATTTTAAATTTCTACGAATATTTTTAACTGAATTATAACAAATAAAAAAATTGAAAAATAATAAAAGTATTGTTTTCGAACATTTTTCGTTTTTCTTATGTTTTATCCTGGTTTTTCCTAGATATTATGAAAACCACTTGGAAAATATAAAAAGTGACTAACTTAAAGTACCATCTGAATAACATTTTCTTTCAGAAATAGTGCTGCGTGTATAAATCTGAGCAAGATGTATGGTAGAATTTTTGTAAACAGTATAAAAAAATAAACATCTTAGTAAAACCAGTATATTCTTCGCTACACTCAGAATCTAAAATATTCAAAAGGTTACTTAAAGTATTTTGTCTCTTTTACTTGTGATAAAAATAATTGAAATTAAAAAAAAAAACGGACATACTTAGCACGATGGGAGCACCACTGTTGTAGCTGAGATGTTGAATTGGTTGATGGGAAACTAAATGTATATCTGTATACAACAATTAATCATTGCTAACGAAAAACAATTTTGAGTGGAGTTTGGTTTTTCATGTTTTAAAAGGTCTGAATATTTACGATTAGAAAATAATACATTTCTTAAATTTTTCTATTTTTCCTACCTTTTTTTCGGTTTTACACATTTATTGTGAAAACCTCTGGGAAAATCAAAGAATTATCTAGTTCAAGTGCCATCCTACGAAAATTTATTTTCAAAGAAGGTTGCACTTAAATATTGGACCAAAATTGTTGGTGAAATTTGTATACACAGTATAAAAAAAAAACGAACATCATTGTAATACTATACACAGAATCTAAAATAATTCCAACGTATTTTAGTTAAGAACCTTATATGAACAGAAATATGTTTTTTAAATTTAACTCAAAAATGTTTGATCTAAAACGTAATATTAATCATTAGTAAAATTAGTTTTACCTTTTAACCTAAAAAAGGTTTTTAGATTTTGGGCAGTAGATTAATAGAAAAGTTTTGTCATTAAGCAAGTCATTAAATAAAATAATCCAAATTATAAAACTTGGAGAAAATTTGAAAAACCGTCAAAAATTCCCTTAAATAGACAAGATACACTAACTTTTAATTTTTACCACGATCACAGAAAATATTTGTTGTAATAACACAGGACTTATTTAAATAAGTAAATTACATAAATTTGCTTTGTGAATTTAGATATTTTTGAAGTAATGAGTTTTCATTTTTTCGAATATGCCGTGAAAATTGCTTAATTACTACACCTTAATAACGGGAGGAATCACGTCTTATAATAATAAATATTGAACGTTAATTTCCGCGTTTTGTTAAACACGAAAAATATCATAATTTTTTTTTTTCCGAGGTATGTAGGAAGAGAAGATAGGGGAAGTTAATAATAGTTTACGTCGTTTTTTATCGCGAATCTAAAATCGATAATCTATAACTAATAATAAACAGTATGAAATATTGAAAAAAGAACAAAAGAAGAAGTAATTTTAATTAAAAAATATTATTTATAAATACTAAACGGCAATGTTGTAATTAAAATATAACGGATTCGGTATAGCAGAAAAGTACAATGATGCCTTTTTTTTTTTAAGCCCAAGTTGTTATTTCATTTATGTATCTAACTGTAAAAGTTGAAATAATATTATAATATAACGTAGGTTCTGAATATGTATATTAAACTTATTTTTTTTCCCTAAACAAAACTAATGTATTTGTTGTATTATACTTCCTACTCGAAAAAAAAAAAAAATTTAAAAATATGGACATACTTCGCACCGTGAGTAGTTGGTAGACCAATGTTGTGAGTTAAAATTTTGAAAGGTTAGCTATATAGTAATTTTTTGTTAGTTGTTTTTTAGTTTTAGATATTTAAAATATAATGTTGGGAATTAAGAAAAATTTACATCACGGTATTTTGTGGGGCGAAAATATCGCATCTTTTAAGGTGTGTTTACACATGGTTAAATCTGGAGCATTCGATTTGGAACATTTTTAATACCCGAAAAATCGCCAAAAAAAAAAAAAATGTTCATAAAGTAATAACAGCTTCTTTGCTGTACTCAAAATTTAAAAGGACACGCATTATATATATATATATATAAATATTAAATAATTTTAAATTTAAAAAAAAAAAAAAAAAAAAAATAGAATTTGCCGTTTTATATTCACTAAACTGTGATAATTATAAACTATATTGTCTATATACTTACACAATATATTGAGATCAATTTCTTCGTCCACGGGTGTTCCGATATCGTTCGAAGCAGTACAGATGTATATTCCATCGGCTTGTCTACGGACCGATTCGATTATGAATAAATTGCCGACGTAAGTTTTGTCGCCATTTGGCAGCATGTTGTTCTGAAACATTGTAAAATCGAACGTTTAAAACCGCATCGTTATTATTTGATTCATTTTTAAGAAAGGAGCGCGGAACACTAGTATTTCATTTTAAATCGGATAGTAGGCAAATACCTATACAGTGCCTGATTAACATAGTTGGTGGCCCAGTGCACAATCCGAGTCGAGGCCCTAGTCTATAATATTTACATTAGGGACGAACGCAGAAATAAATTCCGGGAGAGCTGCAGCGAACCACTGGTCTATATAATTTGAGATTACTTTGTAAAAAACATTTCACTAAGGATCTTCTTGTACATAACTTACTATTTATAACATATAATATATATATTTTGTATTTTTATTATCTAATTAAATTTCACAGAAACATGTATTGCACAATAAAAAGAAAAAGAAAAAAAGACGTCCTAGGGTAATGAGGCAATATCAAACACCCACCTTTTTCTCCGAATTTCTTTTTTATATTGTCCACTACTGCACAACATTGTTATTATTTTTGAGATTATGAGCCGAACGAATCGACTGAAGGTTCTAATACAATACAACCTAAATATCTATTATAATACATAGTTCTTTTTTTGTTCCTCGAATAATAATTAATCAAATATCAGTTATACCGTGATACTAAGTCCGATTTTAAAAATATAAGTATTTCATGGACAAATTGACTGTAGCGTAAAATTCCAAAAGCCTTGTACATAATTAATTTAAAGATTGTTAAAAAAAAAAAAAAAGTCCACAAAAAAAGCGGAGGGAGAGGCGATTTTCATATTACTCTCTCACCTCAAATCTACCACTAGTACAAGACGATCTTAAAGCTAATTATTGAAGACGATAATAACAATAATAATAATAATAATAATAATAACGTACGAGTATAATAAACTCGAATGCGAATTAATGAATGTGATCGAATTGTTACCAACACATGGGGTTTATAAACAATAATATTTGTTTGTCAGGTGTTTATTTTTCGACAGCCACAAACGCGGATGGCGATAAACAAAACAACAATAATACGGGAATCGGCGGGTGAATTATAATTAATCGCATTATAATATTATTATTACCTATCGTTTTAATTTAAAATATTGGCAGAATTGTACTCGTATTTTACGAGTACGGTTCCCATACATTATAATGTTGTAATAACTGATCGCGTTGTACCTAAATGTAGCAGTTGGGTTTACAAATTATAATATAATAAATTAACGGTATGCGGTTATATAAAATACTAAAACAGATAGTAAAATAACAAATACACTACGCCATTTAATAATGAAAATCATCTTTATTACGGAAATATTCCAATATTTACAATCAGTAGCGACTCGTAAGTGTTATTGTATGTAGCGGGGCGAATATTTTGAAAATTACAAAGCGACGGGTTGTTTATTAATATGCATGGGGAGACGAATTATATTATAATACTGTAGGTACCTGTCAGAAATATAAAACGAGGCAATGCAATCATTAATTATTGTTTATCGGTTTAACGTTTATCAGCAGTAATAATTTTGACATTTTTAACTTTATATACGAACATAAACGCTTTTGTTTATCTAATTTCTAAACGGAGCTTATAGCTAACAACCGACCACGGTTGGACGGTTATTTAATAATTAATTTGATTAAAAATTAACGTTTACTTACGAGAACTATATTTATGAAACTGATCAATACTTATCAATATAATTTTCGAATGCAATTATTTTAAAATATTGTAAGATGATAAGTTTATTTATATTTTAATAAGGAAATGTAGAGGGACAGTTTAGACTTCACGTGACTCATCTCGTAAGCCGCTATAATAGGATAATCTTATTCCCTGATAATGTTACTTGGGGGAGAGGGAGAGATTTTACTAAGGAAATTATATCCCTAGTAACATTGCCATATAAAAATGATAACCCAATTACCTAGTAAAATTTTACTTCCCTGTTAGATTGTCCGGGGGATAAGATAATAATAGAGAAATTTTACCTCCCCCCACCGGTAAGGTAGGATTATCCTGACAATAATAGTTTAAAATTGATAGACTTACAAACATAATTAACATAGTATGATGAATTATGATTTATAGAGCTAAAACGTTACGGCAGGTGTAAATAATTAGTTTATAACACATTTATAACCTATTTCGCATCACAGTTAGGCTACGGTTTAAAGTGGGTATTTGGGAAATATATAAACTAAGGTACTTCTCGACGGGATAGGGAACTTAAAATTGGAGAAAAATGGGCCAACTAATTATCGTTCTAAAAAAAGGAAAAAATAGTTTCAAATTATCGTTTTTTTCTGAAGGAAATTACCAACCTCCATGAGAAAATCTAATTGAACCGTTTCTTGTGCAATTAGAAATCCCGGATGTGTGCTGTGAATCCCGAAGTATTGGTATGCTTAAAAAAAGACGACATGTGGGCAGTCCTGCATTATTTCATTATATGTTGAAATTGACAAAAGAGCGTTTCCGTATGAAGGCAAACAGCTTTGGTTATATAGTCATAATGCCAGAGATAGTTAATCGTGATCCGCACTTTAAAGTAAAGTGAAATATTATAAAAGTTGTGATATTTTTAATGGCTTAAAATTAACACTTAGCCGTTTGATATAAAATGAAATAACCTTTCTGAGTTATAACAGATCTGCAACAGATTATCTGCCAGTTATAGACTGGCCCCGTCAATGGTTGAAAATATGAAAGTTTCGTAGCGCTTGTTAAAAAAAGAAATTAGTATACGGTGCTTTACATCTAATGAAATAATACTGCATTATGTACCAATAAAATGGAAATGAATACGCCAAATCTATTGGTTTTCAAACTGTTATGAAAGAAGCTGTAAAAATCTATTAACCCGAATGACTAAAAAATATTAATACAATTATAAAATAAATAAGATAGAATTTGCCCACAGTGAATAACTTACAATATTTAAATAAAGTCTAGCAAATATACGGGATTTTTCGACGATTTGTTTTCTGACTATACAAGCAATTTTATCCCTCCCTTTTCTCGAATGACTTTTGGATTGTAGTAGGGAATTAATTTATAAATATCAGAATGGCCCACATTGTGACACATGAAATAAATATAATATAATCGTACACTATTTTTGTTAGTAAAATATATACTAAGTCAATCGATGTTCGTTTGTATCTATATCGAAGTATTATTATAAAACCACTCGAAAACGTATACCTACTTAACCTTAATAAACGGAACAAGACAACATTTTAAAGGATTTAAATCTAATTCATTATTCGCAGTAATATTGTCGCATTACTCTCCCGTTCGGAGGATTAGGGTATGTATACTGTCAAATGTAAATTCCGTCTATTCGGTGTTGGGTTTTATCAAAAGTTTCAACCATTATAGTATATATAATGACGTATAATAACGTATGCGGTAGACGAAAACTTGTGCAAAATGAAATACTAAACGCATTGTACACGCGTTTCTATATAACAGCGTATTTAGTTTTAGTTCTCAAACAAACACATAAATAATGCAACGAGAATCTTTGCAATATAGAAATAGCTGCATATTAAAATTTCAGATAGTATTATGGTTATAATAACATACAAAAAAAAAAAAAACTAGGACGTACTTGACAATATGAGTGAAGTAGATCGTCACTGTAGATGGATAATTTGGACGGTCGACGATAAATAATTACTTTACTTTCAAAAAACGATTCTAAATTGAGTTTAACAATTTGGTATATAGTTTTAGTTTTGAGTAATTGAAGATTAGTACAGTATTAGTCGTGTTCCCCCCTTCTTTATTGTTAAGAAACCTAGAAATCAATAAACATGATACCAATGTGTATGGTCGATTGTTGTCGTTATTTTTTTAGAAAAACAGTTGAGAAATAAGAAAAAAAGTGTCAAATAAAATTTCACCAGGTAGATGAACCGCGTCTCTTAAGGTACGCCCTAAATAAAATCGGAGCACTTTTTTAGTCAAAGAAACCGAAACACATCTCATAAGTCAAACTCATAGTCTATTCACTATACTTAGTGTACAAAAAACAAATTAAAATCATTCTATTTTTACGATTCAAAAAGACTTGTCTTTATGAAAGTTATAGTTGGTTTTTCTGCGTTTGAAATAAAAAGAACTGCAAGGTCATTTCATCAATATTTGTATTATTATTGTTATTATTTTTTATTATTATGAGTTCTCCACTTAATGGAAGTGAAATACGTCACTATATATTATAATATATAATATTATGTATATTATAGTAATTTGTAAACCGTAAATACGTCAAAATATATTCAATGCCGTTTGATTTGCATAATAATGATAATATGCTGATACGCATGTAAAAAAAAAAAAAAAATACGATAATAATGTACGTTTGTTTTATTTACCGACAGAAATCGATTCGACAGAGTGAAAATGCGAATAATAATAATAATAAAAAAAACACATAGAAAATCATTTTTGAGAGAATGTATTTTTGAAGAAATACATTGCAATATAGTGTTTAAAAGCATAAAATAAACACGATGTACTCAAGTCGACTGTAATTTTCCTAAAAATAATTAGTCAGAACACTAGACATTCAGAAAGCAAAATCAATAGAAAATAAAATGGCCAGAAAATATAATCATAGACATTTGTTTTACAGAACGTAGTATACCAGTAAGCGATATCTCATTTATTAATTTATCAATATTTTATATCATATTTCATTTAGTTTTTTTAGTTAGTTTTTTATTTTAAATATTTTAGAAAAACTTTTAGAAATGTATACTAATTGTTCGAATAAATACCACTGGCCGAAAAATTTGACTAATTTGGTAAATTTTCTCTAACTTAAAGCTAAACTAATCCAGTAGACCGAAAGAATACCGGCTACAAAAGGTACTTTCAGTTTAAATTATATTTTTGTTAGAGTTAAATTTATTTTAACCCATGTTAGCAAAAACACTCCTAGTGAATTCAGACTAGTCGCAAAGTTATTGAATTTTTGTTTGTGTACACCTTCGAGAACCCATTCAACAATTGTTTGAATGGCGCCGAATAATATTAGATAAAGAAAGGTAAGACACACCTTCATGGTAAACAAAAAAAAAAAAAAAAAACAAACAGCTTTCAACGATGACAGTTGTTTGAAGAAGTTTGCACAACTTAAAGTCCTTTGTCTCGACTAACGGAAACAAAAGAACAAACATAGATCGTAGATATGTTATGTATACCATACCGGGTCATTTTTGTTTCCATCATGAATTTTTTTTGTAAAATCAATTTAGGTTTTTTTAACCATTATATTAGTATGGATTTTTGTTTAATTTTTTTTTTGAAATTTTACCCATTAACCAAATACACATTTGTAATCCTCGGTATACGACTTTGGTAATACGCATATTTGTATAAATATTATTTTTTCAAATCTGTGTTGAAAACGGAAGTGAGAGGGATTCTAGTTTAAAAAATAAAAGTTTGTACTTTTTTAAGGTATAAGAAATAAGAGTAATAGATTCAAAATGTTAAGGTAAAGTTTAAAAAATTCCCTAATAAATGAAACTCTAAAGATATTAAACTTTTTAGTTATGTTCTCGTTGAGAAAATCATTGAATTATAATGAAAAAAGCTGTCTGTTTTTCCTCCGTTTTATGTTGGTTTTTCACATTTGATGACAAAAATTCTTAGAAAATCGAAAAATTACCTCATTAAAATATCACCTCAAGAAAATTATCTTTTAGAAATGTGTCTGCATTGTATAAATCGGAGTAAGGTAACTGGTAGAAAAAATGTTCGCATAAAAATAAAAAATAAGAAAATAAACATCTTTGTAAAACCAATACATTCTTTGTCTACACTCATAATCTAAAAAAATATACTCAGTACATGCCATAATTTTAATGTAGGTGAAATTTTGCAAGCAGAATAATAATAATCGTCTTTATAGTTCTACTAAAAGGTGCTTTTAAAATAGTGGCTTTTTTTTTTAAATACTTAACATATAACTTTGACAACTCCAAATGGCAAAATATTATATAATAACAAAATTAGTAATGATACAAGAAAGAAAAAATAGCCAAGTTTTTTACTTTAATTATTCTGCACAACAGCGTTATAATAATAACATTTTAAAATATAATGACGTTATTGTCTCACATAAAAAAAATGAATTAACGGATATTACAAAAAAAAAAAAAATTAATAATAATAATACAAATTCATCTCACTGTTTTATTATAAAGGAATAATAATACTTTACTCGTACGTACCTAAACACATTTTCATTGTGTTCATTCAATAATAGTAAATACGTTGTATTTTTTATTTCTTTACATCGATATTGTATAGCGTCGCAGTCCCAATTTAATCCGCGTATTTGTAAATAATTTTATCTCGGAAAAAATTATAATTTTGTCCCCGTTAAAATAGAGTCGTCATTTTTAACGCTTTCAAATTTCAAATCGTCAGTTCAATGTGTAATTGATAATGTAATATTACATTAAAATACCAGTAAGGAATTTTCAAACACAATATTTTCTATAGTTAAAATAACAAAAAAAACTTGAAAATGTATAGAACCCTCTCACTCTCTCATAAAAAAAAAATCTTTAAGTTTTAATACATGCATAACCAAGTAGGACATACTTCATACTACGGACAGGCCACTTTGTAACTGGGAAGTTTGGAAAGTATAGGATATAGGGTTTTAAGTTATAAACGGAAAGCAGTAACGATTAATCATTGCAATTGAAAAAAAAAAACTATTAAAAATTAAACTCAGTAAACTGATAAGGTTAGGTGGGTTAGGAATAACTGTTAGGAGTCTTGGGCACATTTTAAAATGAATCACCACCGCAAGGATAAACCACATCTGTTTGTGTACGGTATAAAAACGCCGGATAGTTTTACTAAATAAAATCAAGTATTTCAGCGGTGGGGGTGTGAACAAACGTTTCAGTTAAACTATAATTGCTTGTTTGCTACACTCAGAATCTGAAAATAATACATGTGTTATACTGCGTGAGTATATTCAAATGAAACATGGCTTCACGCGTCGGGTGGATTTTTACTATAAAACTATGTTGAAATATACGTATATAGTGTTTAATAACAGTCGTGGTAGTCGGAAGGTGGAAATTTAATTTTCATTTTGTCAAAAAAAAGCGATTCTGAGCGGAGTAGTACAACCATAATATTAGTAAGGTTAGTCGTGGTTTTTTTTTCTGACCCGCCGCGCGCCGTCGAGGTTTTGACATATTTTTCAAATAAAGTGAGCGCAACCGGTAATAAAACCGCGTATTTTTAGGTATGATGCGAATAATTTTAAACGTAATCGCCAGATTTGCGTTTAAATAAAGTACCGCCGCCAAGGGAAAAATCCGTATATTTCGAGGTGGCAGATTGGATCATTTTCACAAACCGTAAAAAGCGGTTCCCGAAAGTAAATAATTAACGGGAAAAACGCGCGCGCGCGGCAGACGACAATACGCAACGCCGATACGATCTCTATTTTCGGTAGAAAAATCTAGCAAAAAAAGAAAAGAAAAAAAACGATTATATTTTAGTTGCGGTTGACATATTATAATAATATTATTATATCGGTATCGCGCGTAAAATATCGGAAATCGGTACATTATAATATTATTATACAGGATGATATTTACGAGATAAGATGGATATAATATGCAGGCGCCGCCGTACGGCAGCGTAATACGATATGAGGATAATAATTTCCGAGTGCTCGAAAATATTTATTCCGGAAAAAAACGAAAACCAATAACTCGGCACGCCGGGTATAGGGCGCGTTATTACTATTATATTCTGCGTATAAAGGTCGGGTCGGATATTTCACGTTGTATTCGACGGATTAAAAATATAGCGGAGCCCGTAAAATGTATACCTGTTTATGTATATACATATTATAATATATAGGGTGGTGCACGGGGTTATTATCGTTGTATGCCATCGCCGTCTTCGCCGCGCGTTCTCGCGTTCCTCGTCGCTACTGCAGCGAGGCGAACGAGAAGAAACGCACGCAGGCGTATAACAATAATAATAATTTAATCTTGGAAATATTTCCCGGGCCGCCGCGAACGGCCGTTTACCCCGGGAGAATAGGTAAAAAGATATATGAAAAAAAAAAAAAAAAAAAAAAAGGTAATAATATGTCCGAATATTATAATATAACGGAATCTACGCGGGGGTGGGCGTGTGGGAGGGCAATATAATATTATACAAGTCGAACGGTATAATATAATGTTATTATTATAATATATCCGACCGCGGCGCGTTATGTATAAAACAAAAAAAAAAAAAAAAAACCGAAATTTCCACGGCGTTATAGTTTTAGCGTTAGGGAAACGGCTGCGAAACGGGCAATAATAATACGCGTCCGCCTATAGCACCGGAGCGTTTCCCGCGGATGAATTTTATGCGTTTTTCTCTCGGGCGTTTCGGCGCGTATAATAATATATAATACTCGTGTACGTACGCCTATAAATATATATATATATATATACTTATGCGTATACCTATAATATGAATAGGGCCTTAAATTATGTACCTACATCAGATGTTGTGCGGAATTTAAAACAGCAGCGGCCGCCGCTCGAAACGGTTTAGAATATTATCGTATGGGCGGTTTTACAGCGCTATAGAACGTATATTATTATGTTTTTTTTTTTTTTTTTTTTCTTTGCCCATACAAAAATTGGTCTCAAATTGTTCGTACCGCGACTAAACTTTTACGATTTCATGATAACTCCGGGTCCATTAATCATGAATCCTAAATCTATTGGTAGTATGGTAGAGCATCATTTAGCACACCCTCCCTTCTCCCCGTCCAAAATACCTACTCTTTCTAACCTTCCTAATTGTTTTTGTTTTTCGTATCCACGGGTACGAATAGTGTGGGCTTATACTTTTATCATAATATGAACCTTGATGCGGACTCGTGCCTGCACACCGTGCAGTGTGTACCCACTAATTTCAATAGTTGACCCGCCTCTTGTTAATAGGGATTAGGCTATCTATGTACCTGGCTGGTTATCACGTAATAAATATTAGAGTGCTTAACTCACTTGTCCCACGTATTATTTTGTAAGTAACCACATGGTATGTAAAACGGGTACGTCCAGATGGAATACTGAACAGGCCATATAGAAAGTTTTTTAATTTGACAATTTGTTTTCTGTCAGTTAAATATGAAGTCAACCAAGACAAAAAGGGGTTACGAGTACGGATAGAACAATTTTTTTTCGAACGATTATGGTGATTTATCTTGTCAAATGCCTAAGTAAAATCAGTATAAATTAAATCTACTTGATAACCGGATGCAAAAGCATCAAGTAAATATTTATGAAAAATCAAAAGAATTGTCGTTGTTGACTTGCCTTTCAAAAAACCATACTGATCATAATTTAATACCGCTGTAAGGATCGGATGATGATTGGTTATATTTTTTCATAAACAATGGATTTAAAAAGTTTTGGAATAAAAGAAATAATGGAAATAGGTCGATATAGATGGAATACAACCACTAGAAAGAGATAAGTTACAAAAACGTAATAAAGAAATAACCAAATGGAATTTACAGTTAATAAAAAAACAGCTAGAAATCAGGTCAGGACTCGTTTTTTAGTGATATTATCTAACTTATTTGGGAAGTCTATAATGCTTAAAAGTTAAAACACAAGAGTTATGATTTACTTTAACAGAATTTTTATTGGTGGATGACTGATGAGTATTTACGATTGAAGTAACCTGATTTTTATAAACGCTGGAAAAATAATGAGCGAAATAATCCATAATATTCCCACCTCCAACAAATAAACCATTATTATGCATCGTAGTGTTCAAAAGGGACGGATATAATTTTTTACGGTTAAATAATTTCCAAAATAATTCAGGATTAGTTTTAATTGAATTTTGGATTGAAACTTGCACTTAGCGCGTAATAAAGACAATTGATTGTAATTAATTTGGGAAGTAGATTGTTTAAACAACATATAAATAATTTTTTTTTTATAAATTAAATCTTTCAATATTGAACTAAAACATATAGGATTTTTATTATTGAAAAAGGTGCTGACATTGGAGACGAGGGTGCCACTGTTTTTTAGAAAAGAAATTGGGAGCAATAAAAACAGCAATAAGAGCAATAAAAGCAATAAAAACATTTTCACATTAAAAAAGATTTCGTAGGATAATGGAGACGGGTGCTGCTACTGTTATAGAAAATTTAATATATATCTATAAGCTACGATAAACCATTGCTAACAAAAAACGATTCTGAGCGCAGTTCAGTTGATAGTGATGCTTTGTTAACAATGTATATATGTCATATTATTATGGTAAAAATTATAATTATGTGCGTTTCCATGAAAATAATGATTGTTTAAAAAAGATTTAAAATAAAAAAAACTTAATAATAAAACAAAAATACAGCAACAAACAATAAATAAGAACGGTTGCCTATAACAATCTTATTTTTAATCTTTCAATCTTATTTAACCCAAAGAACCTGGTTTTCCTTACTATCTCGAATATAATGCAAATTTCAAAAAATTACCTTTTTGAAATACCACTCACTATTTCCTTTCAGAAAAGGCGCTATACTTGATAATTGGAGTAGGCTTTCTGGTAGAAAAAGTGTTTCTTATAAAAAAAAAAATAAACATTTTTGTAAAACCAATACATTCCTCGCTCCATTCAGAATCTAAAACATTAGAGAAGAATTTTCCTTTTACTGACTTGTTGTTACAATATGTCATTTGCATGAATTTGTAAGCGTATATTATAATACCCGTATTTTCAGTGAAAAGAAGAAATCTGAATATAATAATGAAAGGGAATGGGGTTGAAAGTTGAAACTCTCAAAAGGCACACTATTGATACTTACACCATACATATACAACATTTCACCCTTTTAGCTTCATTTAGGCGTCGTGTGGGTGAACTAAGCTAATAAAAACACCTTTCTCCCGCAACAACACGGTTAAGTTCGTACCTATTCAAATTCAACCAAAATGTTGTAATTTCAATCCGCCTGTAAAAATCTGTATTTTCGGTTTTTGGGCTATTGTCATCGATAGAGAACCGCTAAAAGTGTCCAAATGTACCGAGGAAAAGATAATATAAATAACAGACACAATACAATGCAATAATCTTTATTTTCGGGAAGTATTCGACATAAAATATACAAGAAAATGAAAATGTTCATTGTATGTTTTATGTTTCGGTTTAAATGACGGTTAAATAATTCAAAGTAGATTTTGGAAACACAATTTTTGCTTATAAACATATTTATGGTTTAGTTGTAAACACATCTCGTCGCCATAATATGTATATCATTATTATTTATATTAATATATGTTTTTTCCGTTCAACCGTGGAATATCTGTTTTGTAATTCAATTTTTTACTCTATTTTGAAAATGCAATATTTGTGTCGACACATCGTGATATCGGTCGCGAGTCTCGGTGCGTAAGATATTTTTTCAATTTTACGGTCGTTAAGTTTAATAGGTTTCCGAAATTAAAAAAAAAAAATAAATATTTTGACGCATAATATCACCGGATAATTTAACTCGGTCAGGTTATAACTATTTTATTATTATGTAGCGCGTTTAATAATAATAATAATTTATAGTGATTTGGATTATCTAATATTCAAGAATATTACAATGGATTATAATTTATACAGTTATTTACGTACATACAGTGATAACACTTTTTCCGGTGTTGAATATGTTATTTTAAAAACTTACTTTACGGGTCCAAGTGATTATTGGTGGTGGATTTCCTGTGAAGTTACACTGGAGAGTCACATCCGATCCTTTTTTAGCGCTGACTTTGCCGTTTGCCGTTAAGCTGATAATCCTCGGCGGAACTATAAAATAATACAGTTTTATTAACATTTTTTATAGATAGTATATTATTTTATATTTTTAATAATTTAATATTAGATTTTAGTTATTTATTGAATATTTTTATCCAATAATGTTTTTTTTTTTTTTGTACGATAAAACGAATGTAACACGTAGTGAGACCAAGGTTAAAAATAACTTGTAAATAAAGCTTTAGAAATAACATAAATTTTAACCGAAATATGTAAGTTTAATGTACCTGGTGCTGGTTTTATTAATTTTGTGAAATTTGAAATTTGAATTTTTCACTTATCTACTAATTTTAGTGGAAGGAAGTTGTATTATTGTTTTTATGAACAAAATTGTCAACATGTTATACCAGTTAACTAATAAACTAAAAAATAAACTAATAAACGATTTTAATTTTAACTGATAAACAACAAAATTCTATAGATCGTATTGAACTCGGATTTTTCAATTCATTTTAAAATTGGAAATAATATTATAAAGTTAAAATATTTAAAAAAAAAGTCCAATGAGGCCTATAGAAAGTTTAGATAGTCTTACTAATTTTAACAAAAAAATAATTACTGAAACAGAATCGATTTATGAGGCATGCGAGTTTTTCCCGTAAAACATATTTTAATCCATGAAACGTGCTGGAGACCGTTAAGTTAAAATTATTTATAAAAAAAAAAGATGTCCTAGGATAATGGGGACGGGTACAGCCACTGTTATAGGTAAATTAATGTATACCGGTAAGCAACGATAAACTATTGCTTACGAAAAAACCACTCTGAGCACATTTCAGTTGATAGTGATGCTTTGTTAACAATGTATATGTCATATTATAGTAAAATAATTAAATAGGCTCTATATATTTTCTTTAAAAATATTGATTATGTTATCCGATGTTTGCTAGGGAAACTCTTGGGAAAATCAAAAAATGACCTCCTTAAAAAACTTTTCCAGTCAGATTTCCTTTTAGAAAAAAATGCTATCATTATAAATCGGAGTCATTGCTTGTAAAAAATTTGTTCACGAATAAAAAAGCCAAATATTTTTAAACTAATACCTATGTTTTTTATATTTTCCCGTTTTTCCTTCGTTTTGTTTCGGGTTTTCACATTTGATGAGGAAACTCCTGAGAAAATCGAAAAACTATCTCCCTAAAGTACTTCCCTACACCGATATACTTTCAAAAAAGGTGCTACATTTACACGATTCCTGGTAGGAAAGTTGCGCAAAGATAAAAAAATAAATTATACATCTTTGTAAAACCATAAGCTTCTTCGCTCCACTCAGAATCTATAAAATGAAATTGTTGCTCCATTAATTGAAAAAAATCGTCGTTTTTAGTAAAGTAACTTTTTTTCATAAAAGTGAGCAAATTTATGACGATCTTTTTAAAAAAAGCCTTCTTTTTAAAAGTTCAAAATTAAATTAAAAAGTTATAAAAAAAAAATCAATTATAAAAGTATAAATTACTTAACTTTTAACTTTTTGACTTATTATTGTCCAGTTTTTAATACATTTAGTAAGTATAGAGTATTCCGATGATATTATTAAAGAACGAAAAATATAGATAATATCATATAGTTTGTTTATTAGGTATATAAATATTGTATCGTTCGAGTCATAAAAATCAATGATGACGTATTTTGTCTAGGGTAGTACACATAAAAAAAAACTCGTTTGACAAACGGTATATTTGTGCGCACGCGTGTAGACCGTAGATAAAACTCGTTATAAATGATTATTCGGAAATCAAAAGTATATTATATAAAAATAAAAAAAAATCACCCGGACTTTAATACTATTATATACGTGTATATATATATATATATATATATTTGGTCAAGAATGCGAAAGATAAAAAAAAAGGTTTTAAGAAAATAATAATTCAATTCCGATCGTCGTCAATGTACGACGTGTCAAGCGGACTCTGGTCGCCGTGGCGTGGTGACTTAAGTATTCGAGCGCTTTTCACTGTATAAAAACTGCAACAGTACGAGGAGATGAACGAACTTTCCGGCCACTCAATAAGAGAACCCCCAGTCATCACACGAGAAAAGAGTCAACGGTGATGTGACCTTATTCGCAGTATTTCCTACGAGATACATGGTGCGCATTTTCTCACGCGATTCAACAATTTTAAGTGAATTTGATTCCTGTCTTATTTTTAAAATTTTTTTTTTTTTTTTGGTCCGATAATCGTAAGGTATCGTTTATT
This sequence comes from Cinara cedri, assembly GCA_902439185.1. Lineage (NCBI taxonomy): Eukaryota > Metazoa > Arthropoda > Insecta > Hemiptera > Aphididae > Cinara > Cinara cedri. Next base: position 1,441,957 of record CABPRJ010000001.1, read on the forward strand.
TATTTACTTAACGCTATTTTTTTAAATGTTTACTATTACTGTTTATTATACCTTAAATGACTATATTATACACTGTAGATTTCCAAACACGCAACCTAAGTTGCGCGGCCTAAGCTTTAAATTGTTACGTAACTCATAAACGGTATATCTGATATTATATTAAACATGTGAAACATGTTTAGAAGATATTCTATATTCGAGTTTGAGTTTAAAAAGTGAGGGAATGGAAATCCAAATTGTATATATTGATTTAAATTATAGCGAGTAGATGGGGGAGATCATGGTCGGTGTCTGGAACATATTTTTATTTGCCATGCCAGGAGAGTTTAATCGAAAAAAAAAATAGGAATAAAATACATAAAACTTTCTTGACGTGATAAAATTTTTGAAATATATTATGGTGACTTTGAATTATGCTTGGCTTTGTGAATTATTCTACTCCTTTAGTTTTTATGTTGGTTTTATGCGGATAACATTTTTAAGCTTCCCAAAAATCTCGAAAGTGTGATACAAGGTTCAAGGTAATATGTTGTATTTATGTTTTAGTTTTTTTTTATTAATCAAATTTTTTTCTCTAAGTACTGATTTTCAGTTAGGTCTCAGACATGCGTCTTAGGCTAGGCCACCGGAATCACTATCTGTGTCCTCTACCGGAGCAATATCTATGCTTTCGAGAAGCGTTACGCATTTTAAATCTGCGTTGAAATAAAATATAAACGAGACCAACAATCAAATTCACTAAAAATCATATTACGATGAAAGAATCACCCTGTATTAGGTCACCACGTGTTTAATATATGAGTAATAATAATTACTCGTATATTAAAAACGCGGTGACCTCGGCCCGCGGAAATAAATCATGGTTGGACGACGATAATATTATTATTATCGTACAACAATACGCGATGAAATTCCGAAAACCCATAACTCTATATGTACCCATCGTCGGTTGAAGGAGGAGGGAGAGAGTGAAATGGCGTAAAGGAAAACGAAAAATGAAACGACCATAGAGAGCCTTTATAACGCCGCTTCGAAAAAAAAAATAAAAATCAAAAATACTTATTTACATTATATCTAGCTGTCCCGCTCGGAAATTCGCCGTTCGAAAAAAATAGTTTCTTCCCGTGTCCACCGAATAGGTAATAAATGTGCGCTACAATATTTTTTCGACGCATTTAAACAGTGATAAAGACTCATTATTGACAAAGTTCCAGCGGTTATTTATAGAAATTAATAACTAGGTATATTATTTGTTTACTTGCACGATCGAAATTTGACTTAAGTATAGCCCAGCAATATTGTCGTTAAAAAACTAAAACCAGATATTTTTGTTGACGAAAATTCTCATTTTTGTATTTGTATATTTGTATGTATTATATATTTGTGTATATTTATTGTGAGCGGAGTTCAGTTGGTAGTGATGCTTTTTCAACAATATATATGCTTTATTGTAGTAAAATAATTAATTATGCTCTATATATTTTTTTTCAATAATATTTGTTTAATGTTGTACAGATTTTCCCACATTTCCCGATTTTCCACGTTTTTCCCAATTTTTCACATTTGCTAGGAAAACCCTTAGGAAAATCAAAAAATGACCTCTCTAAAGTACCTCTCCGAACTGATTCCTATCAAAAAAGATGCTACAGTTAAAAATCTAAGCATCTCTTCTGGTGGATAAGTTGAGCACAGATAAAAAAAAAAAAAATAAGCATTTATATAAAACTATAAGGTTCTTCGCTCCACTCAGTATCTAAAATTAATACACCGAATGTATATTATTGGAAAAGTAATTTTAGAGATTTTTCGTTACAAAGATTCTCATTTTCTCACCTATCAGTATATAGCATCCTTTGGAGATGAGCGCGTTGTGTAGTTTTCCGTTGGCTAAGATATTATTAAAATTATTTTGAAATACGTCATAAGGTGTAGCGAGCGTTAGCATGGTAAGCATCCGAAAATATATTTTTTCAACAGTCGATTACAAAACGTCGATTTTTCTCTACTTGATATAAATATAATGCGCACGTATTATTTATGTATAAACCGTCCGGAAGAAATTTTCTAATTGACGGTGAAAACCGTCTCGAAATTCGTTGCTTAATTTAGAAGAAAAAGCGAGAGCACAAACGGACGGCCATTTTGTTTTATGCTATTTAGAGATACACACGTTATACACCCAATAATAATAATAATAATAATAACAGCAATAATAAATTGTATTTTCGTTGCCGTCTTTATAATAGTATTCGGTCTGGGTAGTGTTCGGGTGGCGTGCACACCTCGGACATAGGAAACGCGTAAATCAATTACTCGCGCACGAACGAATGTTTCGGGTTTTAGAGCCGCACGGGCTACGAAACGACGATCGCGGGCCGTTTTAAATTTGTTTATAATATTTATATATATATATAAATAAAAAAAAAATATTAAAAAAAAAAATACATTTCTACGGGCGTTCTGCAGGCTATCGCAGCGCGGTGATGTGAGAAACAGAAAGTTTTTGTTTAGTGTCCCGGCCCGTCTATTTACCTATATAAATGATATAGGTAACCCGGTGAGCAACCGCCCGAAACTCTAAAGAGTTTATTTTTTCACCGTACCTAAAATATGTAAAAAATAAAATAAATGTACGTACGCAGGTATAGGTTCATTTCGTTTTTATTCGCGTATAATTCGGTACTTATTACGTACCTAAAAATACACAGGCGTTCAGTTAAAATGTCTAGCGGTAGTAAAAAAAAAAAAAATGTTATAATATATTAATTACGATAATATTTAAGGTCGTTGATGTTGGTCTTTCGAATGTTATCCAATTTTGAAAAATCGAAAACAATTTATTTCAGATTTCTTCGATACTACCTTCCCCCTGATCTATTTAATTGTACCCATTTAAGGGGAAGGGAAGCCGCCGTTTTTACAGACGGATATGGCGATCCAGAAGGAAAAGCCGCGGAGGAAACTGTAGGAATCACGTTTAACAGGATTCAATATCCGAAAACGTATTATGATTTCTTTATGTTTATATATCTTTACTAGGATAAGCTTTATTTATTTATTTTTTTTTTCATTTCAATTCTCTTAATCATATTAAGTAAAAGGTGAAATATTTTGAAATTTGTTTCCAGTTTTAAATATAATAATTGAATTTATATTTCTAAAATATCCCAGTATATATATATATATATATATATATATATATATATAGAACCTAAATAATTATAATTCATTTTCAAAATTTATATCCGGCGAATCCTATTCCTACAATTTCTACAGTCTTGTGTGGTTTTTAGTTTTACATCATTTAAGGTTATAAGTACACCGTTAGCACCGATCTCCTCATTATTTACTATGGCCAAAATAACTATTTGATAACACCTATGAATTTTTATTTTTATTTTTTGACGTTCTTATAATAGTTTTGACATTTAAAGTACATAAACATTTTATACATTCGATATTATTGTATTTTGACGTTTTGCACATTTTTATGTTGTCGATTTTGTCATTTAATATCACTAGACTTTGATATTTCAGACATTTTAAGTACTTCACCATTTATGAATATTGAACATTAAATAACAGACATATATTATGTATAATGAATTTTATTTTTGGACATATCAAATACTGGATATCATGATATAGTTAGATAGTGTATAGCTTTGCAGCGAAAGCGCCTTTTTAGGTTCGAAACGAAGCGCGGAATATATTAGTTTTACAATGATGTTTAGTTTTTATCTTTATTTTTTTTTTATCTGTGAAGATCTTTTTTACCAGAAATCTTGTTCTGACTTTCAAATGACGTATCTTGTCTGAAAGTAAATTTTATCTGGATCGCACTTTAAGAAGATCATTTTTTTGATTTTCCAAGTAGTTTTCATTATTATTTGGTAAAACCGAGAAAAGCGTAGGAAAAAGTTGTTAATAAACAAAAAAATAAAACCCACAATTGATCCCCCGATACGTTCCTGAAAAACCAAAAACTAAATAATTTGAAGAAAATGTTCTGTATACGTATAGATTTAGTTATGCACCTATTCCAGTTACCGTTATTTCATCATAATAATAATATTTAATTCGTTTTGACCTAATTCACGTCTCTTTTGTCCTCGATATTAATTAATTAGTCCTATTATAATAATATTTCTCCAACACTAAACTGACACGAGAAATAGTAATTAATTGTGTATTATTGTCGTGCAAAAAATTTACACACTCACACAGGAGAATATTCTTGTATTATTACATAAAAAAAATGCGTTAAATATTTTTAACGAGATAAAATGCGTTGTAATTTTGTGTTTATAATTTGCATAATTAGTAGTAGGTACCTATCTATAGAAAAATAAGGCTTATTTTGATATCATCAAAACCTTCAATATTAAAAATAATAATATATATGAACAATTCGATTTGTAATGATTCTGATCAATCATGATCTAATGGTTTAACAATTAGATTCTGGGTGGAGCGAAGAAGAAGCTTATGGTTTTACAAAGATGTTTTGTTTTTGTATCCGGGGACAAATTTTCTCACGGAAATCTTGCTCCGATTTTAAGTGTAGCACTTTTTCTGAAAGAAAATCAGACTGGAGAGGTACTTTAAGAAAGTAATTTCTAAATTTCCTCTGGAGTTTTCCCAGTAATTGGGAAAACTCGGAAAAACGGGAAAATAGGTATTATATTAAACAAATATTATTAAAGAAAATATATAATGCTCATATGTAATTATTTCACCATAATATATGCCATATATTAAAATAATTATTGTATATTGTTGACAAAGGTACACTATCTACTGAACTCCTCTTAGAATCGTTTTTTCGTTAGCAATAATCTATCGTTGCTTATAATGCAGATATAAATTAAATTTCCCCTCTACTACCTTTCCAACTTTTCACATAAAACAGTGACCCTCGGTGTGAAGTTGCCCGCCTTTTTTTATTTTCTGATTTGCATGTATGTATCTTAAGCCTCCGTAGGCAAGATAAAGTTCTTTCACACCCTGCACTTGATACCGGAATTGTAATTAGAATTATAACCAACAGTTTCGTATCCAATTTATAATGGCTTACTAAAGGTTTTAGGTCATCATAACTTAGAAATATGGCATTTTTCGGATGTAGATAATCAAGCAACTAAGAATATTGCAGTTATTCAGGTGTTATTTCCCACTTTCCACTTGCAAAATTGTGTGTAGTACGACACACTTTGTGTAATACGAAATTAAAAAATTTGTAGTGGCTTTTTAATGATATTTATTTGCGTTCGTTTTAAATTTTTTTTTTTTTTTTTGCATCATTTCCTTTTTTTAATTTTAGAGCGATGATTTTTTGTTGGTGTGTTGATCAAAAATTCCTCCCTCCTTTCACGAAATTCAAAAATTGAAATAATTCAATTGCCAGAGGGACTGAGATAATTGTACCTGTGTTATAGTATGGTTTAGTATAAAGCGTGCAGTACGAAAAGGTATATATTTTAGCCTCTGTTTAGAATAGAACGGGAGATTTATTTGTAAAAAAATGCATTCGTCGAAATCAAAACGTTAAAAATAATAAAAAATCTGTTACTTTTTATAACTGACGTATCATTTTATTTAAACGTAAATCAAAGAAAATATCTCTCTACCTACTTAATTTAATTTTTTTGACGTCTATTATAGATCTCGAACATTATAATTGTGTGATGAATATTTAACTTATCGTTATGATTTTAATTAAAAAAAAAAAAAAAAAAAAATTAAATAAATCCACGAAAATTAAATCCAGACAGTTAAGATACCTATATATTATACTTAAGAGATCTCGGGGAAAAAAAATAAAAAAAAATGTTCACCCGAAGTATTTTAAGTGAAACTATATTGTGAGCATATATTTTATACCTATATAGGTACCCTCGAGACGGGTTAACTGAATATTATAATTATTGTGCCATATAATTTGAATTTTTAATACTGCAATCGCAAAAAGGGGCGAGATCTCTTTCTCGACGCATTATAATTTAACATTATAAATTGTTAAATATTAATATAGAAACGAAGCGGACGTGATAGTTATTCTGGGAAATGAAAAAAAAAGACAAAAAGAAACGACCAAAAGAAAAAATATAATACATAATATTATGATGAATTTTTTCTTTTGCAGTCCTTTTTATTTCCGAGATAATATTATTATATGAAAAATACCTGATTATATCAAATAAGTTACAAAAAAAATTCAATTTGTTTGTAACCTTTTGGCTTTTTGCTGCCTAATAATGATAAAAAAAAAAAAAAAAAATAAAAAATAGAAATATACCTACAATTCACTGTCCTTATGTTTTGCAAACCTAAAATAATTATAGTTTGCCCAATAAACAATATGGTATAAATATGGTTTAAATAATTTGTAAATGGGATTTTTTAAATGCAGTCGTTTTCATTTTGTGACGAAATTACGTCAGCGAAGAAAATAGGTTTAACAATAATTTACAATTTTTGAATATTATTATTAGTTAGCCTAACTTAACCTTGGCCTAGCCTAACCAAACCTCTACTATATGCCTAACACTAAAGGTATTAAGTTGTCCGTACAGAATTTTAAAAAGTGCATAACCGTTAGTCATGTTCTAAAATTTGATAATCCGGGAAAAATATTTTAGCCACTACTACCTCAAATATTTTTTTGTAAAGTAAGATACGACTATTTTGTCGAATATAGGCGATTTTAGTTTGCAGAAAATTGTATTGAATTGAAAGTATTATGATCTAAAATCATACCGTTTGTGTTTTTAACGAGTTTTAACGCAAATTCGAACTTAGAACACTGATAAAAAAAATGACAATATGTTTGCCTAAATAAAATAATAATAAAAAAAAATAATAACAAAAAAATGTAATATTGTAATACATAATACTATAATTGCTATTATCACTATATATTACACCATTATTATTACTTATTTTTTCTACACTTTCTACACTATTACTATATTAAACTCCGTGAGTTGTATTATAGTATTATAATTATATATATATATGAACATATAATTATATCCGATAAGTATCAGCTTTCGGCAGTCCGTTTTGTGTATTTTTTTTTTCAATTTACGTTGTCTCTGTCTGTAATTTGTTTGGTTTGGTTTTTTTGTTTTTTTGCCGAGCGTCATTATTATACATTTATCGAAATCGACTGTTGTCCCTGTTGTCCTGTACACCGACAATGGTCTCCCGCGAAAAAAAAAAAAAAAAATCTTAACAAACCGAAACGTGGGCGCACGTTCGGTCCGCACACGAAATTCCGGAGGACCGAGCTCGTAAAAGTGATATTCGAACGGACGACGACGGGTGTACCGTAAGAACGCGTATATCGCGTACAGCGGTAAGAGGATTATGCAACTCTTATGATACAAGAGTTATCGGACAAAGGCCGGCCGGACAAAAGAATCTCAAGGCGTATACGAGGTTAGGGTTATAAATATATATATATATATCCTTTAACCCTTGTTACACACACACACACATATATATATATATAATATACACGGGCCCGTTTATTTGATTTTTCGGGCTAACAAGGACAATACTCGGAGACCTATAATGACCGCGATGTTATAACATAATATATTATACGGGGGCCTGTGTTGTTATTTGAAAGTTAATCGGCGGGAATCGTATTATTATTTTTTTACGGTGACGGTCCTTATATGACAATATACGACGGTTGTAATATTTTTATTGAAAAAAAAAAATAGTTCCAGTGTTCGTATATATTACAATAATATAATATAGATGGGTGCCTATAAACAGGAGGTATCTACGTGGTTTAGAATAGGAAACGTCTCCACGTTCAGCGGAGACGGGCAGCGTTCCGAGTACGGTATTTTTTTTTTTAACATTTCGCGATTGTATCGATACGCAAGTATAATCCGATTTTATAACGAAGCGCCCGGTACCTATCCTTAAGACAAAATTTAATTTACAAACTTTTGATAAAAATAATTAGGATTGCACTTGCGCGTATCACAAATGTCAATCATATAGAATATAAATACTGGTTTGCAATACATTCTAAAGTTTGTATTTCGGCGTACTCCATACGTCGCCTTCCGCAAAACCGAACTCAAATCAAATTCTAGGTCATTTGATCGAAATATTTAGTACACCATAACCACTTAGGTATACTGTATATTTGCTGAATTTGATTTGGTTTTTCTTCCCGGAGCAAGTATAGTTGTCCAGCACAAAATGTCTGTAATTTATAACATTATTGTCTATTTCATTCGGTTATGGTTTTTTTTTTCCGTCCGACAAGAAAAACGACACCTGGCAAGTGTATAGTATGCATGAACAGATGTTGACTTCGCCGCCGTCATTGTATAGTATACCTCTATACGATTTATTATATGAAACACCAAAAAACGTGACACGATTTACTTTAGCGTTTCTGGTGACATTTCCGAGAAACTAGACGTCAATACTTAATACATGCACATAAATGTTTATTATACACTCCCCCATAAACTACGGGCAGATATTATTTTCGCGATTGATTTATTTTTATTTTCGTTTAAAAATCAACTTATGTGTGTTAAACGACCGTTTAGATAAGACAATTAATATTATACTAACGGACATCGGTTTTTGTCATTATTATGTTATCGCAATGTTACACAAAACATATTGTACTTTTAAGTATCAAATAATTAAATTCAATACATTTGTTTTAAGTGTATTTTAAGGCGAGTACTCTAAATACGCATTTTCGATGGCTCAAAAACATGCTCTACGGAAAAAATCGCACGTCTCGTAGAACGGTCCCAAATATGTTTAACTGAACTTTGCTCAGAATCACATTTATCAATAATAATTTATCGTTACATACAATTATAAATTAAATTTTATGTTATTAACTTCTCACCTAAAACAGTGGCACAACCATCAGCAGTAAATCGATTATTGAATTACAGTATTTCATAAAAAAAATTAGAAAACCAAAATAACAATAGTAAATAAGCTGTCCTAGGATTATGGGGACGGGTGTTGCCACTGTTATAGGTAAATTCATGTATATCTGTAAGCAAATGATAAACCATTGTTAACAAAACATCAATTCCTAGCCAAACCAGTTGATAGTGATGCTACGTCAACAATATATATGTATATATATATATATATATGTCATTTTATGGTAAAATAACTAAATAGGCATTATAAATTATCTTTAATGATATTTGTTTAGTGCTGTACCGATTTTCCAGTGCCCCCCCCCCCGAGTTTTCATATTTGCTGGGAAAACTCCCGGAAGAATCGAAAAATGACCTCCTTAGAGTACCTTCTTAGTCCGATTTCCTTTCAGAAAAAGTGCTATCATTATAAATCAGAGTAAAATTTCTGGTAGAAAAGTTGTTTACAGGAAAAAAGTAGACCGTATATTTTTAATACCAACATTTCGTACATTTTACCATTTTTCCACCGTTTTTTTTTCGGTTTTTCACATTTGATTATAAAACTCGTGAAAAAATAAAAAACTAACATCCTTAAATTTACTCTTACACCGATTTCCGTTGTGAAAAAGGTGTTACACTTAAAAATCGGAGCAAGATTTTTGGTAGAAAAGTTATAAAAAAGAAAATAAATTAATAATCATTTAAGCTTTTTCGCTCCATTCAGAATCTATAAGTACCACACAGTTTATACCTTTGTATCCCGATTTAAATGAAATGAAATAGAAGGGTATAAACCTGTGGAACATACATCTCATCTCGGGTCAACCTGACCAGAGATTAAAAAAAAAAAAAAACGGAATTAAAACGATTGAGCACAGCGAGGAGAAATAAGCGGCTGCGGCTCCATTTATAATCTAAAATAAATCACCTTTATCGTGTATTCCGTAACTTGGTTACTATTTATGTATTATAAAAAATATATAAATTACTATTCAATGTCAGATATCCTATTATAATCCTAGTAATAATTTCCTGTTGCCGATGGAAAATGATAACAAATATACTAAATAATGATACCATTTCCTTATACCATATTAAGAATTGTTATCAATGGTAACATATCATTCGAAAATTAAACCAATTTCTTATTAAATATCATATTATATTATATTAAAACGACGAGTGTAACTGGTACTTACTGAGTATTTGTAACGTGTGTTTCAATTCCACCGGGTCCAGTGTTCCGATCTGGCATATATAATTGCCAGCGTCGTTTACCTGAGCGTTGCGAATCTCCAAATTATATCCTTCGACGATCCGTATGCGCTCCTCCGGTGTCACCTTGGTAGTGCCGGCAGTCAGGATGGCTATGCCTTTTTTCCATGCCAGCACAAAGTTCTCTGAAATAAACGATATACGCGAGTGCGTAGATTAATATAAGATTCGTCGGGAACTCGGCAGTTTTTGGGGATGGGGGAGATTTGAAATAATAATATTACTCTAGCGCATTATTTGTATGTTTTCCCATCCGATCACGCGGTTCCGCGAACATCCCGCATACCCAGCGACGTCGGAACTGTGCAATTTAACGAATATACGATATGGCAACTGCATATTTCATAGTTGTAGAATGTTATATTAAACGATTTAGAACACCTAAGGATGACTTTATTCGAGAGAAATTTGCTTAAAAAAATACATAGAGCGTACTTCGATACCCACGTAGGTGAATGAAAGGAACCGCATTACGACGAAATTAAAAACCTTTTTCAGTAAAGAAAGACACCGCAGTACATTATAATATAATCCAGACGCGTGAAAACAATTTCACTATCACTGTTTATTAGGTAAACACTTAAGAGGACGGGCTTCGAAATAGCATTTTGTAGGAACAAATTGGTGCTATTAGTATTAATATTAGAGTGAATCGACCTACCATAAAATTTAAAGATAAGAATGAGATGTCTGTACAATTCATAGGACATTGTAAATGTCAAGCGAACATTTTCTATGAGTACTATTAAATTGTGATATTCCCCATATATTCCCCATTGGTTTGAAAATTAAAATATCGAAAAACTAGCCCCAAAGGCGTTACCAAGATAATGTTCTTGTCTTTAAGTTTGATAACGGTAATAATTTTATAGTAATTCATTTTTATATTAAAACCAACAGCACAATATTGTCCGATCGCAAATTTGATATGGCATACGTTTATAAGTCGGAGACAATAAACGGAGGTTGAGACTTTCTCTTAAGAAAATACACCGAGATAGATTATAACCATACATTTGTATCTTTCTCAATGGAAAAATGGAAATTGTTGTCAATATTATCAATAGCTGCTGTTAAAAATAACTATAAACCACTGTCATAGTTTGTGGCATTAATAATCGAAAATCTTCCACGTGATAATTATTTTTTTAATACAAACATTGTAATGAAATATATACATAGTTGTATAATGTCCAAGTTATAAAACAATTTATCTTATATCGTTTTATTAAATATTTATATTATAAGATTGTCTGTAATATATAAACACTGTCAAAAGCAGGAAAGTGTTGCTACGTCTATAACACCCCTCTCCCTCACTATGCCGTTGATGTGACATATTATGATAAAACCTAGTGTGAATAATATAATAATATTTAATATTATATTCTTTTTTTTTTTTTTTGAGAGGGAAGGGGGAATTATATTTTCGAACTCTATTTTTCTTTAGTTTTCATAGCCTATGGACGCAGTTTGTGCACGCCTGTGGTTTAAAACGGGCAGAGCCGAGAAGTCAATAGGGGAAAAAAGTAGAGGATAGTAGAGATATAACATAGATGGAAATAATGTGTGTGTTTAGCATGCCCTCTTAACCGGCCGAAACCAAAGACGAATGAGAACATTATGCCGACCGACCGGACGTGAAGATGTGAAGATAATATTATTTATCATCGAAACCCGCCGGAGTGTTTAAATATAGTATTGTTCCGGGTGTATAAAATGATTAAAAATTATTCCAATAATATCGCCGGCATACACCTCGTCGCGACGCATTATACTCGTAATATATGTACGATGCGTATATAATAGGACGGTTTATATTATTCAATTTTAATTTAAAACCCTGCAACGATTTTAATAATACTTTTGTATATACATTTAAGTCCCGTGCACCACGCCGACGTGCGTAAAATAACAATAACATGTATATTTTTTTCCGCAAACAAAAAGTCGTATAGACCTATATGATGTACGTATATATTAAAAAAGAATCAAATATTAATGTCCAATTACTATTCAGACGTGATGGTGTTCCGTATATATCAGCGGCGGTCTCATAAATATCGGCGTATAATATTATTATGTGTGTATGTATTGCGTGCAGTGTAATACAATAGCATTTCTATAATATTTAGTAAATTATTGTCCCGTAAGTGTATGCAGGTATAAGGGCGGGCATTATAATATCGCAAAGACGGGGAATATTTTATTTAAATTTTTGATAGGGCCACTCCCAGAATTTGTTTGAAATTATAAAAAAAAATTTAAATTTATTGCACAATAAATAAACATTGATCAACCCAAAGGCGTATTTTAAAGTGGTTAAATTTCGTATGGACTTTAGCATATATACGCAAACAATAGGAAAACTAAAATAATTGTTAAATTAAGGCACCAATACGTATATTTTCACTTGTACGTTTTTTTTATTATAATATATTCACTCGACCATAAAATTACAGAACTAATTATTTTTTTCAATTTTTATGTTAATGGGCTGTGCAATAAAAAAAAAACATAAGGAAAAATATTTATAGGGATTTTAATTTGAAAAAAACGTCCTAAGAAACGGGTGCAGCCATTGTTATAGAAAATAGAATGTATAGTTGTGGGCAACGATAAACCATTGCTAACGAAAAAACGATTCTGAGCGAAGTTCAATTGATAGTAATGCTTTGTCAACAATAAATATGTCATATTTTGGTAAAATAATTAAATAGGTATAATATATTTTGATACATAATTGGATATGAGATTGGAGATGGTTTTACAAATTTTCTTTAGATTTTATAATTTGAAAATTATTTTTTAACTTATAATGACCACATTAACGATTGTACTTTTCCACTAACCTTTCTTAATTAATTTTCATTAGTAATTCTTAATTTTGGAGGTTTCAAAACTGAAAATTGAAAATTGAGTTCTGAAAGAACTCAGTTAATTTATCAACAAATTCATATATGCAATAATGTGTTTTTTAAAAATTAAAATCGGCCATATAGAAATATGTCTAATTGGTCAACGCTTATTATTGGTCTAAAATGTTATGGAAAATACATACCAAGAAGGTCTTCTAATCCCCTTAACTCAATAAAAAAACTGATAGTTATCAACTGTATAACGTTAGTTGTATTCATGTTAAGAAACGAATAAGCACACAATGACACTGATTAGGTTTGCTTTTTGTGGTGAGAAATTTGGGTAATACATTACATTCTTATAAAAATAGCGTGAGAAAAGTTAAAATAAGTTTCCAAGATCGAATTACGGGTGGTATGACATCCTTTTAATGATCAAGAGATGAAAATCCATAAGAATCGCGGTCTTTCGTTTCGTTGTTCTATGTTAGAGTTTCGAAATAATTATTTTTTAAAAGATAATCATTATTTCCAGTTATATAATTAATTGAAAAAACATAAAATTGTCAGTGTATTATACGTTCCGAAATATGTATGTATGTGTATATATATATAAATAATAACAAAAAAAAATAAACAGAAATTACGCATTTTGAAATATCAACAAAGTCCATATGATCCCTATAGCATACCCGTATAAAACTAAAAAGCTAAAATCACAAGTACTTCGAATATGGATTTAGAACATTTATTTTTATATATATTTTTAGTTTTTTACGTCATTACACGATTGGCAACGATATTGTAATTTAACGCACGAGTCATAAGCAATTTTATATACTTTAGCGTAGGTAGGCATAGTTACCAAACGTAGGTCGGCCGGTATAGGAGAGTAAGTAGATGGGTAAAGAAAAGTGTAGGCAAGTGTAGACTGTATAGGTATACATTCATGGTAATTTCGTTTTAAACAATTATTCATTCCGACCCATAGTACGCATCGCGGAAATGGAGTACCCAAGTGACAAGTTTATTATTGCATCTGTATTCCCGGGAAAATTTAATACAATTATCGGAAAGTCTATCTATGTTCGTAGTTCTAATTCATACCGTGGGGGGGGAGGGGGGTAATTCAGGAGAAAATAAAAAAGTGAAAAATCATTAAATCTCATATACGGAACAATAGGTTAGATTCACGGGACATTTGTCAGACGACGGGATTGCAATTACGCGAGACGTGGTTTTATATACGTACATTATTATTATGTGTACCTACCCACTATCGGGACGCTTCGAATTCTTCCGGGTATATTCGAATCTGATCTCTTGGATTCCCCCGGTTATTCGTGATCGATGCATTAAGTAGGTCGAGATGACAAAAAAAAAAAAAAAAATAAGTCCCCGTATTGCAGATTTTCATACTCGCTGTATATATCTACCTGTACTTATTTGATCGCTGCGATATCGTACGAACAGCGCGCACCGCAGTTCGCAAAGCGCTTACACGGAATGCGCCGTAGCACAGTCTCTATATAATTTTCCGCATTTTGCGCGCAAAAATATTTCTATACTTCTTCTGCACACGGGTTTCGGTCAAAACCGAAAATTACGTACTAGTGGTGGTCTTCCGACAAAAAAGTTACCTACACTAAATTATTGCTGTCACTCAACACTTGATCTGTATACTAAATGCGGAATAATTTTTTTTTTTTGTTTTTCTTATTAAAATATTATATTGAATTCTTATTATTCAATCTACATTTTTCATCTTAATTATATCGCGAAAATAACATACTAAGAACCGTTCTCATCAAAATAAACGTTTTCGCTTCTATCTGATATTCAAACTGAGTTTATGCGACCGATAGCCGATCACTGGTCGATCATCTTGTAAACTCCGTTTATGTTGGCGAGAATGACCTAAAATTGCTTATATTTTAATTATTTTACTGCGAACGTATGTTTAAAGATTTATATTTTTTTTGAAAAATGATTAAAAATTAAAAAATGTATATTATAAAGTAATAATAATAAAAGTACTTTGGATACAAATTCGAAAGAAATCGACATCACATCGTCAGGTCAATTAGTTTCACACTACAAATAAATAGTGGCGTTCTGCCACATAGGAGTTGTGTGTATTTTGAAATATGTCGTATCGAAGAATTTGGATATTTTAAAACGTGAATGAAATTCTGACGCCCACCGTGAATGCGGTAACCACAACTCGAATATTATAAACTATGGGTGTGATGACCGCAACTGTTACAACTGCTTGTCTCAAAAATCGCAAACGACCGCAACTAGTATGCAGTCGAAATGTTATTTCGTACAAAAACACGTTTAGTCCGTACCACGTCACACCACGTTTATAAAGTGCTTATATGAATAATCGTTGAATGTTTTGAGACTTTACAATTAGTATTCGGTGAATTAAAATTAAAAAACAATTAATTCGAAACAATTAGAAACTGCGCAGTGATTGTGTAAATATTCATATTTTCCGATGTTTTTTTCACCGGTCATTATCGATCATCAAGAATACTAAAGATAAAATAAAACAAATGCCCAACGTACTAATTAGAAAAAATTTAGTACTGGAAATCATCTTTAATGCTGATTAATGTAAAAATTATCACACATTATTGTAAAACCCATACATATCATTCTGAATAAAAATAAAAACGATAAAGAAATACGACTAAATACGACGCATAAAATATTTCGAAACAATAATTTTTTTTTTTTATGAAAATCATAATTTTAGTTTTTCTTTACTTTTTCGACTATGCATGGCATAAGATGAAGTTCTAACATTTCAAATACAATTTGTTCTATTTAATATTATTAAATGTTTTTATTTTATTTTTAATAACTTAAATATTTCTGCGGTATAGTTAGGATATTATTAAGGTATTTTTGGTGGTTGGATAATTACGATAAAAACTCCAAAACTGTGATTTTGTAAAATAGACATATTCAATTTTTTTTTTTAATCTATTATACAAAATATTTTTTTAAAATAAAATACAAAATGTTTTATTTTAGTTTCGCCATCTAAAAAAAACCTTAATAATATTTTATCTGTGAAAGGTTTACGGAAGACAATTTTCTCCAGTTGGTAAATTGCACTAGCCCTTTTTAAATTTTCTCTTTTCTTTTCTTAATAATATGGGAAACAACGGTTTCTGTCAAGTTCTTTATGTTTTTGTTGTAATTTAATAAAAAAATATTCTTGAAATTTCATCTGAAGGAAGACTTATATTAGTACCTACCTATTATTTAGTCTTTAGACGTTGTGAAATTGTGTTTACATATTATGTATAATATGTGTGTGTTTGTAAATCATATCGCTCGGTCCCAGATGAACACTCAAGTGCGCCATTGGTTCATCTTAAGATTTCGGTAAAATACGACTTCATCAAGCCTACTCGTCTCTGTCAAGCCACGACCTATGGGTCGTTTAAAGGATTTAATGGAAATTTCCACTCGGTATCACTGTGAAAGTTTAGTTTATTTTAACTAATAGAGTATGAATAATTCTGCAGTTAAAATCGTAATAATATATCATATTCGTCTTAATTTGTTGACGCGGAGGGGGTTATCAACGCGTTTTGTAAATAATATTTCGTCCTTGTCGGTTCGATATTAATATGTATCGAACAAATGCACGACTCATCAATATATTTTCGGGATAGTATACAGTTTTTAGAAAAAATGATAAGAAATCGTAGCCATATCAGTCTGGGTGTACACCAACGTTAAGAAAAAAAAAGTTGAATTGAAAAATGTAGTTACACCAACAACGCAGAAAAAAAATATTGTTTCAAATTATGTATTCATGATAATCAGTCTTGTGCAAAACCACGTCGGGTAAGTAACAAGGAAGAGCGAAAAAAAAAATATTATATAAATGAAAAAACCTTTAATTGGTATAACACTATAACTTATTTATGTATAGCCATATTGTTATTAGGTACTTATCGGTTAACGCGAAAATACAGTTTTAGAAAAAAAACGAAATACCAAAATATGGTACCACGATAATTTAGGAGAAATCGGTTGGCAGTTTTGAATGAACCGTACAACAATTGAAAAAAAAAAAAAATGTTTAGAATAGATTGGCAACATTGAAATATTGTGACTGGCATCTTATACATTTTCGGAAAACTTAAACTCGCCGATATTTTCGTATTTCAATAAACGCGCAATAGCTCGCGTATAAATTACCGGCGCATAGCGAACATATAATATTTAAAGATATTTAGCAATTTAAATTTATACAAAATGTCGGTCGGTATATAACCGCAAACGTAAATTTCACGAGAGTACAACCATCGCCGTAATTAATAATAATAATTTCGGTTGCACGACGACTATAAATTCCCGAATTATTATAATACTGTTATGTATTATAATAAAGTTGGAAACTAGGTGAATATTTTGTATAAATAGTGAACAAAAAACCTTGGTCAATTGACAACATGAAAATTATAAAAAGAATGCAACAAATACAAATAGTCTTCAAGAGGACGCGAAAATGCCAGTTATACAATTTTCAGTGTTCACGATACCATTGAAAAAAATGAAAATTCACCAATAATTCAAAGATATTCACTTTAAAAAAAAAACGTAAAATTTTTCGTGATCATTATCATAATTTATTTTTGAGGAACCATAATGTATAAACTAAAAATGCTAACGAAAATACTTTTCACGTGGGGACAAAACTTAATTTTTTTCGTGTGTTTAGGCAAAATTTCAATTTTTCCTCGAGTCAAAGGCTACTTATATTTTTGTTATTAGTTGTTTGAAAATTTTCGATTTTGTTTACTCGCTATAATCAGTTCATCGGCGGTATAACAGTTCTTTTAAGAACGAATATAGTATTGTTTACGATTACATTGCAGGGGTGTCTAACCTTAGCTTTTAAAGAAGTTTTGGGTCGTGCTCACATGGACAGGCTGCTAGGTTATCATGGATCAGCCCTAGAGCCATTAGGGGCCGTGGCGCAACATAAAAATCATTATGTGTCAAAAATGATGGATTATTAATCTACCGTAAGAAGAATACAAACAATAATGGAATATGATACTAATTCTGCCCAGGAAATCTGTACGTATTCCGACACTTTAAAAGAAAAAAAATGATTAAAACGGACGTCCGAGGATAATGAGGAAGGTAGCAGCCATTGTCATAGGTAATTTAATGTATAACTATAAGCAACGATTAACCATTGCTTATCGAAAAACTATTCTGAGCAGAGTTCAGATGATAGTGATGCTCTTTCAACAATATACACGCCATATTATAGTAAAATAATTAAATGGACTCTATATATTTTTTTTAATAATATTTGTTTAATTTTGTACCGATTTCCTTTGTTTTCCTACATTTTTCCAGGTTTTCCCATGTTTTTTCGTACATTTTCCCGTTTTTTTTTTCAGTTTTTTATATTTGATAAGAAAACTCTTGAACAAATCGAAAAATGATGTCTTTAATGTACCACTCACTCCGATTTCTTTTCAGAAAACGTGCTACACGTAAAAATCGGAGCAAGTCTTCTGGTAGAAAAGTTGTCCACAGAAAAATGTATTATTTATTAACCATTTTTGTAAAACTAAAAGTTCATTTACATAATATAATTTTTTCACGATGTATGTGTAACGGTAGTGTATCAAATTCATTTGCATGAAATCTTTAAATTGAATAATATAAATTTATAACCGTAATGATTGCATGTTTGTAGTTTGTTTTTCGTTTCAAATAAAATATCCCAAATTACCTTTTTAATATTCCAAAGAAATCGGGACGTTATTTAAAATGTTTTGCAATGATATTATATTATTTTAATATTTGTTTCAGTAGTATAAAATGTGGCTGTAACACCTTTGGGCGGATCGATCTGAAATTCAACAAGTTTATAGGTTAATGTACCATAGTCATTATTTAAATCCCTTAAATTTTATCTTTCGAAAAACGGCACGTTTATGGATAAAAACGAATACTACTTTTGATATTATGAGTACCTACAATATGTTTCTTGAAAATAAAACGACAAAACCTATCCTACCTCTTTTGGTCGGCCTTGTTTGATCCAAACCTAATACTACTCCAAGATAATTAATGTCTCGAATGCAAACATGGTTGATATAAAATTACGTCGGGTCATTACAGGAATAATCGGATAATACGAAAGTACCAATTGACATTTAAGGAACATTCAGACTGTTCGTGTTTCAGTCATGTACTCAAACATGTAATATTCATAAAATTGCAAGTGAAACATATCAATAGTTTTTATCATTTTGTTATGCTATTTAAAATAATATATTCGATAGCCTAATTGTATTGAATTTTGGATTAATTATTTCATTTTTATTTTGATAAGTTCTATCTAAGCAAACTTCAAAAATAACAGCCCTTCAAGTAAAAAAAAAAAAAAAAAAAATGTTTAAAGATTTCTGTAATGTTTTTGATACAATGAAAATAAAAATTCAGGATTTTTTTTCTAATTTTACATAATTTTTAAATAATTTGTAATTATGTTTTTTTTTTTTAATTTAGATTCTGGCTGAAGCGGAGGATGTATTGGTTTTATTATGTGTTTTTAATTTACCTTTTTGTATCTGTTAGAAATTGTTCTTTTCAGAAATTTTATATCAACCACAAACTTTATTTGAACATTATTGTAGCATTTTTGATGCATTCGAGACATTGAGCTGGTAATTTATATATTTCCTTTATAATTTTCTCATAAATGGGGAAAACCGGCATTTATATCTTTACCTATAATTTTTGTTGATTTTGGGTTCCCTCGACAACAAACGAACAAATATGACTAACAATGTTCTGCTCAGAATCGTTTTTCGTTAGCAATGATTTATCGTTGCGTACAGATATGTATATTAATTTTCTCTATATATCCACTCTCCTGGCTTTCTTTCATTTTGAGACGACCTACAGCTGTAATTATGTAATTATTATTATTTTCATCCTAGATTTACGAGCATAAGTATATTATAATTTATAAGAAACAAAAGAATAAAATGGAACTCTAATACAGAATCGTATTTCAAATTCAATAACGATAATATATCTACAGCATCTACAGTGGTCCCGTCTAAAACAATATCCGGCCTCGAGCTGTATGCTGCAGTGACGCGCGCAGCGCACGTGAGGAATGTCTGCCCCATCGCCGCTAACGCCGGTTTAAAATCCTTTTCAACTCGATTATTCGAGGCGCTTAATCGAAAATTATTTTCCGTTTTCGCATTCGTATACGCAGGTAGATATCTACCTAAAGTCGGTTTTCTATCCAATTACAGCGAAATCGACTTGCCCACCGCCGGCGTCGACTTCGGTAACGAGATATCAAGGCATCGTAGAGTTTATTGATTTTTCCCTGCATGCGCGCCGCCGTTAAAGTTTCCATGTGTATCGTAAACATTTCAATTATTTTGAATTTATAGAACGATATAAACTAACTGACAGATAATTTCAACTATATTTTGCGCGTCGTGTAAAAAAAGGAACCAGGTGAAAAAAAAACACGTTTAAATTCCTTAATTCATCCCTATTTCAGTAAAAAAAACTGTCAAAATGATACAAAATAGTTTATTAACCTCTTAACGCATATATTATTGGTTGAATTCGAATTGAACTAAATGAAAGTCTAGATTTCAAACTTTGAAAAAAAAATATATTTTTAAATTGTTTAATCACATTTTACGATCCATATATAATATATTTTAAAAAAGAGATGATTCTGGGAATGGGTCTGACAACCGTTGCAGGGAGGGGGGTAGATTGGGAAGGTGAGATACTTTTAGTTATTTAATTTATACTTAAAAGTTATGACTTTTATTTTTTTTTTAACAGGTTGAATACTTATTTTTTTCATATATAGGGTAAAATTACCAATGATTTGATACTTTAATAATAATAGATAAATATATATTTTAGATTCTGAGCGTGGTGGGGAATAAGTATTAATTTTACTGTGATGTCATTTTCATTAATACTATTGAGTATACCGAATTTTCCATCTACAACAATGGCTAATGGTGGCCAGTGGTGTGATACGAATTGTATCTCAAATTTTGTTTTTATACGTTTAATAATAAAATATGGAAACATTAAAACAAAGCACAAACAAAATAAAAAGAGAAAAAATAATCATCGTTGCCAAAATACTCTAAAACATTTGAAACTTGTATTGATTGAACTCATATAAAAATAATCTAATAATGCGTTCAAATACGAGACATTGGTTTGTTACTTATTTGCACAATTACGACCATTCTACATCTCTAAAATGATGAAAAAATACATTGAAGTTTCATATTAAATATTAATATTGGAAAAAGTATTTTCATTTGAAAATCTTGCGGTACTTGTTGCAGAAAAAAGATGCGTTACAGTGGACTCGGTATAATAATATTTTAGAAAAAAAACCGGCCACCAATACGTGACATTAAGTATTGAGCTCCTTCCATTCCAGACTCTCGACAATTTCACAGTGACACATTGCCAAGACGACTAATCAAAGTCCCGAGTATGTTTAAATTATCGCGTGTCGACATTAATGCAATAGTTTTATTCTGTTTTATTTTAGTTCCGTAGTTTCGTATAGTTATGAGGCCGTTAGGTAGGCCACATCAGAGATAGATTGATTATCGGCAAAAAGAGATCTGACCGAAATAAACGTCATACTGAACCTAGATATAGGGAATAAGGGAGGGAAGTAGTTGAAGCGTTCAGTTATGTAAGCCTAAACGGACGACAAAAAGTTTTGCCAATTGCGAATTATAAAGTCCATTGGTATAAAAAAACATAAGCCCTCGTAGATTTTCGATAAAATTCTCGGTAATTTAAATTTTTTTTGGCCTTATCTAATCTCTATAATATTGAAAAAACTTATCGTTTCGAGTATTATTGTGTATGAGTATATCCGACTGTTGCTGCATTGTATCGCGACGTCAAAATTGTAATTTTTTTATCGCCCACGTAAAGTAAACACTGCATTATTACAACACTTATGAAATCGGCTCTTTAGTACACTTTTTTTTTATCCATTTAGATTTTCAACTCCCGGACCAATTATAAAAAACGTCCTCGGGACATTAACATAGGTACTTGTTTACATTACACTATGGCTCTTGTTTTATTTTCTCCTCAACGTTCTCTATAATATTATAATATTTTAATAATTGGTTTCTTCACCGACGGCCGCCATTTTTCTCTCTGCGAGGTTCAGGTGTATTATACGAAGTTCACGAAACGTTTTCCGGCTCAAGTCAAAATTTAAAAAGAAAATAATTTAAAAAAAGATTGCCAATAGTCTCATACGTGGTCCACGGTGCCAATGATTTTTGTTGACTTTTTTTTTATATAAAAAATGAAAAATCAATTCAGTGTAGCGAAACTACTGAAACTCCGAGGCTTATGTTATTTTCTTGCATTTTCTTTATCATATTTGTGTGTGTAAACATTTTTTAGTCGGCTTATATTGTAAAATGACTGGAGATATGCTCACACGCGTATTACAGCTCTGAACAGCGATTTTCAAACGGTTTTGTCATAGGGAAGAATAAGGATCAATGTTATGAAATATTATTGTTTACACAATCTTCTTTTATATCTATAAAAATATAATATGATATACGAGGTGATTTTTACAGCATGATCATCCCATTTGTGTGGTTGAATTATGGGTAAATTCACCTTCTGCTTTTGGAATTTTCAAGTACAGTGAACGATGATATTTTTGCATAATTCGATTTTTCATAACATTAAAATATGTTCTGGAGTCATTTTAAGGGGTATCCTGTGGTGACACCACCATTGTTTTTTCAAATGAGAACCTAAATGTTTTCATGCAAAATAGGCAACTTTTTTGCATTATTTTTTCCAAAATGTTGACTTTTAGTAATCAAAATTTGAACGAAATGTTCCCGAGTTGTTCTGCTTTAAATACTAATGATAATAGTCTTTTACGAGAATCGGAAACATTTTTCGGTCAAATTTCGATTGAAATCATCAAATCGTCTGATCGAGAGATTGCATCAAAACATATAAGTTTTCATTGGAAAAACCGAAATTGGTATTGCCATTGGATACTGATTAAGTGTTGTGAAAAATCTAATATAATATAATACGCATAACGGTAGATTGTCACAAAAAAACTGTACGATTACCTTACAGGGGTATTGACGATATTTCGCAGTTGTTCGCACAGTTTAAAACGATATTGTACTATAAATCACTATAATAATAATATAAGCGGTCTGATAGGAATATACGTAGCGGTTTTTCTCGTTTACCATTTAAACGAACGGATCATATTGTCTGTCGAGAATATCCAAACGGCATTCTGCACGCATATAAATTACACTGAAATTGACAATATTTATTTTTCAAATCGTTCTGGGGAGACACTGGTTTTGAAATATTCGCCCCCTTGGAGCAAGACACCACCACTTCGTGAAATTATTTATTGTTTTGAGAAAAACGAATTTTACAATTCAAATATCAACTACGATGTCAGTTTTTAAGTTTTATAATGTAACTTACGCGTTATTTTTCGTCTATTTATGTAATTTAAAATTACGTATAACAAAATAGTATGATATCTTCGATTTCGGTGAATTTACAGTTTATAAGTTATAGTAACACATAGATACTTAAAACATGATGATAGTGTTGCTTTCATTAGAGTGAAAAAAATGAAAAATAAATTATGATCATTATTATTAATGTATCAGATAAAAGCATTGAATTCTATATTCAATATTATTTTGAATATATGAGTTAATTTTAGTATATATTTCCCCTAAAATTGACGAAATATTCAAATTTTAAAATACAATTTTAAATGTTTGATTTTTAAACTCTCCATTGTATAAAACAGATTTCCAGCTTCGTTTACTTTAAATCAAGAGAATAGAAAATGTTATGTATGCAACTCCTAAAACTTCCGAGCAATATTTTGTGACCGTTTGTGTCCCTCCACCTGGGCATTTTAAAGGTGTTGTTCAGTTTCTGCTGTGAGTACTATTTGACTTCCGAAAAACGAATCATTGAATTCAAAATATCATTCACTTTGACTCCAATACGTAGTTCACTGATTATATCTTGGAGTCATCTCTATTCATCTTTAAATAAACGACAACGTTGATTACGACGTGTTTTGTGGGTTATTAGAAGTTTCCCATTTTTTCGGGTTAAATTTAATCAAGTATTCTGAGCGATATTTCCCCAATAACTTAATATTCGCTCGCGAATAATATATCTAAATAACTACAAAAATCAACTCTAGTTATTGGTACACTGGTGTCATATTATATTAAGTAAGTCCGGACGAAACCGTATCTAAGTATAAATCGTTCCGGACAATATTATTAGGGTCAAATTTATTACGATACCGCCGAACTCGGATATTTACATTTCCCATTAAATTGTTTCGAAAATCGTGTTCTACATCCACTGTGGTGGCGCTGCCATTGTCACATTTTGTAACGTATATAGCGCTGGTGCAATTACATATTCATATTATTATCGTTAATAAACGCACCGCCAAATATAATGTTATTATCATTCGAATTATTTCGACTAATGCGGGCAAATAAAGTAGAACATAATTATTACAATCAGTGATAGACCGAACGTCAGATTCGTACTATATTTTATTATTATTTGACACGCTTGATCTACGAACGATAATACCGAATGCATTTTACAATGTAGGTACCGTACTAGAGTATTTTCATAATCGTTAGAAAATAAATAAATAATTACACATAGGAATATGTTCGTCTAAAGTCTACAATAAGG
This sequence comes from Cinara cedri, assembly GCA_902439185.1. NCBI lineage: Eukaryota > Metazoa > Arthropoda > Insecta > Hemiptera > Aphididae > Cinara > Cinara cedri. The sequence continues at coordinate 1,466,849 of CABPRJ010000001.1, forward strand.
CCGGGCGCTAACGAGTTTTAAAACATTAATTTTAATTTAGATTTTAACCTTAGATTTTTTAAAATTATTTTGAATAATTATACATGTCAATATGTGACTTTAGTTTTAGAAATTAATATTGTAAATGTTATTTAAAAGACCCCATGATCTCTTACACAAACATGTTTAGTGAAGCCCATTATGGATATGAATTAATAACAAATTGATAAATAATAAATCATTATATGATAAATATACTTTCATAGTTAGTTGTGGATACCTCGTCAAACTTTATTGTTAATTTCAAATTCAGGTTCATAAAGTGTAATATTAGTATCTTCATTTTCACCACCTGTCTTCGCATATTTTACTTTTTTTTAGATGAGTCAATTTCAGAGTAAAGAGTAATCGTTTGGCACTACTACTTATGTTATATGCACTAACTGCATATTAAACGATTTCAAAACAGCTTCATTTTTTGTAGCTTTTCAATTAGTTACACTGAGAACCAAAGAGCTTCGCACACTAATAGGTGACATTAAACATACGCTCGATGCATAAATACATAATAGGTATTAAGTTCATAGAAAAAAAAAATTATTGTTTATGTATTTTAATATTAAAAGAATAATGCCGTGACACCGATAAATGAATTACTGTTGTACTCTACGGTTTTATGCTACTGGTAATTTCTTTTTAACGGCCGGTGATTTTATTGGTGGCAGTTAAACCACAGCTTGTTTGATTGTGCCGGATGTTAGTGTGACATAAGAAATACTGAATTAAGAGAGTAATCGAGTAGTGAAGGAAACGAAAATAGAAAACTAAAATAGAAAAGACGACACCTTAGGAAAATGGAGTAGGGTTGCATCCTACCCCAACATGCTAAACAAGCATATTTAACTTAAATTTGTTCAGAATTATATATATATATATATGTATATCGTCATTAATAATTTATCGATGCGTACAAATATAAATATTGTTAGTAAACGATAAACCATTGCTAACAAAAAATCGATCATAAAAAACCACAAAGTAAGACTTTTAATGAACCCTCGGTAAATGTTTATGTATTCCTATTAAGACTAACAATTATTTTACCACACAGTACTTACCGATTACAAATTTCGTACAAAATTCGTAAAATTAAAATGTCTATAAATGGCTCAAAAATGGTTAAAATTTTTTGAAAATTTTACTCAAAAGGCAAAAAGGTATCAGTTGAAGGTAAAATTACATTGAAAAACCCTTTATTTGATAGATTATCCGCCAGATAAGTTTATCAGATGGTTATGTATCTGGTGAATAACTCGATGGTTGAAAAACCGGGTCTTAGTCTCGGAGAAATTTCTTATCTGTATATAATATTAGATATTTACCGATATGTTACGTTTAACCCAATGCTGTAAGGCGTTTGATTATCAAAATAAATAAAATGTATCATATTAAATTTACGATGGTTGGGTAGTCTTTTCAATTGTAGTCATTAAGATATTATTACATTAATATAAAAATATATACATATGAACTTAAGTTCAATTGTTAATTGTTGATACAATTAATATTTATTTTTATTTTTTTAAATTAATTTAATTCGACTGGATTAATTTTATTCATTAACCAGCCCAGCCTTTTAAGTATCTATAATTATTAAAATATTACGTGCTGTGTTTAAAAGCAAGCGATTGATTCATAAGTGATACGAAAAAGAATATAGAAAGAAAATAATTTAAAAAAAAAATATCTAAAAGCGACCGTTATGGCGTTTTTGAAAACGATATAATTATGAATAGAAATTATTTAAAAATATGTATAATACAATTTTTGGCCATTTTAGTTATTCCGTCTTCATCTCGAATAAATTACTAATAAAATAGCAAATGTCTAATTATTATTACCGAATGAATACGATGACTAGACGATCTAAATCGCAATACATAATTCGTCATAACTGTCATAAAATATTCAAATGATATAATATTTTATACAATACTATGAATTGAGTGTACACTCCATTGAGTAATCTATGTACTTAAAAACGAGTTTTGTACAATAACCAGTCTTGCGTCTTTCAAAATTTCCGGAAGACGAGAAAAACGGTATAAACGTATTGACTATTAATTCAACACTTCTCAATACAAAAACAAAACTAATTTTAAAACAAATTTAGCTATACATTAGACCACGATGAAAAAGATGAAAAGGATTCAATTTTACTCGATATGTTATTCACCGAGTCTATTCAAAAATATGAGCTATTCATATAGATACCTATATAATCTATATAATATTTATAAAGTTGTCTGGTTTTTAGCCCACGATTTTTTATAATCTTTCTGATTCACACAATAAATTCCATACGGATTATCGTATTCGACTCGTATTGTGTAGAAAATAAAGGGGAATATAATATTTATTCTATCAGTTTAATCAACAAAACACGAAATATGCTAATAAGAGGAGCTGTCTAGCTGTTGTATAGCACACTACAATTTATATCAGCAAGTATAGTTTTGTATTTTCCGTAGAAACAAGCAGTGCACTTATTGCAAACAGAAATCGATTCTGAGCGGAGTAGTATATGTTGTGTTTTTTATCCTTGTAGCCAAGGTAACCCAGAAATCAATAAAAATAAAAATCTATATTTTAATTTTTGACAGTTTATAATCTTAATCATACTAATGACTCCTTCGCTACATTTAGAGTCTAAAACATAGTAGTATATGGGTGTTAGGAGGATAGGCCACACACGAAGATTACTTGACAAATTAACTACCCTCTCCCCTCACAGAATCAAACCATAATTATACCACTGCGAACAAGTATATTATATTAGTCGTGTTTCATTAAAATACGTTTAATTAAAATATTATGTTTTAAACTTACCGGGGTTGTATACTTCGCATGGTAACACGATTGTATCCTTGGTGACGACCTTGTAGGCGCCAGGTTTGTTTAAGAATTTTGGGATTTTGTTGTCATCGCTTACGAACATTTCAGAATTTTCCAGATCTGAAATAAATACACACAATTATTAGTTATCATTAGTTAGGAAAATATTAATTTCACTGGGAAATTTCCGCGGTCGTAATATTTTATAATAATAAAAGTTAGTGTTTGTCTGACTGCCTGTGATGTGTGGTTCACATTCAATAATTTGAAAATCTGCAAATATACATACAAGAGCGGATAAACGGGTTGCGTGAATCAATTTTATTGATTTTGGTTTTAAATGGATTTAAAAATAAAAAAAAATTCCTTTAAATATTCAAAAAGAGAGAGGGGTGGAAGAGAAATTAAATTATTATATATAACGCTGGGCGGAACAGCTAGCAAATAAAAATGTGTACTAATACTATCAAATTCCTATCCCTAGAGGCGTTGATAATTTAAATAAATAAATACAGATTTTGTAAACGATTAAACTTTAAATGTTTTCATAGTAAATGTTCGCATTTTCGCGTTTAAACTCCACAAAATGTAATAATTTCACTGACTTCAATTTCATACTCGCACGAAAGTTTTTAGAATGTGTAGTCTAGAATCGATTAGTTTCAATATACGAATTTCCAGTTTTTAGTCTTTAACACACGTCGAGAACTGCAAACCGTTCTAGTAATGACCAAAAAATCGGTTAGTTATAATATTGTATGGGCATTGGAAAATATTATGTCTAATATGTTTACTATTATTTTACAATTACCCTAATAAACACGCACGTTTGTTCGGAAAATGTTTAAAAGTTGAAAATTATATTGTATAAACTCGAATGAAATATTATACGTAACGAAAAAAGGGCGAGCACGTTCGGTAGTTTTAGGATCGAACATATTTCGTGTTTGTTTGTACACACGTACAGGAATAGTATATTTTGACCGTTCGAAACGCATAGTAAACGACATCGAGAACTGTTGTTTTTATTAGGTTTTGAATTTTTCGAAAACTCGAAATGATATAATATATTATTATGTGTAATACGATACGGGTAAGTATGCGAAATTTCCCTTATGTTTGACGTGGGCTCGAGCGCAAACGTGCAGCCGATTCCCACGACACAATATAATATCTTATTCCGACTGTTTTATCTCGCGTAATGGTTACCGTGCACACCAAAAGACCGTTCAAGCTGTAGGGAGGGGGGGACAGGGAGAGGAACCGATATTTAAATCGGTCGTTTATCCGCGCCACACACAGTCGATATTATAAGTTTTACCGGTCCTGTACTCCACACACTGACTGCATATTCAAGCCCTAGTATATACTGTTACATTCAAACGGAAAAGCCTTTTTATATTAACCGGAGCCGAGTCGAGTCCAATATAGCGGATATACATAGTTTATGCAGTATACATACAAATAAAGCATGCTGCGTGAGCCTTTTGAAATGAAAAAAAAAAAAAAAAACGAAATGAGATCCTTGTGTTTTTTCCCTTCATCTTAATCAAGAAGCTCATGGTTATCACAAAAAAATAAAAAGACAACTCGGGATTCAAAAAACGTCATAGTTTATATCTTTTTCCGGTTATATTTTACCGGTCGGTAATAATAATTATTATTATTTCGCTATGCAATGTATATACAAAAGATTTTCGGCACACGAATGATTGACGTTGAAAATGGAAACGTAAGTGAAGGGTAAAAGGAGAAGTCCCATGAGAGAACACCAGAGTGACAAAGACGTTATTTAAAATACGTTCGGATACATAATATACTATCGGATATGGAATTGTCGTGAATAGAAAATGATTTTGAGACTTCGAGATTTTGAGATTTTGTAGGTATATATTCGATAATTTTATTTACTTATTATTTTTTTTTTTGTTAAAGATGTAAACTGATTGTTAGAAAATGTTTTTTTGGGATGAGTTATACAGAGGCACGGTGAACATTTATTACATTTGGGGCAAACAAAATTTAGGACGTCCACCACTAATCTCTATTTTTCATTGATAACATTTTGATCAAACCACGAAGGAGTTTACGCCATAAAATAAACATCATAGAGATCTAAGTATAAAATATTATGACTGATTTTTTTTTATATCATAAATATGTATCTTGTTTAAATTTAAAAATATAAAAGATGTCCTAGGATAATAAGAGAAGCGTGCTGCTATAATTATAGGTAATTTAATGTATCTGTAAGTAGCGATAAACTGTGCTAACGAAAAAAATCGATTCTGAGCACAGTCCGGTTGATAGTGAAGCTTTAGTAACAATATATATGTTAAATTATGATAAAATAATTAAATAGGCATTATATACTTTCTTTAATAATATTTCTTTAACATTGTACCGATTTTCCCATGTTTTTTCCCATTTATTGGTAAAATTATTACTTAAAATTATAATATATGCAGCTATACGGATATTCTTCTTTAAATATGTTTAATTATTCTTAATATTTTAATTATGACGATAAATTTATGTTTGGGTACAGTTCGTTTTTTATGCGACAGATCATCATATAAATCATTAACCATCCACGCCATCCGCCCACACTAATGAAAAAAATTCACAATCTATGATCTCTTGAAAATCCCTTCAGCACGCCATTGATGGTGGTCACGGGCGTGCGTTAATCGAGGACAACAAACAAACGAATAAACTCGAAAAGAATAAAATTAAACGTGCCAATAACCAAAGAGATATCAGTGCGCTATGGTTAAAAATAAATAGAAGTATTGCGTATGCGTGTTAGAACCCACTTTGATTGTGTGCATACGAGGACAGGTTCGCAAATTTTTGTTGTATTTACATTCGGGGGTATTAATTCGCAGTGAAAACTACGTTTTGTCTCGTAGCGCCGCCGTTAAAATACCAATTATAAACAAAACAAAATAGCCCATGGAGGTTTACTTTGTTTTGCCGTATATATCGTTACTTTATTATCCTTATTATTTATGAAAATTAAATTTACATTTGAATCCGATAACCGCGTTTGAGCAAAAATGTTTCCGTCGGAAATATTAACTAGATAGTATATTTTATTATATTATAATCGTAGAGACCTGGAACGTTTGCCGAATACCATTATGCGCGGTTAAACATACAATGTACTAACAGAGAACCTATTGAACAAAATATTTATACCCGGGTAGTTAAATTGCGGAGCGTGGTATAAATAATTCAGACATAACAAGTGGAATTGCAAATGGGAAAGAGCCATTCAAAAAATAAAAATTACTTATTGTTCATAACCGCGGACTCGACATTAGGAAAAACCTATCCTTATCCTATCCTAACCTAACCTACCTATGAAGTGTGACACTAAACGGGTAAGAAAAACGGAAGGCGAATTATTGTTTTACTTTCTAATGTCCACTGTGGAAAAGGCATAGAAGAAAAAAAAAACATAAAAATGGTAGTCGACAGTTAAATGTGATAAAGCGTGCAAAAACTATTAATTATTGCTGTATTGTACACAGAACTTTAAAAAGTTATTTATAATGCTATAACAAAAAACAACATTGAAACAAATTCAACCTAAATAAAGAATAAACCGATTTTTCCGTTTTTCATAAGTTTTTCCCGGTTTTCACATGTTTTTTTTTCGGTTTTTCACATTTGTGGAGAAAACTCCTGAGGAAATCGAAAAACGACCTCTTTAAAGTATCTCTGCAGTCAAATTTCCTCTTAGAAAAATTGTTATTATCATAAATTAAAGCAAAATTGCTGGTAGAAAAGTTGCCCATAGAAAAACAAAAAAAAAATAAAATAATAAACATCTTTGTAAAACCATAAGCTTCTCCGCTCCACTCAGAATCTAAAATCGAATATCATTTGTCATAATTTATCATAAATCATAATTAACGATTAACATTAAAAAAACAAATGTAAATGTAATGTGAAAAAAATAGTTGAAAATAACGTTTGTACTTTTTTATTTTTATACATATAACCTTATACTTTATAGGCATTAACAAAAGTTCGAATAAACAGAAATGCATGGCAATTGAAAAGGAGGTTCATTATAAGAATTATTTCGTGGTTAAAAAAAAAAAAATGAGTTTATTATAGTACTTTATTTTTACGAGAATTTTAATATCAAATTTCGACGAAAGGCGTAAAAATTACAACATTACAAAACGTGTACTACACCGAACTTTGGTCCAAATTGTTTTTCGATAGCAATGGTGTACCATTACGGACAGATTAAATAATTCCATATAATATCCCACCTTCCTAACTTCTTCAATCTATTACTGTGGCACACCGGTTTTCAGTGTCCCGTACGGGGACCGCAGCCATCACGTACAAAACACCCGCAGAGCACCGATTTTTTTAGTAACTACTGTGCAAGCGCTTGTAGCCTCTAGGCAGGACTTTGAATAAAAAAGTTGTTACTTTTTCGCGCCTTGCTTTAGTGCACTCGAGCAACGACGAACGGACATCAGTATGTTACCTTTGTTACCTCGTTACAACAATAATTTATTATAAACGCGTTTATTTTTCAAGCGTAATTTTTTTTTCCGTTAAAAAAGTTTAAGTGTACTTTTAAAGGGGAAAAAAAATATATGTATTTATATATATAAATGTATGTACACGTATAATTCATAGGTATTAAACAATGTAATAAGTGCAGGACGCTGAAATAATTATAAGCGTTCCGTGAAAATATAATATAAATAATAGAAACAACGAATCGAAATTTCCTGGTATCCCGGCGAATACAGAGAAAAGTATGAAATCGAATTTTTTCTGCTTTTACGGAAATTTCCGGGACATCCCGGGGTAAGGAAAACTTCTCTTCCTACGCCCGTGCAGGTTCGCGGACCGACTAGAAACGTACCGCGCCAGTCGATTGACATCAGCTCATCAAATATGAACCGGCCGTAAATAATCTATTCACCTATGCGCGCGCGCGTAGGTGAGGGCGAAAACGACTTCGAGAAGGCGTACGGTGTGATTTTCTTTTACGGACGCTCAACGGAGTAGTGCGGGCGATAAAAAAAAAAAAAAAAAAAAAAAATAACCAAATGTTTTATTTACGTGTGATTTTGACCCCTCGTTGTCGGGCGCCGACCGTACGTTATGTAATATTTAAATACGGATAGCTGATTTGGCGCGCGCGAAGGGTCGACTGTATAACATTTTAAAAACTTGTTGGAGAATATTGCCGTCGCCGCCGGTGCTGCGCGCGACCGTAATGGGCGTGTACGCCTTTGCCGAAGCCGAGCGTCATTTTACAATAATATATCCACACATTGGGTGTGTGTGTGTGTGTGCGGGTGAGGGGGGGCGGTTGTGAGGGTATTCGGGTCTCGTGTTACGGAACGGGCGAGCTATCGTTTTTTTTTTTTTTTTTTTTCCTGCCGACGACAAGACTTTCGCCTTAGGCCCCGGGCGCGAAAAAACAAACCCCTTCCGAAGCTCATTACGCGACCCCCGAATCCCGCGCGTTCACGCGCCGCGGACGAATTTCGGCAGCCCGGGCCTGACGGGTTAATAAATGATATCGCGCGCGACGGTTTCGACGGGATTTCGCGAAAAATCGTCAACGAAATCGCGCTCGATAATATTAATATCGCGACGCGAGTAAAGTACTGCACGGCCACGCCGAAAACTTTTATCGTTCGCGCGGTAATCGCGAAACGCGACGACGACGGCGACGGCATTACACCCGAACGCCGTTTAGCGGCAATTGCTTTTAATACCGTTTTTTATGTCCCCGAAATAATATAGTGCAGCGGATCCGTTTGAAATGGGAAACGCCGCCATGCGAAACAACAGCGCAGGCACCTTATATACAGGATGATTTGTTCGGCCCATTTCCACGGCTATTTAACTATAAACCGAAATTCTAATTCCGATATTCGAGCGTAGCGCAAGACGGTATACTTTCGCGTGCCCGGATTATTCGCAACGTTAATAAGCCACAACGTTTCGATGCGAATCACCAATCGGATGATTTTTGCCGAAAACGTCGGCGTGTTGTAATCGAAATTTGAACAAATAGCTTCTGGGTTACACTGATTAGTGATTAATCGCTAAGGGAAAAGCAATCTTGGAAAATCCAAAAATTGAAATTTTAAATTTATGCACAATTTAACCGTAAAAATGGAGTGATCGTGTTTGGAAAATCGCTCTGTATATTACAGTCACTCCGGAGATTTAAAAGAAATCGAACGAGTTCGAACGGTTTAATTACAAAAACAATATAATGCAACATATATGCATACAAGGTGATTTTGTTAATCCCGATTTCTAGAGCGATTTTATCGGAGGATTTTAAGCGAATTCGATTTATTTATTTTTAATCGTTATTTTAACTATTGAGCTTTATTTTAACGCTGTTTTTATCATAAGGGCTATCGCTGCCGTCTGCACCGGGTCCCTCTACGTTTTCCTATTGTTAGTCAAACGATAGGTTACATTCTGCAGATACATTATTCTCGGGTGCATGGCAATTGCATCAATCCACCGAGTTCCGGGTCTCCCTTGGGGTCTTGTTTAGGACCGTCCTGGGCACTATAAACGCGGGCGGTGAAAATTCTGAAAAATTCCGACTATATACCTAGGTCGAAAGTGAGAGATAAATAATTACGAAATAATTTTAAAATATGCATATTCTGACAAAAATGGGTTTAAATCCTTCTCTCGCAAAACTGTATAAGTACTAATTTTGTTCATTTTTAATGTAGATTATTCAAGAGTTTAAAACAAAAAAAAAATATATATATATATATATATATACACATAGTACCCTATGTACATATATAATCATAAATCGTAACGAAAATAGATTCCAGTAAAGTATTATTTAACAATAATCATGCCACCTGTCACTTATGTAAACAAAAAAAATAGAAGTCCTATGATAATAGAGACGGGTGCAGCCATTTAATGTATATCTGTAAGTAACGATTAACCGTTGCTTATGAAAAAAACGATTCCGAGTTGAGTTCAGTTGATAGTGATGCTCTGTCCACAATATATATATGCCGTATTTTAGTGAAATAATTATATAGGCATTACATATTTTCCTTAATAATATTTGTTTAATTTTGTACCGATTACCCCGGTTTTCCTATGATTTTCCTGGTCTCCCGTGTTTTTTCCCAGTTTTTCTCATTTGCTGGGAAAACTTCTGGGAAAATCGAAAAATGACATTTTTCAAGTACTTCCTTAGTTGGATTTTTTTTTAGAAATATTGCTATAAATATAAATTGTACCGAAATTGCTGATAGAAAAGTTGTGCACCGAAAAAGAAAAAAAAAAACAGAAATCCAAACATCTTTGTAAAACCATAAGGTTCTTCGCTCCACTCAGAATCTAAAACAAAAATGTTTCAATAGTAAAAAAACTTTGTAGTTCGGCAGTTATAAGTTTACACTAAACTTCAAATAGCTTCACAAACTGATAGGTAAGTTTAAATATACGCTCGATGCATAAATATATAATGGGTATTTGGTTCATATAAAAAAACAATTATTATTTAAGTATTTTAATATTAAAGGAATAATGCCGTGACGCCGATAAATAAATTACTGTTGTACTCAATGGTTTTATGCTACTCGTAATTTCTTAATGACGGCTAATGATTTTATTCGTGGCAGTAAAATCACAGCGTTTTTGATTTAATGTTAATGTGGCATGAGAAAAAATGAATTAATGGAATACTAGATTTTAGTGAAGAAAACGTAATATTTTAGTAACACGTTTTGTACATTTTCTCATTTTTTCTCTGTTTATTTCGGTTTTTCACATTTGATGAGAAACCCCTTTAAAGTTCCTCCCCACACCGAGTTTCCTTTCAGAAAAGGTGCTACACTTAAAAATTTAAGCAAGATTTGTAGGTAGAAAAGTTGCTCACGGATAAAAAAAAAATTAACATCTTTGTAAAACCGTAAGCTTTTTCGTTTCACTCGGACCCTAAAAATCTGTATAATGGTCGCCATTGCAAATCCACAAAGCGTTAGGGATCTTGTCTATTATGTTACATATTAAATGTCACATTAATAATTTCGATTGCTGTTGAACGTAGGAACACTGAATTCATGATAATTTAATATCCGTGTTTAGATGGTTACCATTCATCTCTACTCCTCCGGTCTAAATGCGGAACGGATTTAACTCACAAACGGCACACTTTTTCGATATTATAACAACACAAAGATAATATCATTACCTCTTTATGTATGGTTTGAAAATCTAATTCGATATGCGTTTACGTTGTACGAAATATGGGTAATATTTTAAAACTAGTGCGTATAAGAACATTTAACGTTTCTATATCATAACGACTGAACAAATCTAAAATCAATTTCACTCCTAATACATTAGTAGATGATCTCTGGATCGCAGTTAAAGAAAATAACCCTATATAAATGTAACATATACTGAAATTTTATAACGGAGTATATAATAAAAAACGGTATAGTTATTGTTATTGCATAATGAGTTAACCTATTTCTTAATTACTAGGCAGATTCACACGTGTTTATTGCTTTTGAAACTCAAAATTTATACCGTTTTTAGATTCTGAGTGAGCAAAGAAGCTTATGGTTTTACAAAAATGTTAAATTTTTTTATTTATTTCGCAACTTTTCTACCAGAAATGTTCTCCGATATTTAAGTTAAGCACCTTTCCCGAAAGAAAATCGGACTAGGGAGGTACTTTAAAAAAAAGTAATTTTTCAATTTTCCCCAGGAGTATTCCAAATAAATGAGAAAAACCGCGAAAAAACATGGGAAAACCGAAAGCACCGTAGGTAAACCGGGAAAATAGGTAAAATATTAAACAATTATTATTAAAGAAAATATATAATGCCTAAAGAATTATTTTACCATATTATGGAATATATATTGTTGACAAAGTGACAATGCCAACTGACCTACACTCAGATACATCTTTTCGTTAGCAATGATTTAACGTTTAAATATATATCTTAAATTTCCCTCTACTACTTTTCCAACTTTTCACCTACAATAGTGACTGCACCCAAGTGTTTTTTTTTTTCATTTTACTACTATGGAAATCGTGGAAGAGAACGCGGAACCGCGTAAAAGTCTATTGTATACAATCATTCGGTAAAGACTAAATACTCTTAATTTAAAAACCATTTTCAAAAATGAAAGAATATTATATTAAAGAATATAAGTAATCATTATTGTTTTTATTTTACGGTATCCGTTTCATTTCTCGAAAATGTCGAAAATTTGTGTAACATACCCCTAAAATGGTTTTTAATACATACATACGTATACAGTAAACTACGTTTTTTTTTCATTTTAATTTGTTCACGTTTTAGTTTAGCAAAATTAAAAATAAAATAAAAACGATGACTCGACGACAATTAGTAAGTCGTGCATGTATTTTGCCCCAATGGCGTAAAAAACGGAAATTAGTAAATAATTACATTTTTCGTAGACTTGATAAAGGCCCAGAAAATAAACGTGGAAAAAACATCGTGAGTCATCGTGACGTACGTGCCTACATAAAAATATTTTCAAATACCCTACCGCATTCCTTTCGAAAATACTGACAGGCTATCAACAAACCTTTTCTTTTTGTTTCTTTACCCCCCCCCCCTTCTCTGACCGAGAAATTCATTTTTTTTTTGTATCTCATTCTTTGTGTTGTCTCTTGTGTCCCTTTTCGCCGTCGACACTTAAAAGGATCCCGAGCACGTGGCCTCGGGGGTCGTCCGTCAGAAAGAATAAGTATTTTTGCAAACCGAGGATTATTACGCTCGAATAACAGTGCAGATTGGTCGGCTTTGATGATATCCTTGTCGTGAAATATTATTACTCCAATGTGAATGTTATTATTCTATATTTTACATCGACGGAGCACTCCAAGGGGAAAAAAAAACATTTTTGTCACTATAAAATTATTTTGCATACACATTGGTATTTCTTATATACGAAAATAATAATTATATAGACCAACGTAATTTTTACTTCGCTCGGTTATCGTGCCGAAAAAAAAGTGGATATTTAGAAAGGCAGGATATACCGGTTAGGTTAATACAGTGGTTCTCAAACAAGCGGCCCACAATAAATATTTATTTCTTTAAACATTTTGTTTTATTTCTAATTTACAAAATATTTTATATTTTATATTTGATATTCACATTCGTATTAGGAATTTCAGATGAGAATTCAATTAGATCACGATAATCACTATGCGACAAAAATAATCTATAAAGATAAATTGTATTATTGTTCAATCGTATTTGGTGTATTAAATACGTGTAGGTACGGTTACCCTCTCTATATTTAATTTGTGATCGTAATCTGTGTGCGTTACTCGGTTATTAAAATGTCAGGTGTTAAACGTAAAATTGATCAAGAAGGCCGTATTTTCGAGAAAAATGGGGCATATATTTTTATTAGTTGTAATTCATGTTGGGCAGCACGAGAAACGTACGTGAACAATTATTTTCACCTATGAAGTTGATTAAATCTAAAAGCCCGCAATCAAATATTCAATGTAAAATTGCAATCTGTTCTACATTTGGCATCCCGAAATTCTTGAGCAAATATAGAAAGTCTAGTATAAAATAAGAGATGTAAATATCAAGTGCANTGTTCTACATTTGGCATCCCGAAATTCTAGGGCAAATAAGAAAGCCTAGTATAAAATAAGAGATGTAAATATCAAGTGCAGCTCGAAAATAAAAATAAATTATTATTAAACAATAAAATCAATATTCTGTACAATTTACATCTTTGTAAAAATTATAATCAATAAAATACCTCAACCGTCAGGTTATTTAGTATACAATAGTTTACCTTATAAAACGACGAATCAAAGAAAAAAACTCTCTATTTTACCTTTTTTACCCATAAATCTACAAAAATCAATCAACGAAAAAAAGACTTAATAGTGAACTGCTGAATATTACAATGATCGTTTTAAGTACCAGAAATTCCGAGTCTTTTGAAGTTCTGCGCAAAAATATTGGTAGACAAATAAAAAAAAGGTAAACAGTACTGTTTTTTAAAAAGTTTTAAGAATTTCACATATTTTCCAGGTAAAGTATCATCATTTTTCGATTGAAGCACTTTTCCTAATAATAAACATTTTCCATATTAAAGTAAAATAATAATATCGTGAAATTGTACGTTTTTCCTATGTTTTTTTTCCCGATTATTACGAAAGCTAATACGAAACCCAAAAAAACCAATTACATCATTAAAAACAAGAATAATAATTCAACAAAAATGGTTTGTCGTTTTTCAATTAAATCCATATTTTCGCTAGAAAACGTGTTATGTACCTATTTAAAATAACGAAATCGTGAAAAATTCGTATATTTTTTCCCGGTTAATCGTTTTTATTTAAAATACCGTATTAAAAATCAAAAAATAAACTATGTATTTACCAAGTAGATAGAATTGACTTTCAGAAAAAGTGCGACCCTTATACATCGGAGAAAGTTTTCTAGAGTAAAAGAAATTTACAGTATAAACAAAAAAAAAAATTAAAGTACCATTGTAAAAAATTAAAAAAAGGGAAAAAGTCATCCGATGATTTTAAAAATTTTACAACGTCTAGGTAAGTCTAGGTAACGTCTAGGCTATTATTAGTATTATTACCAAGTTTCACGTTTCTACGTGTATTTATAATCAAATTATAGCAAAAAACTCCCAAAAATTAAAATTCCTTATAAGCTCTAAAGTGGCTTAAAAGTTTTGGCGATAATACCGTAAGAAATTAAATCAAAAAGGCAACAAAAAATATATTTTGTGATTTTTCGATTAAATCATTTTTTCTGGTAGAAAACGTCGTCCGTGTTTTTATAAAATAATGAAATCGTGAAATTGTACGTTGTCCTACGTTTTTTTCTGCTTAAGAGCTTTTATTTAAAAAGTGGCATCGAAAATCAAAAATTACCTCTCTAAAGTACAATCAAGACAACTTGAGCTTTCGGGAAAAGTGCTACGTACATACATCGGAGTAAGTCTACTAGGAATTAACGTGTCCACAGACTAGAACTAAGAACAAAAAAAAAAAAAATAAATAAACATCTTAACAAAACCAATAGCTCCCTCGCTACGCTCGGAATCTAAAATCCAAAATGAAGTGATCTATATAACCGTAAACTTTACCTACGTTTTTCCAGTTTCGCACAATAACCATTACTAGAACAACACGAAAAATTTGAAAAAGAACTTTTATTTCAAATAAGATGTTACACTTGAAAATCGGAGCAAGGGTCTCTGAGAGATAAATTGTTTACATACAGTGAAAATGCACACGTCATCGTGGGTAAAACCAATCAATTCTTCGTTACACCGAGAATCTAAAAAAACGTCCCATTTCGAATCTATAACGCCATATACACACACCGTGTAAATTTACTCATACGCGAGAAGTACCGTCAAGGGAGTGTGTAAATCGAATTTCTAATCGAGCAAAAGCGTGTTCGATATTCGTATAAGCTCGTGTAAATTTGCACAGCGAAATATATTTACAGAATTTTACCGTGTCGAGAAATTCATTTTGAACGCTCCGGCGAATTGAAATTGTTGTTTATTTACCGGTTCAGCGCGACGTCACAACTACACGGCAGCCGCTGGTGATAATATTTTTTATTAAATTATTATTATTTTTGATCACACGGGCGGAGAGCATATTATAATCGCGTCCGTCCGCTGTAGCAGCGTCAGAAAAAAGTTAATATAAGTACCGAAAAAAAGCATATTATAATAATATATACTTCGCAGGTGGCACCGTGGGTAGCCCGCACTGTCGTATGCGGGATATGTATAAGGCGTATAGGACGCGGGCTGAAGTTTATTTAATACACCGAACGCAACGGTAAGCCATTGTAAACGTAAAACGATTCTGAGCGTAGCGGTCTTCCGATAACGGTAGCCGCAATACTCCGGTAAAAACTAACGAAATACGTACAGGAAATAAACGAGAGTGTATCGTCTACGTAGTATAGGTACTACCCGGCTACGTACGGGTAGGTATCATAGTATTTTATGAACCGAAATTGTACCGGGGCGGAGTGGGCGAGATGGACAATTAATATCGTATACTCCGTGTTTATTGTAATGGTTTGGCAATAAAAACGGCACGATTTCCGTAAGTAAAAATAATAACAGTTTTTGGGTAGCCGGAATACAATAATATTCCGCGCGCAGCAAGAAGTACAAATACGATAATAATAATAATAAGACGTTATAAGACGCGCTTAATGAAAAACAAATACTTAATTTTATTCTTCTGTATAATGTATACATAATATTATTATAATACTATAAACGCCGCGTTATAACAATAATTATAACAACTGCGCCGTGTATACATAGGTATTATTATTATTATTATTATTATTATTATTAAATTACAGCGGATACACGACGGTATTAAATTGCATTAAGGTACGACGTTTACGTTATTCGAACGCGCTATATATTGTTATAGTATAACAATTATTTAATTTAAAACTATACAATCATCACGAGTTCGTTTTTGAAAACGGCATTATTATTCACTTATTTCGCGTATCTAACATGATACACGTTTGTAATCTCGTATTATATTATACACTATTCGTACACTACGGGGGTGGGGGTGGTGGGAGGTGGCGAGGACTGGAGGAGGGGATACCACTTTCTCGCGAACAGTGTCGTATACGATTCGAAACATCTAGACGAAACACATAAAACAGATAATATCGGTAGGAAAGGATTCGTTAGACGGTCGGGGATAGAACGAGCAGGCGGGAGCACGTCGAAAAGATTGTCGAGCAATATTATTGTCATAGCACGATCAGAGGAAAGGGACCGAGCGGAAGACGGCGACAGGGAATCTCTCGAAGAAATCAAAGCGGACTGGGAACAGGCGTGGGATTAGAAGAGAACGGACGAAAGAAACGGTTTTAGCGGTCTGCAAGAGTCTTAATGGGTAATATAAAGATTTTCGAAAAACCAAATGCAAGCATCTAGAATAATATTTATTATGCCAAGACAATGATAAAAGTTAAACTGTTTAGATACAAGAAAATTACCAAAATTTGGATAAAAAAAAAAAGGTGTTCTAGGATAAAGAGGACAGGCGTAGCCACTGTACTAGGTAGCAAGTTGGGAAGATAGAAGAAGTGTTTACACAAAACAAATTTCGTCACACTCAGAATCTAAAAAAAAAGAAGATAATTGAGTGCATTATCTATGTATGTACTATTTACCAAGTATGTAATATGCGCTAATAGTTGTAGTGAAAATATACCGAATTTAGTAAAAATCAAAATGTTCAAATTGCCGCGATTGACCCCCATAAATAGTGCGTATAGGAAATTTTCTCAAAACTTACGGAAAGACGACATTTTACCGATGCAAAAATATTAAAATTCCAAATACGTTTACAAGTAGTTTCGTGACATTATCACATTATTTATTGTGCGATCGTAAAATCCGCAAATATGTACGTAACAAAATCATAGAACAAAGAGTAGTTGCTCCGTGAAACGTTGGTTTTAGTTTATCAATATCGCTATTACGAAATCATTATTGTTCGAGATTAAACACTAAAAACCATCAGATTTTCCAACAGTTACAACATTTTTCGTATTTATCGTGTACCGAAAATATAAAACCGACGTCGCACCGTAAAAGTTCTCGGTTTCCTGTATATGGTGAAAAATAGGTTATTTCTATTGTTGCCCGAATATAGTTTTTCCCTTAAAAAACCGGATTGGCGGCCGGATTACGGGCCGTTAGTTATTCATTAACCCGTATTGATGTTAATATATTTGGTTGAATATTTTACCGGGTTGTGTAATACATAATATATTAGGAATTTACGGTTCAGAATTGTTAATCTAAAGAAATATACGATTTCAGTTTGTTCGTCGCAGATAATATTATTCATTTCGCATTCATCTCGATACGGATAAAGTACAAATGCATAATGTTTAACCGGATGGAACGTAACGTAGTAACGTTAACGCCACCGTGTCTCCTATAGGAAATAAATAAAATAATTTTCGAAATAAATTCCGTATTATTGTTTTAATATTTACGCGTTTCGCAGTCGGGGATTCACGTACAATAGTATGTTATGTATTTCGGAAATAAAATAGTGTATATACAATATGTATTGTATAATATTTTGTAGACAAAAAAAA
>CABPRJ010000001.1:1485360-1521349 GCA_902439185.1 Cinara cedri
TTTTTTTTTTTTTTTTGTTTTTTAATTCGATGACGGTCGTACAGTTATTACGGTATTATATTATTGTATAACATTAACGCACGCTGTATAGTAATTGGGGCTAGGATGTTGTTGCGGTGAAAAAAAAAAAATAATTGTGAATTCGATTGCAGCGCATTGCAACACAAAATATCATATAAACATTGCAATGGATTTTTTTTTTTTCTAAAATTATAAAAAAAAACGAACATAATTTTACAAGTTTTTTCCCATTAAGTGGATTGCGTACCTATGTATAATGCGAGTTAATTTATTTAATCGGTTTTATAAAAAACATTGACGTTAATATTGACATAAACATATACACATTGGGTAAAATTAAAAAAACAAAAAAAAACGGCTGATATCGCTGATGGGTGTGCCGTGACGATTGTGCGCGGTTAAGTCAGGATACGTACATTTATTTTATTCGTATCTTTACGCAATGATAAAACCATCGGTAACGAAAAACGATTTTGAGCGAAGTTTGGTTTTTGAACGTGTTTTAATTTTTTGAATAGTCGAAATTTCGTATGCGAGTATCGTACCAACGTTTCATTTTAAAAGTTGAAAATAAGAATGCTTGCTTCAAATGCTCGTATACGTATTCAAAAAAAAAAAAAAAAATAAACTTCATTGCATGATTTTAATCCGAAAACGGAGTTCCCACTGTTAAATTTTTATTTTATTAAAAAAAAAAAAAGTCACGTGAAAAATCGGGTAAATATCTTGGGTCGCATATAGAAACGTTGAGACTACTGTATTATGCGATATGTTTCGGCTACAATTGCCGCAGCGTAGATTCGACGAATCCGCCTCTCCACCTCCGCTGAAAAAAAGGAAAAGAAACTAGAAAAAGGGATTTCTAAATCCCTCCCGTCGCCTCTATAATAGGACCTAAAACGCGAAAATCGTATCTACACTCAACCAGACCATAATATTATATTATATTAGATTGTATATAATAATATATGGTTGACGTCACGAAAAACGTCGAACGCGTTATCGATAATACCAGCTGCACTTTCGAGTCCCCGTCTCCTCCCGTTTTCGTACATTTTCCTAACAAGACGGTTGCGTAAAGACGATTGCGTTGCGAAAATAACGAACGCCACCGCCACCGTCGTCAGCAATAGGATTTATTTCCAGGGACTTAACGAAATAAAACCCGTTATTAAATCATATATCGTAGGGGAAAAAAATAGGCGAAAATAACAATGTTGATTTGCACTAATACTGCGGTAGGCGCACGTGTTTTCATCGTAAAAAAACGTGATAAAAAATATACAAGTGGTTTTATATAACTTATTATTAACGATTTTTGTATAAAAAGTACATTTATAATAACAACATATTCTTACATAAATGAACGGAATAATCACGGTAAAAAGGTATAGTTCTATATTGAATGAATGAAAAAAAAGAGCTGATACTGCTGACAGTTTAAACTGATAGTTGAGCTGATCCTTTTTACAGCTCAAACTATAATGAAACGGTTATTGCCGTAAACCTTTTCGTTTAATCTACGTTTTACCAGTTTTTCTTAATTATTAAAAAAAAACAGTAGTACAATAAAATCCACCAAACGCACCAACTAGGAATAGATTGCTCTATAAAATATTTGAAAATCGGAACAATATTTTTTGTAGAAAACACACAAAAATAAAAAAATTATGATGTCCCAAATGCTGTATTTTGGAATATCGAAAAATGATCTTTCCAAAGTACCTTCCCAGTTAAATTTCCTTTCAGAAAAAAGTGTTATTATTGTACAAGTAAATCGGAGCAAGATTTCTGGTAGAAAAGTTGCGCATAGATAAAAAAAAAAAAAAATCTTTGTTAAACCATAAACTACTTCGTTCCACTTAGAATCTATAACGGACATATCATAAAGAAACCAATACAATACCTAGTTGTGCTCAGAATCTAAAACTATGATTGCTTATTTTATTTTAGCGACCCACTGAACGTATAAGCGCCGTATGGGAACCTCTGAGCTGTATCAGATAACTTTTAATATTTTTATCCTAACACCGTTTAAAAAGTTTTAAAACATTCTACCGCCATAAAACAACATAATATTATAACCGTTTGGTCCCGGTTTAAATGCGAACAAGACATTTAAAACGCATTTACAAACCAAGTGTGCGAAAGATCAAAGTCAATTGCTCGAGACCGAAAATTGACAATAAACGACAATGATAATACGGACGCTGTTAAAACTTGATTCTTTGGTCGGCACCAACAACTTGGCCCCCTCTTTACTGCCAACGCACACATTGCGCATAGCCGCAACCACCGTCGGTGCTGTACTCTGATGGATATAAAAAATATCGCAGTAATGTTTTACTAGTTTCGCTCCGAATCTAAAACCGAGTTTGCCCCGACTTGTAAGGGAATTTAGTTTGTTTTAAGAGATTAAAGAGGTTTTAGTAGGTTACACGGGTTTTACAAAACCGGAATCTGCTATTATCGATCCGAACCCGGTACTGTTCCAGGAAAGTCATTGCCGTTTGTGCGACTGCAGAACCTACGATGTGTGTAAAATCGACGGACAGCCGTTTTAGATAAAACAGACGCGCGAACCCGCGGAAACGGTTACACTTAACCCCCTTCCCCCCTCCCCCCCGAGGAAGTCGTAAAGTGTGCCGGGCGTAAACCAAAAACCTAGCCGATGAAAAATCACGTAGTCCGGTTATTCGGGTGAGTTTACGTTATACCAGCTGCCGGTCGTGCCCTGCGCTCGGATACTGTATTACGGCCTGCAGATACGCGTGCCGTCCGGCGAAAGTTTGTCGGTTGAAAAAAATGTGTTTATCTTTATTCGTATGTCTTATCTGCAGAAATCGAAAACTATAAAATAAAATAGCATGTAACGAGTTTATGTTACGCGCACACGAGTGTACCTCGTATGATACTGCCACGACCGAACCGAATTCCCGTGGAGCTTCGCCCCCTCCCCCCACCACTCAACCCCGTAGTCGGAAATCATACCGTTATGTACGTCGAGTGCGTTAAACATTTCCTTCGATTTATTACTCCTTTTCCGAAAACTTTAAGCCACTCTTCCCACACATGTGTCCGATACCTACACCTATATTGTTATTATTATCCCGCGTGTGCGATGCAGTTTTGGTAATATTGTTATAGGGTACGCGATCCGTATTACGGGCTACACCTACTACGTGATTGCGCGCAAAAATGAAATTACTCCGATATTGCGAAATTTATCATTGAAGTTACGATTGTGTGTGCGCGCATGTAAGTACGGTGTCGATATAAAAGTTTATATAATATTTTTTGTTATTATTTTTTTTTTTTTACACGCGTATACGAACAGTAAAAACGAACAACTTTTAACACATGCGCTTATAAAGATACTCGAAGTTTTTTTTTTTTTTTACAATTTACTTATATATATATATAGGTACCTACTCGTTTTTCGTCTTTAGTATATATGTATTAGAATAAAGCGGCTGAACGATGATATTAAAATATTATAAGACTGCTCGCAACAGCATAACATAATTGATATCCGAATAGGCGATCATTCTAGTTTATCGTACATGCACTTATTTTGTATGGTATTTTTATTATTCGAATACGTTTTCAAATTCGTTTTTTTTTTTTTTTTTTTTCACATAATTTAATCAAGGTAAGTATGTTTGTAGGTAACTTATGCCAAACGAAAATAACAACGCGCGAGCATCTGCAGAGCTCCGCCACTAGAGTCGAATACAATGCCATTACAATATTTTATGTTTTTTTTTGTATTAATCTAAATTTGTATTCAAATGACATCAAAACAATCGTGTATACATCCTCATTCCTCCTCTTTCTCCGCCATCCCTATTATACGGTTTACTATTCGTCTACTCTTTCAGTTAAGAGAACTACAATATAACATTCCGATAATGATAATTGATAATGATTGAACAATACACGTTTTATCGATATTGTTAAAGTAGCTCTCGAGATTTTTGCTAACGTTCAATAAAAGGATATTCTCAACAACGTTTCCATTTATACATGTACACATTTTAACCAATTTACTTATTTACACACATGAGCACTGATTACATGTGTGCCGCGGTGATGAGCACCCCATGAAACAATAATTTAAAAAAAAAAAATTTGGTAACTCGTATATTTTTGTTATTTGTTTTATATAATTATATGCAATTGATATTATTATTGATGGCCTTTTTTTTTTAAGGCTGGAATTGAAAACTGAAACCTCCAAAAGCGCATTCTTAATACTTGAATACCATGCGTACACACAATTTTAGACCATTGAATTCATTTAAGTGTGTTCACAATGGGTGTGAAACCTGAAAAAATACCCCCTTCCCGCAACATTTTAATGAAGTTACGTTTATATCGAAGTCTAGTTCCCGAGTTCGAAATCTTTTAGTCCTGCAGAAAATGTCACATAAAATACAATATATAATTACTGACACAATGCAGTGAAATAATATTTATTTTCGGGGGAAATTCGACAAACAACAATAAACGAATATTAATTTTAAAAATGATGTATATTACAATAAAGTCAACGAAATATAATATTTATTATCGTGTTACGCCTAAAGAGAAAAATATACGAGTCTATAAAAGTCAAGTACCTAATGTACTTACTCTGTACTACCCTAATTAAATATGAAATATAATATCATACCCTTTTTTTTTTTTTTTTTTATCACAAGTATTGTGTTGACAACATATTATTAATATTCTCATATAATATTATTACACCGGAAGCGGTTTTTATTCCACAGAATTAAACGAAAACCGTAGCAGCGGCTTTAACGAAGTTATTTAATGTATTAATTGTGGAAGGTGAGGAAAAACGCATTTAATATCAATATTATCGATCGTACCTCTTTTACAATGTTTCATCGTAAAATCCGATATTATATAATAATGCCCGCCCAAATATTTGATAACAATTCGTGTTTTCCTCCTCTCTTCAATAATATTATACAAATTGTCGTATATACAATATTCGCATCATTCGTTGCTGACTAGTAAAGTTTTTTTTGTTCGAGAAGGGGGAATGTTTGACAAAAATATCATGTACCACGCGTATTCATTCACTCCGCATTATACAATTGTAGTTTTTGTCGAACAACCCAAAACCAATAAACGATAACTTTTGCATAGTTATATATTACAGGTATAAATAATAATATTTTCCATTCTAATGTCCGCGTTCGTTTTTTTTTATTTTTTAAATTTGAAACACTCCGTTTTAATAATAATATGTAGTATAGTATAAAATATGTACTTATATCCAAAATATATACTTTTTTTTTCTATGCGATCCCTATCGTATATTAACGACTCAAAGCTCCGGCTTCGGACTTTTTAGAGCTCACTAGACTCGTTTATATACATATATATATGTATACCATGAAAAAATCATATACTTCAAGAAAAACCTTTTCTTTTCCTTCCACAGTGCATTCAAAATACACATAAAATAGACTTACAATATGAAAATCTCAAGACTTATAGCATTAACTTATTTTTTCGGCTTGACATTAAATAACTAGCAAAGTGCTATAAAAATTTATGTTACGAAGATCGCTTTAAAATATGAAATTTGAAACCGCTTGTGTCGTTAATTCGTTAGGTTTTCAAAACAAATACTAGGTTTTACTAGGTTTGTATCCAGGAAATCAACCAGGTTTGAAGACCGCAAAAATGTAAGTTCCCACACGAGATATCGCTAGTAAAAATCACCCATTAGTGTGATACATAAGTTCCGACACTAATAAAATATCTTCATGTCGATCATCACTTAGGCTGGGAAAATTAAAACTCACACATGTAGGTATTTGAAAAAAAAAAAAGATGTTCGAGGATAGTGGTCTTTAACATTTTTGGACTCAAGATCCACTTTTTTAGGCGTACATTTTCCGCAACCCACGTAAGGCTGATCACACACCTAAAGAAAAATGTTGACAAAAAAAAATCTAAAGTTACTTAATACCTCATAGTAGTATTGTAATAACTGAACAAATAAAAATTATATTATTGATGAAAACGAAAAATAGACTTCCTAAGATAATAGAGACGGGTGCAGCCAATGTTATAGGTAATTTAATGTACATTTGTAAGCAACGATAAGTCATTGCTAACGAAAAAAATAATTCTGAGCGTAGTTCAGTTGATAGTGATGACTTGTCAACAATATTTATATATGTTATATTATAATAAAATAATTAAATAGGCTTCATATATTTTATTCAATACTATTTGTTATGTTGTACAGATTTTCCCATTTTTCCTACGTTTTTCCGGTGTTTCACATTTAACGAGAAAACTCCTAAGGAAAACAAAAAAACTATCTCTGTAAAAATCCTTCAGGTCAGATTTCCTTTTTGAAAAATTGCTATCATAACAAATAGGAGCAAAATCGCTGGTAGGAAAGTTGTCCATTAAAAAAAACCGTATTATTTTATATCTAATATATTTCGTACTTTTCCCCGTTTTTTTTACGGTTTTTACATTTGATGGGAAAACTCCTGAGAAAATCGAAAAACGGCATTTTTAAAGTACCTCCCCACAAAAATTTTTTTTCAAAAGAACTTTTACACTTAAAAATCGGAGCAAGATTTTTGGTAGAAAAGTTGCATTTAAATAAAAATAAACATTTTTGTAAAACTATATGATCTACTTCGCTCCACTCAGAATCTAAAACAAATTAAATATGAAATTTCAAAATGATTTTTGTTTTGCTTATTTTGATAGTTTAAAAAAAAAAAAAAAAAAACAGAACATTTTTAAATGTCTTGTATGTATTTAATTTAAGGTTATAATGCGAGTTTTAAGTACTAGTCCTTTAAGTTCCAAATCCTGCTTATAAATTATAATATATAATCATTTCTATTCCGAATTTCGGATTGAATAAGCTGTAACTGCGTGCTCCTTTAATTAGACAGGTAAGTAATACACAATACATAAGTAAATATTAACGAACTAATAACCATACGAGTATTAGACAATCGACATTGTATACCTCACAAACCTTACAAAGGCATGTTTAGTTTGTTAATTTACCACGGTTCTGCAAGATCATTATATTCCGACTAAATATGTAAAAACCGCCCGAAATATAAGTAATAATAACAATCAAGGATATGAGAATTAATAAGTAAACAATTAATCATAAGTAAGTTAAAAACGAATTTAATATTAATTTGTCTCTAAGATTTCAATATCTCTGATTTTGTTCACATTGACCTAAACAATTTAACGAGATAATTTTTATTTGTATCACGTCTACATTAATTTAATTTTTTTTTTTAATGTGAACAATTTCAATCAATACACTGTTTAAACAGGTACCATAGTATTATAACCAATACACAATATACATTTTTTTAACTTAATAATTATGTGCGAATCTCGAGTTTAAAATATTATTTATGTGATATTCTCTAAATTCACACTCTTGTTACACGAAGAAAAATACGTAACTTCGAGTTGAAAAGTTTGTTAAATCTTTTAATTAACTTTCAACTTAATTTTGTTGATGAACGGAACAATCAACGTTTAACGTGTTAGCTAGAGTTAAGGCTCGTAAATTTTGTGTTTTCAATTAGCTTAACTGAATTATTATTAATTATTTTCTAGCCTTGATAATAATATAAACTGAAACTTGCAACACGCTGTCCATATATAATCACGACCTATTTTTTTTTTTTTTTTTATGAGTTGTGTACATTTAAGAAATTAATTATACAATTAATAAAACGGAATGCAAATTTAAGTTTATTTATAAGATTGCGCGGAAGATATAAGTTCACGATTTTAACGTAGGTATTCAATAAATTATTAACTTTTTTAATTTATACCGTATATACCGACGAGTTTTATAATTAAACTTTTAGGTTATTAAAAGAAAAAAACAAACGAGAGAAGTTTTGTTTTTTTGGAAATTTAATATATTTTTGTTTTCCATTACTGTGCGTAGGTGTATACTTGACCATAATTATTTTATGATGTTCTTACTTACCTATATACAAAATTGGATCATACACTTCGGATTGAACAGTATTAAAAATTAATAAAAAAGAACACCGTGAATAATACAATAATGATACAATTTTCGTTCCTTAGCTCGAACACGACGCGTGACTAGATATTTCTATGTACTTAACAATATATTATCATATGCATTGAAACATTTTATCGCTATCGTAATAATTATCTAGACGAAAATTAAAGATGCTAAACAATTTAATTATTTAGTTAAAGATTCTACATGTATCGTTTTTAAATCGGAAATACGTGTACATATGTTCAAAAAAAAAAAAAAATAATAATAAATTAGATTTATTCCACACAATATTTTACTCAATCGGTGCATGTAAATGTAATCGAGAATATTATTGTATCTTCGGCGTTGGTGCAGTTTTGCTTTTTGTTTTTCAGAACTACAACATTCAGACTCAACAAATTTACAATCAATATTTGAAGGTAGTCACTACACAAACCTTTGTGCGCTATTCTGTTTCCCCGTCATCCCGTATTCGAATTAAATGTTTAAAACTCGTTTAGCGGGTATATAACATTTCCATCAAACTTTTCGATATTCGAACTATCCGTGCAATTCGAAAATTGTTCTAAAATGTTTGATACACCTTCGGAATGTATATTTTACTGAGTAGTTATATCCGG
Source organism: Cinara cedri (assembly GCA_902439185.1). NCBI lineage: Eukaryota > Metazoa > Arthropoda > Insecta > Hemiptera > Aphididae > Cinara > Cinara cedri. Next base: position 1,494,067 of record CABPRJ010000001.1, read on the forward strand.
TTATATATATCCGGTAATATTACATTTGTAGAGTATGGTGTATAAAATATACTATTGGATACGTAACATTCAAATCATTTGAAAATTTGTTCGTTTTTTTTTGTGACGTACACATTTTCAAACTCACGAATTTGTAATGATAAATATTATATAATTTTATTTAATTTTTGCTCTTATCGAATTTTTCAGGAAAACTGACACTATTGCATAGGTTTTGGTCTGTTATTTATAAATATGTAGATTTTTCTGATAAATTTGAATACTTTTAGCGGCTCTCGCTGAACCAAAAGAGCTCAAACTCGGGAATTCGATTTTATTTTTTTAATAGGTGGATTGAATTGATACAATTATAATTATAATAGTTTCAATATAAACATTGTCATTTTGATGTGAATCATTAGTTTGTATACGCATGGTGTAGCTATCAATTATATGCTTTTAGATTCCAAACTTCAACCTCACAATCTGTTCGTAAATGTTAGCAAAAACCTTGAAACCCGCTTACCTGTTTTAATAAAACTTTATTAGTTAAATTCCTTATCATCGTAGAAAAAAAAAAGACGTGAACTCTTCCCTGATTTGTTATCATACAAATATTTCATGAATTTTATATTTAATTCAATGTACAATTTTTGAAAAAGATTTTATTATTTGCGTTTAATAATCTATTCGATTAATTAGCATGGTGTAATACTTATAAGATATATGAATATCCTTACAACCTTTTTATTTTTTATTTTAAAACACCTAAATATCGAGTTTATAAATCAAGTCGTCCCGTACTGACAATTACTTAGAAATGTATGCACAAGTGTTCTCTTGTTTAATATAATATCGCGGGTTCGGTGTATTCGAGAGTGCGATCTAAAGACGTTTGAGTGTCTTCTCGAGAAAATTCTCGGTTCATTGATCGACTAACAAAATTTACCTGACGAGGTTTTCATTTTTTTCCCGTTTTATTCTTTTGTTCCGTTCCCGTGTTGCAATAGTCGGAATAAGAATAAGAGGAAAAAATAACACTACACAGCCACTTTATAACCCACTTTATTTTTGACTAGAACGAAAAAAAAAATGTAAAAAAAAAAGAATATCTCTTAAAAGTTCGACAATAACAGTTTTTTAGAAATTACAATTAAATATAGTGACATTTCTCATTAATACTGACGTTTTTCTCTGTACCTTTAACCCCCCCCCCTTCTCACTCATTATTTATATGCTGTTCTCGAAATTAGATTTGCCGCAGTTGTCTGTTATTTTTTTTTTTTTCAATTCTGTTATTTTCGAGACGTTTAATCATCGTCGTCTACATCTGCACGTCATGACGTTAATAATAATTCGTTGCCACCGAATAAAAACGAAAATTCGTTCATCCAAACGAACTATACAACTGCCGAACTGCAACATTAATATTATAATACAGAACATCTCTCGAATTTCGAAAAATCACTTACTTAAACATTTTACGATTATATAATTACAATAGTCAATGTTGTGTATATTTTAGATAAGTATATTGGTATCTATGAACTTCTTCTAGATGAACGAGAAAAAATTTATTTCCGCCGTTATGAGAGATACGCAATCATCTTTTTTTTTTTTTTTTAGGTACTGAGGGTAACGAAGAATGGATTAGTTTTACTTAGATGTTTTATTATTATTTTTTATTATTTTATACCGTATACGAAAATTCTACCAGAAATATTGCTCAAATATATATACGCGGCACCATTTCTAAAAGGGAATGTTGTCCAGATGGTACTTCTAGGAGGTCTTTTTTTGATTTTTCAAGCGGGATTCATAATATTTGAGAAAAACAGGATAAACCGTATGAAAAACGGAAAATGTACAAACATAATGCTTTTATTATTTTTCAATTTTGATGTTTGTTGTAATTCAGTTAAGAATATTTGCAGAAATTTTAAATTTAGAAAGAAAACTTTGCCTTTTGTTGATGCGGTAAAATTTTCAAAAATTTAAACCGTTTTTGAGCTGTTTATAGATATTTTAATTTTGCGAGGTTTATACGTAATTTTTATTCAGTAGTTACTCTGTGGTAAAACTGTTAGACTTGAACAGAAATGCTTGAAAGTTTAACAGGGGGTTCCTTAAGAGACTTACTTTGTAGAAAAAAAAAAAAGAAAAAGAAAGAAAGTATTTGATGTAGTATTTTTTTTGATAAGGAAATATTAATATAAGAATTTGACGAAATAAATATATTTACTTTTTTAAATATAGGTATTTGAGTGGTTCATGGTTTATAAAAAAAAACAAAATATTTATAAAGAACAAAAGCATCTCAAATACATTGTAAAAACAGTTTATCGCTTCTCGTCTACAGGACAGTGTAAGTCGGTATTCGGCCGATGTATCGGGTGAAAATTTCGAAACATAACAGAAATCTTTTTCGCGTAAATTTCTTCTTTTTTCCGACGGCTTTTTCTCCGTTTGAAAGAAAACCAAAACAATTATGTGTAACCCCGACAAGTCAAAATCCACTACCATACCCCTGAATTCGATGATAGGAGTAAGATCCCTATAGTAGTAAAGTTGTCGACAGACGGTAAACTACGTAAACACATCACAGTCAGACCAATACGCTCAGAATTCTATTATCTATATACTATAAATTCGGTACGAAACAAATGCATAGCTGACGTAATTTTTCTTTTGGACAAACAGAAAAATTCGTAAAGCAAATGTTCACGACATGTCCGGACTCCGAAAAAATATATTATGAAATATTATTCGCGATAATATAAAAAATATTATAGTGGTGGCCCGCTGTCCTGTAACAGTTATTTGATCACAAATTAATGTAGATACTTATCATTTTTTTTTTTCTTTTTTTACAAGGTTCGCGTGCTCGTAGTTAATAAATTTAAATTCAAACCTAATGGTTTATGTGTTGCGACGGCCCGGCGATAATTCTTTTTTTACAAGGTTCGCGTGCTCGTAGTTAATAAATTTAAATTCAAACCTAATGGTTTATGTGTTGCGACGGCCCGGCGATAAGGGGTAAAAATAACCGCGAAAATTATACCACCGAGCTAGGAATACTATTCGAAATTACTTCCCGTTTTATACACTGCGCGCGTTGCCTCTACAGCGCACAAGAAAATGAACTTTAATAGTATCAATTTTTTACACTACAGTTGCTGCACCCGTATAACACTTATATAAATATATACATACTTGTACCGTGAATAACCGTAACATTTTATGCTTATCGTCATCGTCGCGTACAAACTTTGAATCGTTCGCAATGTCAACTGTCCGCCGTTATTATATGCTGCACGTGCCGCGCATAATATAATTTTAGAAATTATATATTTAACTATTATTTTATAGAGAAAAATGTATAATTATTAATATTCGCCTGTTCCTGTGTAGAAGACAGTAGTTCGAGGTAATTTTCTATTGCGCACATACCGTTCCTCCTCCCGCAAAATAAATATTCACGTAATAGTTTAATTGCCTGACCCTAGATCACCCGTCGATTTACATGCTATTGTTAATTATTTGTTATAATTATTAATTGATTTTATTTCAAAAAAACATAAAGAACATATCATATTTGACAATTTGGAGCATTTTCAATAGTCAGACAAATGTTTTCCGAGAATAATATCAAATAATGAAACCAGGGGATTAACTGAAAAAAAAAAAAACGCTCCGAGTAAAACACCGTCATCTCGTGGCAATTAAAATGTGTACTCGGTGAAAAAATCGGAAAAAGCATTGAGGATTTCGAAAATATTTTCAAATAAAACTCCAATTAATAAAAATGTGAAAAATAGTCCACATAACGTATTATATTAAAACAGTGTTATACTAATCGTGAGAATCGTACATTACTACATTCAGTGGTATGTCCAGGATTTATCAATGGGAGGGGATGTAGTAAAAACATACGCGGTGAATAAATAGTAAAATCCGAAATGTAAAAAAAAAAAAAATTTCTAATCAATAAATCAATTTTTGTTTCGTAAATTGGCTGAAATACACGCATTCCAATGTTGAATTACACATATATTTTTGTATTTTAAAGCCGGTGGGGGGATATAATCCCTAATCCCCTCCCCTCTTCTGCGCACGCTACTGACTACATTGGCCGTTTATCACATTACATTCAAACTCGAGATATTCAAAATAATGTGTTTGAAAGACAGTTAATAATTTGTTAGTGTTGGGTTTTAATTTTATTTAAACGTTTTTACATGATTCGCATTATATATTCGTTATATAATATCAATGTTTAAGAATTACTGCACGGGACCGCACGCGAGATTCGGCCCCGATGTGCCCCAACGAGTAAACGATAGCGAAACGTGGTACAGCCACGAGTAGTGTGGGCGTCCGACAGAGAATATTACGCAACATACCTCGATATATGTTTGAACGGGTGAAACATTGCAAGTGTCCCGAAAGTCAACCAGAAATAAACGACGTGACGTAATAACAATCAAGCTGCTAAGAAATCTCGTTTATATTTCTTAATTGTCGTCCGAAGGGAGGCCACGGCGAAAACTCTCGTGCCTCGTAGAACGGTCCAATTATAACTTTTTCGCCGGAAAGAGAATGCCGCGTATTTTATACGTGTACAGCCCTCCGTTTTACAATATTTTCGTCTCAAATTTTATAATAATGCGTCGAGTCTTTAGAAACGAGTCGACTCTTAGGCTGGCTTCTCTTTGTCGAATTTTTCCTTACAATTGTTTGAAATAACATGACGGGGTAGAATGAAAATCAGCCTAAGCCCAATCACCTATTATCGGGCGATTAAAGGCTCGCGGTCTGTCGCGGCTGTCAGCGATCCGGTGACGCCGCCTACCATGCGTTTGTTTCATGAGCGGTCTAGTGTAAACACTATGTTTCTCACAGTTGTTACGGTTGTGAAATATCCAACTTTGGTTGTTGTCGTATAGTTACAAATGCATATTGTTTTTCGTCGTTTTGAGATTACACTGTTTATTATTGATTCAATATGTCAAGTTCCGATGAAGAGCAACTTGTTTTTTTGCTTGCGCTTCCAAATAAAAGAAAAAAAAAACGATTGTTTACTAAATTTTTATAATCTCGACGTAACGTAATGAACGAGAACAAATATTTTCGTAACCTGTTCCGTTTTTTCCACCATATTATAAATATACTATAACCGTTTAAAAAAAATTTAAAAACAGACCGCCAGAGAACACACATTTTCCGACTTGTTCCATAAACATCTCAGTTTCTACCATATTAAAAATTTAATATAATTTATTTAAAAATAGATCGCTAGCTCCCCGCGGGGAATTCTGTAATTTTGTATAACTTATATGGCCTGTCGACATGATCTAACCTGTCTCGCCGCGACAGACCGTCTTCTGTGAGTCCGAGCCTTTATTCGGATATAGGATCGTTCATTTTGTTTTTTTTTTTTTTTTTATTACATCCTTCTCATATCTCCCCACTCCGATTTTCTTTCAGAAATGGTGCTACACTTAAAAATCGGAGCAAGTCTTCCGGTAGAAATGTTGCCGCACAGGTAAAAAAAAAAAAAGATATATCTTTCTGAAACTATAAGCTTCTTCGCTCCGTTTAGAATCTAATAAATCCAACCGCCCGTAATTGGCTCAATCGTGAAAACACGCTTGGTGGTATTTTTCGCAATTTTCGAAATTAATGGTATGAAGGTGATTTTAAACATTTTTTTTTAAAAATTTTTTTTTTTTTTTGCGAAACTCGCGAAATTACACATCGCAGTCGTATTCGCGCGTACGATAATATTACCCCGCATATATACGCGTACTGAAAAAAAAAAAAAAAAAAAAAAAAGGAAGAGAGAGGAGAAAATACTATAACAATAATAACAATATTATTACACGCTAAACAATAATAATTTAAATTCTATCTCCGTCCCCTTGCCCTCCCCAATGAGCGACAATGCGGAGTACATCGTAAGCCGCGGGTTATATATTATAATTAAATCGCATCTATATGGAACGGCAGCGCACACTGGCGAAGTTTTTTTTTTTATTTTTTTTTTTTTTTCGAATTCTTGCGGTCGAACAGCCGGTTTTACCGCGAACGTGTGGAGAGGCGAAGATACCCGGGATAACCCGGCGGAGAGCGGAGCCGATGCAGGTGAACATATTATTATTATTTTCATAATAGTAAAGGCGGCGGCCAGTATGTGTGCGTTTCGCGCGGAGATGGTTTTTTTTCCCCCGGCCGATGCAGTTATACTCGGGGAGTTTTTATTATTATTATTATTTTATTTTTTTTTTTTTACGCCGATGCAAATTACCGGACCATGAAACGTAGATAATGAAAAAAAAAAAAAAAAAAAAAAAAAAAAAAATGAAAAAATATGCAAAAAACCTATCCGCGTAATATAATATTTATAAATTATTTTATTATTATTATTATGTACGACCACCGCGAAATGCAAAAGTATTATAATACGCATACAATACGCGATTCGGTTAATTAGCGTGCGTCTACCGGTTTTGTTTTTTTTTTTCACTGCGGGGCTCGTTTTTTTTTTTCAACCGCCAGTCGGATAACGATTACGAGTTTTTCGATAAAGTAATTTTCATTTTCCAGTGATGGGGGTGGGGGGTGGTGGTGGTAATTCGTAGCTGCGGTCGAATTAACGAATAAAATATAAAAATATACACTAGGGTTGCGAATTTAATGCATTAAAAAATCTTAAAAATCCAGACAATAAAATATGCATTTACATCCCAAAAAATTAAATTTAAAATGCACCTTAAATGGTTTTTAATTTAATTTTTATACTTATTTTGATATTACTGATATCAGTATATTATATACATGCAAATTTATTATTATTATTTATTATTCTGAACGCTGAACAGGTACTAAACGACAATTCCGGATAGTTCGCAGATGTCAGGTACCTACTAAAATTATTAATCGACCAACATAATCTGGAAATTCGTGACAAATAGAATGATATTTCACAAGCACACAAATAACTAATCTAGCAATATTGCCTGAATTTAACGAATCCTTATCTTTACCTACCCCGTATACGGCTTGTGTAAAACAACAAATATGAGTGTAAATATGTTAATTGCTTGAATTCGATTAAAAATACCGCAAAATGAACTTAAAACAAAAAATGACTTTTTAAGTCCAAACAATGACCTTAAATATCAAAAACGTCAACAGTTTCAAAATAAAAGTTTCATAAATGAATGTGTTTTAAATAATACAAATCATGTACTTAGCCAATAAAATGCAATTTCCTACATAAGTCATAGTACTATTTATTATAGTAATAATTTGTACAAGTACTACTTATACTATGTATATTTCCCACCAGTAGCACCAAAAACCCACAAATTAATAAAATATTTGGTTAGGCGGTTGCCCGATGTATACCCCAAGTTCTGCGCCACTGGGATGAACGGAAACTTTGAATTCAGGCAAAACAGGTACCGCCCTTTAAACAAGTATAAGGTATAACCAAACTTCGCTCTAAACTGTTCTTCTTTATCAACGACTTAACTTTGCATATGGATATGAATTAAATAACTCTGTGTCATCTCAAAAATGGCCTACTCGTACTGGCACTGCCAGTATCGTCTTTTTTATTTTTTTTTTATTTTAGGTGACTGTATGATGAAATTCGGATAATTAGGTAAAACATATTTATTTTTTTTTTTTACACTTTTAGACTGCCCAACGAGAGTAAGAACTGTTCAAGTTTCATTTGTAATCTTTGCATAGAATTTTGTTTTGAGTACAAGCGCATTTTACAAAAATATGTGACCAGCGAAAATTTAAGATTTTAATAATAAATATTAAAACATACGTATGTTACAAATACATATTTATTACGCAGTTATTCTCAACAACTTTTTATTATTTTTTGTAGGGGCAAATTTATTCGGAAATGTTTAAGAGCGCTTTGCGCGGTTTGATATTAAAAACTATCACATTTAAGGAGTCCTTGAGAATATTTTAAAACCATATTTTATAACACGCTTTCTATAATATAGGTATATCGATTAGTTTGCATCGTGCCAACGACTTTTATTGACCGACGTGCAATTTTACGCTGAATTTCCGTTTCAGACAGGCTATGATCTTTTATGATATACGTATATATATATATTTCATTCTTGTATATAGCACAACGGTCGTGAATCTAATTGCAGTTTCGTTTCAAACTTTTAAAACAGTATATAAGACGTATATTAGCTGTTATATATAAGTATAGCGATAATGCTATTTGTCGTGTACGATTATATTATATAGCTGGCATAGCTGCTGCTAACTGTTGAGTTGTAAATTTCTTATAGGTAATTTAATTTATCGAACAACTTTGCCGATTTATTCTTCGCGAAACGCAAACCGAATGTATATTTATACCTATGCGTTAATTGACGGTGATTTCGCGATATTATTAAAGAAGACCGTTAAAAAAAAAAAAAAAAAAAAAAACCTAAATCGAAAGTTTATGTACCGTCGTGGAGCAAGACTATAATCGATAACGACGCAACGGCCGGAGTACGATTATAATAAATATAGTTGCATTACTGCGTGCAATAGACTCTCGGAAAAGATGAAAAAATAATGATTTGTAAGATAAAAACTATTTTATATTATAAAATTGAAATTACGTTTGCCCGGCAATAATAGAGAAAGTGTCCAATATATTCAAGCTTCAAGAGCTTTCAGAAATGGATGCCAGCATCGAGATGTTGTACGACCCGCCATCTGTCCTCCTGAGTTCATAATTATTTCAATCCATCCGCTTCACGCTATAGATTTCGGTATGCAATGTGTGTAGGCGTTATATCGTTTACATACCGTTGTTTTTGGCTTTTTTAATTTTTTCGAGAATCTAGAAAAATTTTTCAAATAAAGGTAATAATAATAGATATCACCGGGTGGTGAATTCGCATCTTTTACGGTATACGGCGTGAATATTTCGGAAATGTTTACTAACCGGAAACATACCACATATCGGCAAAACGCACATTTTTAGCTTGAAAAAAAATAAATAGAATCAGAAATTGTCGATACTAAAAAACGCATAGTAAAGTTTGTATACTTGCATAATCTTATACGCAACATACTGCCGGTGGAAACGTAGGTGTCAGGTTTTTAAAAATGTGATGGGTGCTCTAGATATGACAACACTTCAATATCTTTTCAACCTCTGACAGAAATTTGTAAGCTTTACGTACAAATACTTAGAGCCACGCACTGTTTATTGTGTTATGAAATTGGTAATAAATCAATCATACACGACATTTCGTACCTAACACGGAAAAAAAAAAAATGGAAATGCCACGATATTATTATCATCAGGAGCGGATCCGAGACAAGTTAACATTGGTTGATTTTAAAGATACACGCAAGGCATTTAATTACGATAACAACCAATCTACAGTATATAAGAGCTAATAATATATTTAAGAGCAAACAGGGAGGCAACACTCGCCCCTCGGATCCACATATAATTATCATCTACACTGACTCTGATACTTATCTTCAACCACAGGATAAGTGATAATCGCGATGTTAACAATAACTGATAAACATTGCACATTTCTTATCAGTTTACGATATTTCGAGTTGTATCAATTTTTTTCATAAATTTAAAAAAATGGAACAGGTGTTTCGTCAACTTCGACGTATTACTCTAAATCATTTGATATAATAACTAACGTAATAATCTAAATTATTACGACGGGTGCTCAAGGCCCAAAGCACACCGTACACGTATCGCCTATGGCTGACAATATTATTAATTAATAATAACAATATTGTTTGCTGTTAATGTTTAATATTGCTATCATACAACAACTCGGCGGTACCTACATAGATAGCGTAATGCCGAGTATGTCTGGGTAAGTTTAGTTAACTCAAAGTTGAACGACACGACGCGCGACGTCGACGTCAGTCAACCGGAAAATCTAAATTCCAAGACACCGGCGGCGAGATTATTACCTACGAGTTTATTATATTTACAATATCAACGAACAGGTTATAACGATTATCGAGAAATGTGCCATGTAGTGGCGTCTACAGTTTTCCTATAATAATAAAATATATACTTTGATTATGTCGGAAAATCGGCGAAAACAAACACAGCGTATTGTAATTATTGGACGGAGAAATAGAACGTAGCAATAAGGAAATATATTGTAGCGGGGAGCCTTGAAGAGCTGTATTTCCAATACTTGGGATCGACATTAACATAACAAAATCACTTAAAGATGGATGTAAACACTAGGTCTCAAAGAGGAAATGAGATACTACTATAGCCTATGAAGTATGTTGGGGTTTAGAACGCTTTTGGGTATTGGAGTTCGGTTATACATGACTTAATTGACTTTAGTCATACATTATTGATCTAAGACATGGGCTTTGAGAAAAGTCGAAGAAACAAGAAATTTGAATATTCAAGCAAAAATTTCTAAGTAGAATAGGAATATAAGGAAAGGTAACGGGAAATTTGACTGTATGGCCGGTCATGTAGTGGCCGGAACCCGAAAGAAGAATGGAAAACGAGACAGTGACGGTTCTTCAGACGAGGATAATGCGAGTTCTTGTTTCGTTTACAATTTGATTATTAGTTATTCGAAATAATTAAAATACTTGGATTATTAAAAACTCAAAAATATCTCGTTCAAAATAATATAATAAGTAATATCGGTTTCATAAAATAAGTATGGTACTAAATATGTTTAAATTTTCAACATAATTTCTAATACCGTTAAGTCTAAAATCAACAAACTATAAGTAATTATTAATGATAACAGCAAATCGATTTCTATTTCTAAAGTAACACGTTGTTTGTTTTTCTTTGTATATTGGGGTATTATTATTTTTTTTATAAAATATCCGCCTCTGTTTAATTGTCGCGAGTCACCACTGAACGACACCATGCCGTGATAGTTACTATCACTAACCCAGTCTCACGATATATTAGGTAACTGTCGGCTATCATACGCACGCCACCATATTTGCGTTACTATCACGGCAGTAATTATGCCATAGATCATCCTGTGGACCGGGCTTTACTTCTACTTTGTACAAACTTTCGTCCGCAAACTAATGCGCGGATAACGTTCGATAAGAGCGGGCGGCTTTTAATTTAAAAACGAATCGCCGGACGGCCGATCCGATACGGAATAGTAATATTATAAGAAAACGTGGGCTTTTTTTTTTTTTTTTTTAACAACGATTCGTATGCGGATGGTTTGTCCCAGGGACAATTCTGTACATCAGCGTATACCACCGGTATAAAGTTAACTAGTTTATTTTATTTGCTCATCCCGTCGTTGTCGTGGTCGAAATACCGAAACAATCGGTCACAAAGTTCAGGACAAACCTACGTATACGTATACATATATGTAGTTGTTTTTGCCCCTCTCTAGTTTTCCATTTCCGACGTAATAGTTTATCTACACATAATAAATTGACAGACGAAATTAGTGATATTATTTACTTTTAAAGTGTACCGTGTACCTGCTTTAATATGTTATTATTATATAGATACCTGCACTATAGACAACTGCAGTACGTGTATTCGTAAACCTTAAACAATTTGTATTGATTTGGAATACAAATGTATTATTTGTTCGACAAGTTAAAACACGGTGGACAAATTCGCTTTGACAACAACGACGGCGTAGACACAGAGAAAGTTGTATAAAAAGTAAAAATAAATGAAATATATTTTTTGGCAACGACGGGAAAGTGTTCTATAGAATTAACGGTGAATCAACGGGGGAAAAAAATACCATTCCGAGCGAATTCGACTCAGCACATTTACACGTATGTTTTTAGATTCTCAGAGCGGCGAGAAATGAATTGGTTTTACTACGATGCGTGTAATTTTTTTTCCATCTGTAAATAATTTTTCTACCAGAAATATTGCTCCAATTTTGAAGTGTAGCTTTTTTTTTTTTTTTGGTAGAAAATTGTGTCTGGTTAATACATGAGAATCAATTTATTTTTCTAATAGTGTTCATGTTTGGGATAAACCAGTAGAAAACACAGGAAAAAAATATACTGTTTATAGAAATAATGATTTTATAATTTGTGAGTTTTTTTTAGTTTTTATTTGGTAGAGGAAATTGTTTTGGCCAATTGTCAATTTTACAAAATAATCATTACAAACTAACCACCATATTAACTAAGTAGAACATATGGTAAGAACAGTCGAATGTCCAGACAAATTGCCATCATTAAAATTTGGTGTAAAATTATCGGTAAAAAAGTTGTCCATAGAAAAAAAGAAATAAACATCTTAATTAAACCATAAACTTCTTCGCTCCATTCAAAATCTAAAATCACATGTATTTCAAAAAAAAAGGTTAACCGAAATATGTTCAGAATCGTATTTCGTTAGTAAAGATTTATCGTCGCGTACAGCTATTAACTCTATGTATTCTACCTTTCCAACTTTAAAGTTAACTTAAAATACTTTGAAATTTTTTTTTAATGCGTACGTTTGTGTTAAAATTTTAAACGTGCACGAAAAATAAAATAAAATTGTAAAACTACATATGAATTTATGTTGAAAAACAAATACGCATTCTTTTGTATAGCTCAGAGTTTGAAAACAAGGAAAAAAATAATAATAATAACGAACAACTTTTTTTGTCCGTTTTGGACTTTGCTATTATACGATCTAATAATAATAATAATAATCATATGGTAGAGCAAACATTGAGCCGATTACGGTTATATGACGTGGTTGCAATTTCGGGCCGATTCGACACAATATGAATTTTCCGGGAACTCTCGACACTAAGCACACCCGGCACTGTAATAAAATAAAATATTATTTGATCGAGGTCCGTATATTTGCGAGGGTGGTAAGTGTTTCGAAACGGCAGTCGACATCCCCCGACACCCTGACTGTTGTTTCTTAAGATTATCGGACTACCCCTATTTTTTCTTACATATAACACGTAAAATACATAAGTGGATTCCGAAAAAAAAAAAAAATAATAATACCTAGTATAATACTTCAACCAACGGCCCTCGCTTTAAAAGAGCTAAAAGCGAATGAAGGGGTTCGTTCGTTCAAGGAGTTGCGCAAAGGCAATTTTCTCGGAATTTCTAGACAATTGACATTTTATCGACTCAACAATTTTTGAATACGTTTACAAATATTCCCGTGCCATTGTTAAAAGTATTTATTGTGTAATCGTAAAATGAACAAAAAAGTCAACGAAAAACTGTTTAGCGTGGACAAAAACTACTCGAGTTATGGATTCAGTTAAGAAACAAAATTAATATAAAAAAAAAAGAAAAAAGAAAAAAGAGAGCATGCAATGTTGGTTTTAGTTTCTCGATAACGTTATTACTAATTATGTTATTCGAGTTCGAAAAACTTAAACTTGTTAGATTTCTAAACAATAATGACAATATAATATGATAATAATGATAATAACAATATAGTGTCGTATATTATTTTGTGATATCGAAAAAACAAAACCAACATTTCACGATTTTTCCTTATTCTTTGATGGAATTGCGATTTCTTTATTAATTCCATATCCCGAATAGTTTATTTTCTAAACGGCAAACATTTTTAACAGTCGAAATTATTAAACATATTTACATTGCATAATGCGTGTATGTATTACATTATATTATTGCGATAATCTAATGAAATACACGTCATTGTTTTGACAAGTTGAATAATCATAATGATAATATGAAAAATGAACTAGAATGACAATTATTTTATAATGTTAAACGCGTACTCGGGAATGAATATATTAATTATAATTTTTTTTTTATCATTTAAAAATGTTTTTTTTTTTTTTATTTCCATTATGTTATTAAATACGTTGCGTGTTGGTGAAAAAAGAAAAAACGAAAAACCGTTCAATATTATTCGACCTACCACAAACAATGAACGTACAGTAGTATAACAACTGCGTATATATTGTGATAATATTATTTGTTTTGTTCCATAACGCATATTATTAATGGGTTCAAACGATATAACAGTATTTTTTTCCATTATTGTAATAGTTTCTAATCCACCATTCCCAACAAAATTGTACACTTATCGAGTAAAAATGTTTAAAAAGGTTTAAAATAAGACAATCCTACACGCATGCGTGCACACGTACATTGTAGGTTTTGGATAGAAATTTAAACACCTATTCGGATTTCACAACTGATCGTTAACTTTCAGAATTAGAGGAAGAATTAGAGGACGTGACGTTCGTGGTAGACTTGCAAAATTACACAATGGCTTTCAACAGGGACAACTTTGTACAGTTGGTTTTAATATTACAGCGAATCGGCGTATTTGAAAACGTATACCTAGATAAGAGTCCGATCAGTGTAATCACGTAGGGTTTTTCGATATTTTAGTTTTTAAGCGAGATTTGAATTATGCAAAATATCACAGTTTACAAACAAACGGACACACGTCGAACAATGGGTTGGCCACTATTGTAACTGAGAAATTGGGACGGTAGAGGGTAAATTTAATGTTATCTGTACGCAAGTGCATGTATGTGTGTGTCTATACATATTATACATGTTACACAGTTATGCATGTTTTGAAATGTAGTAATATTTACCCGTTTTCTCGTTTTTCCATGTTTATTAAGGACACCCCTAATTACAACCCCCTTGAAGTACCACTCTAGTCAAATTATCTTTCAGAAAAGGCGCTACAATTGAAATTGGAACAAAATATCTATAACATTTTCCAGTCTTTCCTTCCTTTTTTTTTCGGCTTTTCACATTTGATGCTAAAACTCTTTAGAAAATTAATCGAAAAATAACCGCTCTAAAGTCCTTTCTACACAGATTTCCTTTCGGAAAAAGTGCCACACTTAATTACAGTCGAAGCAAGATCTCTGGTAGAAAGTGTATCCAAATTTTATCCAATTGGGGAGGTCGATTTTTTTTGATTTTCTTTAGAATTGGGAAAACAGAGAAAAACAAAAAAAGTATACCGCAATAAGGGTATTATTTTTTTTCGATTTTGATTTTGTATTAAAGTTCGGTTGAAAATAATCGCGGAAATCTGAAATGTTCACATAGAATATTATTCTTTTCTAGTCGTGATGAAAACTTAAATACATTCCATTAATTTTCGAACTATTTCGAGGCCTTTGAAATTTTCGGTTTTTTTTTTTTTTTTTTTAAGAGTTCTAAAATTATAGAGTTGCAACACATTGTTGCGAGAACATGCTAACCGTTGGGTAAAACGACTCGGGTATAGTCTGTGATTATATTATTAATGATAATTTTACGTATAATACGGAATACTTTTTAAACTACAAAATTGCGCGCAGCAACTTTGAAGAAATACCGAGTTAAAGAAATGTACGATGTGCATTCATTTTGTATTATTATTTTTTTTTAATTAAGTATTGTTCTTTATAATAATATAACATTATATAACTGAATACGAAAAGTCCTATAGTCGTTAGTTACCAATAATAATAATAATAATAAAAAAAACAAAACCCAACGTGTTTCGTTATTATTATTTTTCATTCGAACAATAAGACTGTTTGTTCGAAGTACTGACGTAATTAATTAAAAAAAAAATAAAATAACTTAAAATAATACTAGTAATACCCATTAAATATTATTAATTTATTTGAAAAAAAAAAACTGGAAGGCATACGTAGTACAGGTACTAGTTTGACAAAAAGCATACATAGATGTGTAGCGGAATATACACAAGATTAATTGAGCCTGTTAGCGCTCAAGTTTTATTGTTAGTATACAATATATTAAGGAAAGAAATAGTTAAAAAGATAATATACTAATTTGTTACGCTCTCTGAGAGTAATGAAAAATATCAAAATTTTTATTTGTAAGTCATTACAGGAGACAAGTGCTCCATTAATGTGGGAAAAACGAAAAGTGTTTTGTGTCAAGAAATATGAAAGGTTGAACAGTTTCTGGAATGAAAAAGAGTGAACGTTATATATATATTTTAATATATTAATTAAACCGAGAAGAAAACTTTCTTTTTTCGTGCCATGTAAGATATTGTAAATAAATATGACGTCATAACACACACGTCTAGAAATTAGAGAGTTGATATTTACAACCGTTCATTAGGGGTTCATAGTGATGATCAGTGATTATGTATTTATTAGGAATTTTCATATTGATAAATCTTAAGAATTGGTTCTGAACTCTTTCAATTCTGTTAATTCAAACAAATTGGTATGGGTTCCACAGAATGGAGCCATATTCTAGTATTCAACGAACTAGTTCAAAATAAAGAGTTTTTATAAATATTAGTTGTAAAATTCACGAGTGTTTCTGATAATACACCAAATGAACCGTTTTGCTTTTGTTAGCATTGATTAGATATGCATTGAAAATTAGATTGAAATGAAAAAATAATTCTAAGATCTTATATTGAGTCGGCCATAGGTAGATGGATGGCAATTATCGAAGTTATACACAATATTGGTTGGAGATTTATGAAATGGCATAAGCATTTTTATTTTTTATTAAATTGAACACTAAATACTTATAAATTTAATAATATTAATTAAAAACCATTTTATTTCCGTATGTGACTGTGAAATTATAGGTAATATACGTGTTGGATTTTGATATTGTAAAAATCCGTTTCATTAAAAAAATCAATATATTTTATCAACGTAGTCAAATAGTTTACTGAACTTTAAAGGATGTAAAAATAGAGTTTTTTTAGAAATTCTTCGCGCATTTTTCGTTTTATTGCGTGAAATTGAATTATACGGCAGGGAGGAAGTGGGGGTTGATTGATGATACATAATATATAATATATGTATACTCGTATATATGTGTATATATATATATATATATATATATATTTACTATATTTTAAAACAAACAATCTGTAAATAAGTAATTGCAATACGCTTGTATGAGTAAATACAACATACCTAACCAAATATGCTTGGGCGAATAAGATTATTGACTAATTTTTTAAAAACTCCCAAAAGATCTGTTGTATTATGGAACATGCAGTAATGAAAATAATAAGACACCTGCAGTACGCTATTTTATTTATTTATTTAAAAATTTACGGGCGTAATCCTTGTTTAAAAGTATAATATACAATGTTATTCTAAGGTTATAAGATATTAAAGAAAAAATAAAAGAAAACATACAGTAAAAGTAAGTAACAAAGATACACGAAACAAAATTGTACATTTAAGAGACAGATATAAGTAAGGAGGGATCCACATTGGCGTGAGACGTTAACAACCTAATAGGTTCATTGCAGTTGGTGATAGAATGTGGAATTAAAAAAGGAACGGCTGACTTAGTATTGTGCTAAGGAACCTTAAAATAAATCAAAGACATGAGGACAGACGAATCTACTTTATTATTGAAAAGACCTTGTATGAAGTTTATACCCACTAAATGTCTACGTTCAGCCAAATATGCTAAATTGAGTAAATTAGACACAAGGGTATAGTCATAGGGCTTACACGAGATCCGCATTAAACGACATGTAAACCGCAAAATCCTTCACTGAACTCTTTCAAGCTGCAACGAGTCACTTGCAGTATGATGATCCCGTACAGTCGCACCATACTTAAGGACACATCAGTGCACAGAAAATAGTCATAATAGACATGCCCTTAATAGACATATCGGAATAAAAGTCTTTGGATAATCTCATTTTGAACCCTTTAAAATTATTCTTACAAACATAATTAATGTGAGAATTCGGGTCAAGTCTATGACTGAATTTAAATAATAAGTCCACGATGATTTCATCAGCAACACGCGTAACAAGTGACTCACCGAGACAGTAAGAGAAAGTTATTGGACGATTCCTATAAAGAGTCATAACCATACACTAAAAAAAGTGTGAGGATATACTTAACTGTCCAAATCATTTAGAAAATCTAGTTAAATCATTTTGTAGCTCCTGGCAATCATCAACTGTAGAAACTCGGGCAAATAGTTTAATGTCGTACGCGAAACATAGAAGATGACATAATTGGCGATTAATTCCATTTATAAATAACAAGAATAATAAAGGAGAAATGTGGTCTCCCTGAGGAACACCGGACGTGGCCAGAAATACATTATTTCATTCCAGAAACCCGTTGATATCTGTCTTTAAAGTAGGGCTTAATAAGCATATTAAACGTGTAAAACATTTTGTTGTTTTTATTAATATTTTATACTAAATATTAATGCCGGAAATATGATTATTTGTATCTAATATTGATCTAAGATGAATATCAACGTATTGATAATACCCAGTAAATAAATGCATGTAAATGAATATAGCAATAATCATATGTAACGTTAAATTGCAAAGTTACTCGATTAACGAATAAAATAAAAACTAGTTGGTATACCTGGGACACTGACCGTAGGTTTTTCGGCGTTGGTGCGAGTTGAAGACAGGAATACTTATAATTATTATCATCCTTTTTATTTTTTGGTGATAAAATACAACACGCCGAGAAAATATGATACATATTTATTTTTTCTATTCGGGTTTTTGAATTCACGGGTAAGTTTTAATTAATTTTATTTTTTTGGTCCACTGTGTTGTTATTTTAATATTAGATCTTTCTACCCCTTACCCGCCACTGGTCCGTATACCGTCATTTTGTATACTATACGTATTATTTTTAATTAAACCCATATCATCTATAGAGATTAACGCGTTCGGGGTTATGCGCGTACAGGTACACCGTGAAGACGATTTAAAAACGACACCGAATTGTGATGGTTAAATATGTTATAGAAAGATAACACCGAACACTAACGATTCTGTGCAGAGTTCGGCAAATTATGTTTTGAAAGACCGTAATAATTACGATTTTTGTCAACATTTAATATTCAAATTTGTATAAAATTATGCATTACCTAGACTCAATATTTTTTATTTTAACCACGACATACGACTTTTAATGAACCCTTTGTTAAGAATTGTTAAGAATTTCTGTATGTTCTAACAATTTATTCCACAGCGTATTTACCGAATAAAAATTGCGTAAAAAACTCGCAAAACTAAAATGCCTATAAATAGCTAAAAATAGCAAAAATACTTTGAAAATTTGGCAACGATTAGAAAAAGTGTTTTGTCTAAATTTTTTTAAAAAAAATAAAGAAATTTTAAACTAGTTTACAACAAAAAAAACATAATGAAATATGCCGAAAAACACGTCCTAGGTAATGGGGACGGGTGCAGCTACTGTTATAGGTAATTTAATGTATATCAGTAAGCAACAATAAACCATTGCTTAAAAAAAACGATTCTGAGCGGACTTCAGTTGATAGTGATGTTTTGTCAACAATATAAATGTGATATTATAGTAAAATAGTTAAATAGGCTCTATATATTTTATATTCTGATCGTAGTGAGGGAGCTATTGGTTTTACAATGCTATTTATTATTTCTTCTTCTTTTTCTTTGTTCTTTGTTCTAGCTTATGGATACATTTCTTTAGTAAACTTGCTCCGATTTTTACGTGTAGTAACTTTTGTGAAAGCTCACGTTGTTTAGATGGTACTTTAAAAGATTATCTTTAGGAAAAGATACAATTTTTTGATTTCATTATTTTATAAAAACACGGACGATGCTTTCTACTAGAAAGAATAATTTAATCGAAAAATCACAGGACATCTTTTTTGTTGTCTTTTTGATTTCTTTATTCCAGTATAGTTGCCAAAACTTTTGAGCTTTTAAGGAATTTTAATTTTTGGAGTTTTTTGCTGTAATTTGTTTATAAATACACGTAAAGACCTAAAACATAGTTATAATACTTATATTGGACTAAAGTTGTGCAATTTCTAAAATGACATTTTTTTTTTAATAAGCGTTTTAAAATCAAATATAAACGAAAAATGCGAAAAAAATTACGTTACTTCAAATTTTGTATTACCGAACTGCGCTTGGAATCGACTTTCGTCAAAAATGGTATATCTTTGCTTGGAGGTTAAAATGAAATAACTTTATGAAACCTACTTTCATAACTGTTACCTACATAAGTGGTTGCTCCCATCCCTAAAATCAGCGTTTTTCCTTAATAATATTTATTTAACGTTGTATCGATTTCCCCGGTTTTCCCATGTTTTTCCCAGATTTTACATTTGCCGTGAAAATCGAAAAAATACCTTCTTAATATACAGATCTACACCGATTCCTTTGAGAAAAGGTGCTTCACGTAAAAATCGGTGCAACTTCTTTAGTAAAAAAGTAATCCACAGAAAAAAAAAAATAGTAACCATCTCCGTAAAACCATAAGCTTCTTCGTTCCACTCAGAATATAAAATAATACATTTCTTAAATTTTCCTGTTTTCCTATGTTTTTTTCCAATTATTGTGAAAACGGCTTAGTGAATCAATAATTGACCGATTTAAAGTACCAAATAAAATTTTCTTTAAGAATAAATAAAATATTTGAAAATCGAATTCCTGGTAGAAAATTTGTTTACAAATAATACAAAAACAAATATCGTTGTAAAACCAATGCAATTGTCTCTTCATTAAGATTCTTAAAAAAAAAATTTAATTTATGTTTTTCAAAAGTATAATATTATATAGATATTGTACTTTTTTAGCCGGGACTCGAATTTGTCCACATGTTCTAAATACATTTTAGAATATAAAATCTGTGCGATGTAGTATTTCTATTTTAAATACATTTTACAAGGTACAATATTATATCTTTTACAAGACGGAAGCATTAGCTGTTTTAGTATGAGCCTCTGTCTTGAATTTTAAGACTATAATATAAAATATAATATAAGGAAACGCGAATGTGTTTAATTTGTGCGAAACGCAAATGAAGTAATTGAACCCCCTAGAGCACTCGAAAAATAATAAAAGGGGATGTATTATGCTAATGTTAAAATCACGTTTTCTCGTCGAAATTCCGAGCATGCCAGCTTTTCCGTTATTATTTTCTGCGGAACAATAAACTTAAAAAACCTACCTCACCAAAGCACTGGCTAGACAGAATTCACTACCAAGAACAACCCTCAAAGTTGACGGGCGGAGCCGGATTTCTAGTGAAAAAGTTGTTTACAGACAAAAAAAATGAATAAAAATAACATAAAAAGCACATGTAGTAAAACTGAAACATTCATCCCTATACGATAAGAAACAAAAAAATTATACAAATAAGACAAAAATAAAAATTGAATATGCGTATAATTGCCGTACATCATAAGTGATGATATTTTTTTCATTTTCTCAAAATTCGTGGATATAAATGAGTTACGTCTACGATGTAAAAAAAAAAAAGGAACTCCTATCATTTCATTAGAATATTTAAAATTAATTTCACATTCACTCATCATGTGCCCCGTTAAAATTACCGTTCGGGCTTCATTACCTAGCCCGAATTTAAATGTCTAACCAACGTCTTATTACCGATGTCGTCTGATCTCGATGCGTATCAATTTAAACAGATCGTACCGCATTTGAACCAATGATTTTTACGTCATTTGACGTTTTCCTAGAAGTAGGCAGTCGCGCAACAGTCTGGTAACAAGTTGTTATTGTATTATAATGTCGTATAACCACTATACCGAATGGATTTATTGTCGAGCACTTTCGAAACGAAAACGATAAGTCGTCCTCCGCGGTAGCTTATACAGCCGATTGGTGGGTACTATTGTTTTTTTTCCTTCCATTTTACAACGGTGTTTTTTTAGGTTTTTTTTTTTTTTTTTTTTAAAGTAGATACGATTTACTTTATACCAGCGGTTCTTAAAATGTGATCCGTGGCCTCCCGGAGGTCCGCGATATTCGCGTCGGGTACCCGCGGTAGCGCTGTCGGTAAATATCGATTATGATAACATGAGATATTCCGTGAAAAGGGTATTCGAAAGAAAATCGGCATCGAAAGTTTAAGAATCGCTGTTTTATAATGTTCATTTTGGCTTTTGGCTTGACGTTTTCAGAATTGTTCCCGGAGCTTTATCCGCATAACATGTGTGAATGTATGTGTACAGACAAAATGCATACGCATGATCATATCGGTACGCGTTCTCGTCCGATCTAGCAAGCCAACCGTAATATACTGATGTTCTCGCCATAACGTTAGTCGAGATAGTGATATAGACATATACGTACAAATCGCGCACAGTTAACGTTTAACGTGATTTACCCAGGTATAAAATCTAATTATAGTCAACAGTAACAATATTAACATCATTTATTCCCAAAATAATTGAATGCTTCAAATTCTGTGGTGATAAATCCACGAGCCCTGTAATACATAATTTGTATTTAATTATCGTTCAACGATAAAAACCGCGAGACAATATTCGCGATTTTTGAATAATACGCGTAATTATATAATGATATCGTTATCGTTCAGTAAAAAAAAAAAAAAAAAAAAAAAAAAAAAAATAAAATAAAATAAAGTACGCGTTCGGGTTCCGCAGTATATATACAACAATAACAGAAAAGGAAAACTATGCTCTTTTTATAGACTTTTGTCTTTTATAATACGACTTCCTCTACCTACTATATCATAATAATACAGACGAACACCCAGGTATAAACTGATAAAACTTTTTCGAGTAGCGGGCCGTAACATTTTTAATGACTACCTACCCGCATTTTAATATATACATCCACCTACTAGAATTTAATAATATAATTTATGCGCTTTTGTGAAAGTTGATTTTTTTTTCGAAAAACTTTTGTTTCGCATTATTGAGAAAATGACAAAAATAATCAAATTTACGGAGTTCAACGACAAACGAGCAAATAGATCATATCGCGTAAGTATATGCTGCCGTATTATCATAATGTTTTAGTATCGTAATATCAAAGACGTTCTAGGATAATGGGGACGGGTGCAGCCACTGTTATAGATAATTTAATGTATATACCTGTAAGCGATAATCCTTTTACAATCAGTTGACAGTGTTGCTTTATCAACAATATAAATGTGATGTTATAGTAAAGTAATTAAATAGGCTTTATATATTTTCCTTAATAATATTTGTTTAATGATGCACTGATTTTTCCAGTTTTCCTACGTTTTTCCTGGTTTTACCGTGTTTTATCTCGATTTTTTTTCATTTGGCGTGAAAACTCTTAAGAAAATCGAAAAAATAACCTCCTTAATGTACTCTTCCACGTGAGAAAAAGTGCTACACGTATAATTCCGAGCAAGTATTCTGGTAGAAAAGTTGCGTACAGGTAAAAAAAAAAAAAAATATCTTAGTGAAACTATAAGCTATTTCGCTCCACTCAGAATCTAATAAGTTTCATGTAATTCAGTTTACTTAATATATTACTATAATATTGAGCTAATATTATATTATTTAGGTATATCTATAGGCGTATATCTATTACTTGTAGTTTTAAAAAAATATTTATTTTATTTTACAACGCGGAGAAAACGAGCGGTTAAACTGCAAATTAAATTTTCGTATCTCAGCATACGAGTTTCTATTTCCCAAAAACCGAAATTTTTAAATTGAATATATTATTGTTTTTATTTTTTCAAACGGCAAATGTGGGCAACAATATTATTCTCTTTTTTCTTTTTCTATTATTGCCCATATAATTGTCTAAGAGCGCTAGCCGCCAAAACAACACCGCGCTGCCGATTCCTTATCTTGGACCGAAAATCTCCCGTCCAGCATTTACAAAGATATCAATTAGACACTCTTGTCGAACGACGAATCCGTAACTATCACGTGTTATCTTTTCTCTGGGTTTCCGTTCTGGCCCTGATCTAAATATCATCATTGTTTCGTCTCCTTCTAATAATGCGACTGGCTGACCGGCCGACTGCAGGCGCCAATAAATCTGTACCACGCGGTACAAATCCTTGTTGTATTGACTTTGCTTATAGTTATTTTCTCGTTTAATCATAACATGGCTATAAATTCTTCTCCGTATTTCGTCCTTCGATTTTCTTTCTCCAGTCTGTCATTGCCCATGATATGTTTCATAATCGTATAATATGACGGTCATACTTTTTAGCCACATTTATTTTCCTAGATATTACTATACTATCGGATTAGAAAATGTTTAAAACCACTGTTAATAATCAAACGGGTGAATTTACGGTTTAATTTAAACGTGTTTAACTAAACATACAATCGAGCCTCATTCGAAACTTATATTATAGTTCAGACAAACGTATATATATATATATATATATATTCGTATAATACTAGGGAGTAAAAGATCAAGTCTTGACATGTATAAAAAAATATACGTATTTTGTATTTCATTATCTTGCGTCAAACTCTTTTTAATAATATTATCAACTTTTATAATATAATAATTTATTATGTAGGTAATCTGCGCGAACCGCGGTTTGTTAGTTTTGCTGTTGAATCCCCTGCACCGTTGGCGGCCGGTGGTGTGCAGTTGATTCTCCATTAAATACATATTTGTGTAAATACATTTAAATAACAAAAGATAAAAAAAACTATAGAAAGAAACCGCTCTCGAACAATGTTATAATTATTCTCTCCGGAGGAAAAACCATAAAGAAATAAACCACTTGTTTATTTAAATTTAAATTCAACGCTGCAACACCGAACTCAGCTAGCTGGCCTTATACGCAACACGCGCGCTTATAATTATTACTATCGCGGAAAACAGCAGAAAATACACGGTCGAAAAATCATTATTAACCGCGAACGGATCGACGCGTCGGTCAAACACACCTAAATACGTTTCTTAAATCATCGTGTGATAGCGTCGGCGGTGGAATCACGGATAACAACAGCCTCATTGACAGACAACATAACAAGGTAAACGAAAGAGCTATCTTAGATGCCGACGGTGCCTTCGGTGTAAGGAACACAGGGATGTAAAATATTATTGTCATTCGTCGGAACACATACTTGTATTTACTGATTGTGTCGTAGTCAACATACGCCAAGTGCCGCGTTTTTCTTAGTAACTTTTTTTTTTAAATTATCATCGTGTAGCTTAAGTCTTTCTATATTATCAAATTACCTTCCGATTTATCTGAACCCTCGGTGACTTTTCACCGACAATATGATTGGGTTTAACTTAAACCATGGCGCATTGTGGTATTATAGTTAAGCCACCTGTTTTTGTTTTTTGTTTTGTTTTTTTTTTTTTTATGTGTAATATGAGTTATAAATTTTATTATTTTCCGAGGAAAAAATGTTCAAAAGAAATGTGTACCACACAAAGGGTTAACACACTTAAGTCGACAAGTCGGTTACATTTTTAATTTGTGTAAATCCAGATTTTGCTACGTAAATAAAGTGTTAAAATAACACTTGTACACACACGTTTACATAAGTATAAAATATGTGCAGTAAATACAAAATATATAAAACACTAAGTCAATAATATTCGCGGTTGTCCGAAACATTATTGCTTTTAAATTTGCAGCCGAAGTCTGTATATGATATTTTTGAAACAACTAAACCTATATAGGTTTTTTAATACTTCTGTCAAATTTACCACTGGAAATAGGGACTTTTGTACTGTTCCGAAGATCAACGAATCGGGGTATGGGTGAACTTCACGAGAAGATAATTTTAGGGGTTTTGAAGTTTTGTTATACATAATATTATAATACTCGTATCGGTTCTTGATTTTACCATACTTTTGTACATATTTGTTTTATAAGTGGAATACAAGTGATAAAGAAGTAAATTTAAATTTCAATCAGATTTTCAGCATGTTTTAGGAAGTAGGCAGGTGTAATTTTGAGTAAATGATCAAAATTATCCTTCAAAGGCTCTTAAATAAATCTAAGGTATTGAAATAAATTATGAATAGATATGAATTGCACTAATGCAAATTATGACGTGACTTTGGTGGTTTCAACTTTTTGACCTTCCAAAACGTCGATTTTTTTCTGTTTCTTTTTTATTCGCATCATAACAAATTGTGGCAAAAGTTTTAAAACAAAAAAAATTAAAAAAAATCGAATTTCAAAACAAAACAATAGATGAAACCGTAACATTTCGCCCGATTTTTCCCAATTATTTTGATTACATATAATAATACTTTCTAACTAACTTTATTATTTCGTTTTCAATCAAACTACGCGTCGCATTCACATCGCCCCCGTGAATATCCATGTGTAGATCCTACAGAGAAATACAATACCGAGTATAACAATAACAATATGACGTTTACAAAGTTTGTAGCAATACAGTAATCGCGGAATATTCTTATATCTCGCTTAATGTATAGAACCGTATTCGTTTGTTCGACTAAAGATAAGAAACATCACGAGGACGGAGAACACGCGGAGAATGTTCTCTTTATATTATTCTTCGACGTAATTATAAAGACTAGTTATAATAATAATAATAATAATAATTATTATTATTATTATTATTATTATGCGGGATGTCGGAGAAAAGGAAACTTTTTAAGTACTCGTAATTATAAGAAAAGTTTTCGCTCGCGCTGATTTAACCGTCAAAAACTTGTTCGGGCGGTAAGTAAAACACATAGGTACCCCATATATACATAGGTACATACGATGATAATAATAATAATAATAATTATAATGATAATAATTATTATCACCTTTATCCAGACTATTAACACTGTAAATTGCATCGGGTGACATCAAAATTTAATATAAACTCCGCGTGCACACTGCAGCGATGCCGAGCACGACCGACGGACAATTAAAAACAGTTTTCTTTTTATTATTATAAACACGCGTCGGACGAGCAACGGAACGTTTTTAATTAATGGAAATACGCAAAACAACTTGGTGGGCAGGGGGACGGAGTGGTTATGAAAAATGTATAGTTTTTTACAGACTCGAGTGAGTATATAGTTAGCAGGTATGCATGTAGATACTGTATACTCTATATAATAATATTTACTCGGATATCATTACGACTGCGCTTTATACGAAATAATAAATAATTCGCTAAGTTCGATACTGCGCAATATAATACACTATTGCGGTCAGAGAGAGGAAAAAAAGAAGCGCGCGGGGATAATATTTATGAAGTCCTCGTATATGTATAGTCGCGCTAGTCTGCGGTTTGATTGTACGAAATATTATGTTTTTAAAATATGAATGTGTTCGTAATAAGGTTGTTCTGATTCGTTTTGTTTTATCAAATAATATAGTAATGTTGGTGAAATTTGAACATGAAAACTCTTCACGTGCCGAAAAATAGTTGGAAAATAACCAAAGATATTAGACTGCGGTGGTTTGATCGTTTCTCCGAATTTCATTAAACAACTGCGGCATTTAAAACGGATTACAAAACAAGAAAAACAAATTATGTGGCAATAAAGAAATATAGTAAGATTCAATAAACTGATATAGGCACGTACGATAGAAAGCCT